>JARHVA010005617.1:600000-1146663 GCA_037957365.1 Torreya grandis | reverse complement strand
TCATTGTTAGTTACTCATAACCAAAAAAAAATTAACAAACATGACATCTCAAGAATGATCCCTTAGATTGGGTAAGGTCTAAGAGAATTTAAACAAATAGAAAGACATAAACCAAGATCTATAACTTTCTAATGTAATCATATTTTGATTCAGATTTTAAGTATGTTGAGCATGGATTGTAGAGTTAGAATTCTTTATAAATGTCATTTGTTCATTTTGGATAGAATCTCCATTCTCTATGATTTATTTTATTGATTAATGCAAAGAATGTTAAAGTTTTTTTTCTTGATTTATGCATAGTAATTTTACACTAAAAAACTTGTTTTGTAATGTCAAATGGGCCTTGTACTTATAGAATAATAATATTGACTCTAGTTGTTTCATCAAGATCAAAATGAGGGGGTTATAATTAAATCAAATTTGGTTAATAAATGTCATTAATATTTAGGGTTTGAGTTTACATTTTATTAGGCATGGCTTGCATTTATACATTTATGTTGATATTTTATTATATATATACTAATTCTTGATAACTTTATATGCTATGTCATGATAATGTCACAATTAAGATATTTATTAAATATTTGAATATTACATAATTAGAAATTTAGCTAATTTCTATGGATTTTATACTTAGCCATCTTATTTGATTTGATAGGATAATTAATTCATATTAGCTTCCATGTGATTTATGTATTATCAAAATTTGAATATGTTTTCTAATTAATTACCCAGAACATTGCTTATAAATAATAATTTGACTCAGGATGAATTATATGAAGTTGTCAATTGGTTACAATATATTTCCCTAATTAGGGATACCCCAATGTGTTTTAGAATATGTATGTAAATTTTGTGAGTAAATTTGGGTGTTTTGGTAATTTTATAGCCTGATTTATATGTTGTTGTAGAAAGTTATTTTGATTGAAATTTTGACATGAAAGTGATGAGAATTAAGTGTATATTTTTCCCCCTATTTGAAATGGTTTTGTGATACACTATATGAATCAAAATAATTTTCAAAGAATAAGAAGTTTTTAAATGATTAAATAATGAAAATATTCACATTTTTTTTTATTCTTGTTCAACTTACTAAAAAATGAGTTCACACCAGTGCCCCAAATGATGCTTGGGATGCCCAGGATACCCTTTTGATAGATTGGCTAAAAAATAATTTTGATGGATGGGCCATCTAAAATAATAAATAGGACATTTTGTGGTAGAAGAGGTTGATAAAAAATAAAATTAGAAGAAAACTAGAGGAAAATGGGCCATAAACCCCAGCTATAGGCCTTTAGGGAGGAAAATAAGGCAATGGTAGGTTGAGGGTAAAAAATTAAAAAATTAGAGTTATATATTTACCCTTGGGGGTGAAAATGGTTCATTTTCACCCTCCCCTATTGAAAATTTAATGTTTGGATATAGATTTCAAAGTCTTGACTAAAAATGGGGCGTATCCCATGATAGAGATAATTGGTGAGTGAGCCCCATGAATATCAGTACCAGTAAGGAGCAGGGCCTTAATAACTACTTTCATTTTTTTAAATTATCTCATTTAATGCATTTAATTCTCATTAGAAGTAACAAATTTAGTGATATAAATATTTTTTAAATGGTGATATCATGCATATAAATGATGGTACCACTAATAAAATGATGTTAATACTATGCAATTGATGATATCATCATCACATTGATGATATCGCTAAAATAGCTAGGAAATTCCAAAATGGTGAGAATGCTTAATTAGGTGGGAAATGTCAAAGTAGAGTGAATTTTTAAAAAATGGTTAAAATGCCCTATCAAATGGTGATATCACCCTGATAATTGACAAGATCATCAAAATGATCTCAAAGCTAGGAAACACTAATAATGCCCTACAAAATGGTAATATATTCCTATGAAATTATGATATCTCCTCACAAACGGTCATAACATTAAAATTTTCAAAAGATTTAGGAATAATGAGAATGCCTTATGAAATGGTGGGATCACTTTAGAAGAGGACAATAATTTCCTACTCAATTGTGATATTGTCAAAATGATAGAAAATTCCCAAGTGAAAAATAGATTGAAATGATCAAAAGTGTTTGGTTGAATGTGATTGTATAAGTGTGTGTCTTAAATAGGAAAAATAATTTAATGTTCACGTTAAGGCATTGTATTTGATGATAATTATTGTCATTTGTATAAACAGGTCCTCTAAACATAGTGTTCTAAGATGTTTTTGATTGGTAAGAGTGATTTTTTATATTGATCACTCATGAGTGATGCTCATATGTCCATAAAAACTAGGATTATGGACAAAGCATACCTTGTCATTCTTCAAGGTACTCAAATTGAGTACATTGCATAGATTTTGATGATCTAAGTAGATTGAGATTTTATTTTAACATTAACCAAGTAATGACACTAAGAGATGAGTACATTTCATCTACCTACTATAGATATGACCACTACTTTATAGGATGTGTGGAAAATACTCCACCTTCCTATCTTGGGATCCATGATTTATTAGATGGAGTAGGGATGCTTGATATTGCTAGAGGACTTGATTAACATTATTGACATCGTGATTGATGATAGTGTGATTGATATAGATGCATTTGAGGAATTATCATGCCCTATAGATGAAACTTAGCCTCTAATTGATAATAAGTTTATGATTTTAATGGATCTTGTTAGTGGCATACTTTTTTCTGATAAGAGCATCTAATTATTTCATGTAGACCTGATAGTGGTGATTTGGGATATGATAAACCTAAAAATATTATTTTCTTGGAGACTAGTAGTATTGGCATAGTTGCACACAGATCTACACATGATGGCTTATTATTGGGGTGGGAGAATTAGGCCATATACACTACTTCAAATATGGGCCTAGAAGTATATTGTTATATATCGATGAGTTGTGGATAGAAGATAGTGATAGGTAGAGGATCTACTAGCTTATGGGTGGCACTAGACCTAAAAGGTTAGATAGGGCCATTATAGAGATTTATACTTTTACATATAGGCTATCAACAAGATGGCCAATGGATATTTTATATGGAGATAATATATGTAGATTAATATTGGCTAGATAGAGGATGGCCATGTGACACAGTACATGACAAATCCTTGATACATTATGGTGCACCATGATTTCACAGTGGAGTGGTACAAGTAAAATATTATGTAAGGTAGTTTGGTAAGTAGCATGATGTTTGTGAGGGCCTCCCTATTTTTCCCATGTGAACTAAGATATTAATGAGTAGGGAGCCATATTCTTATAATGATAGTAGTTGGTAGCCTCTTGATATTAAAACTAGTAACATGGGTATACAAGGTAGGTATATCATATTTAGGTATGATTAGCACATATGAAACATGTTGACCATAGTTGATAACAATATGATTTACTATACCCAACCTCTAGGGGTGAGAAGTCGAGGCCACATCAATAGAGATAATAGAGACATGCTAGGCCAACACCTAGATAGGTATAGGGGTAGGGGATAGTTTAAGCATCCATATATATACAAAGGACCACTACAGTAGGTACCTTTATAATAGGTCATTATTATGTGATAGACTAGCTCAGAGAACATTGATAGTAATAATAATAGCAATGGGAGTAATAGTGGGGTGTCCTTAATTTAGGATGTGTAGATGGGGGGAGGGGCAAACATATGTCCAAGACACAAAGTTGACCCTTTAAAATCCTTTTAAGGGTTAGTATATGATAGAGATAAGAATCAAGATAGGTAAGTCCATTTTACCTAGGTATTTAAGAGGTTATCTAGGCTATCATAGATAAGAGAGAGAGAGAGAGAGAGAGAGAGAGAGAGAGAGAGAGAGAGAGAGAGAGAGAGAGAGAGAGAGAGAGAGAGAGGGAGGAAGGGAGAGAGAGAGAGAGAGAGAGAGAGGGGGAGAGAGAGAGAGAGAGAGAGAGAGAGAGAGAGAGAGAGAGAGAGAGAGAGAGAGAGAGAGAGAGAGAGAGAGATTGCATCTAAGATTACCAAGATATTAGGGCTAGAGGAGGAGATAACTAGGCTATGGAGGTAGTTATAAGGATATTAGGGTGATACCACTAAGTTGTAAGGCCTCATTATAAAGAGAGGTAATGATATTGACACATTGAGGGGGTAGGTTACCCAAATCACCACCATTGAAGGCCATCTTATTATGATAGATAATGAGTTAGACATAGTGATAAGTGAGATAGATAAAGCTTGGGGGGATGCTTAGAGATATGAGGTGGATGTTTAGAGGCTCTACAGGGAGTGAGATATAGCCAAATAACTAGTTGTAGTGTAGGGGTTCTTTAGGACCTTAGTAGATATAGATCATGCCGCGGAGAAGGTCATCTATTATCAGAGCTTATATGAATTGATAATACCAGTAGGAATCAGGGTATTAAGATTTCAAGAGCATACCCAAATATATAGTCTAGCCTAATTATATGCCATATCACATGCCATCATCTTATAAATCAATGGTATAGCCTCCCATATAGTAGATAATGATGAGTTTACCCATAGAAGCCACCACCACATGGTATAAGGGAAAAAACTTAGAAGGATATCCTCATAGGAGTCCACCTAGAGATGATCAAGTTCAAAGTTCATTTAGTATTTTTTGTTCCCAAAATTCATCACTAGTTTTTTGGGACAACATATCAACTATTTTGGTCCTATAGGCCAAAAAGATCTCTTCCTTTTTCAAAAATATGTTCTGAGTAGTCAAGTTCTTCAATTATTCAAGCATTTTCAGCTAATGGACTCGTAGGTTCAATGACTTCAACAGGTGAGCTCTCACAAATAAATAAGTTACCAACACTTGGCATTTCAAGGCTGGTTAACCACCGAAGTTCATTCAAAAGACTTATTAGTGGGCTTCAAAAAAAATATTGAACAATTAAACCATTGAACTATTAAACCCTGCCTCCAAAGGTTCAAAGGTTTAATGGGTTCAAAGGTTCAATGGGTTCAAAGATTCATATAAGAGGCAAAAAAACACATACAATGATATAAACCTTTCAACTCAAGAAAATGAGACAAAAGAAAATGATATTACTTAATCATAGCTCTAGAAATTCTAGACTCTTTACAATAATTTCTCTCAAAAATTCTCTCTGATAATTGATCCTCTTTTACTTCTCCTCTACACCCTTATTTATATCCTTGGGTTCCCTCTGGATTGTCTGCTTGTTCCCAATCTAATGGCCCAACTGAAATATCACTGAATTGGAAGTGTCTAACAAAAGATATTTTATAGATTTTGAAACGCCTGTGTTTTTTGGCAGTTCATTGGCTGAAATAGATTGTAGGACGCTCCCTTCTCTTAAATGCTAGGTAACATAGCCATTTTCTTGGAAAACCTTATTATTACTTTAAGAGACACTAGAAGATGACACTTGGCATGTTCTCACAGCACCTATCGAAGACACGTGGCACTTTCTACATAACTTATACTCTTTTGTGTCTTTGTTCAGGAGTGTTCTGCCTTTGACACTTGTCACAATCCACTTCCTTGAAACTTTAATACTTTAAAAGAAAATAAGACCCACAACATTTTTTACCCAAGTAACTTTAAAAGGGATACAAGAATAGGTGTCAATCTCTGTTGCTTTATTAAAGGACACATGGTAATATTCACTTTACTTATTTGGGGTTACGTGGTAGTCTCTGCTTCTTTAAGCTACCTTTTTAGAAACTTGTGGAAGATGACACATGGTAGTCTCTACTTTACTCTATTTATACCATAGAAAAAAATGGGTCTCATTTCATATTTACATGGACAGTGACACCTGGTGGCTTCTGCTTGCTTTAGAAACAACACTTAAGAGCCACCACAGTCTTTGTTATATCAGTGAAGCAAAAATGAAGATAATTGAGATCTCGACACATGGGTGGCTTCCACTCTCTTTTGTTGGGGTACGTGGCATCTTTCATTGCTTTTAGAAAAGCAAAATTGAGACCTTTTTTGACTGCCACTTAGTGATTTCTGCTTTATCTTGATACTTAGCTTGTTAAGACCTTTCACTGAAAAGAGATGAAATGCGGGTGTCGATATGAAACCATGGATGATGACACTTGGCACATTCTGCTGAGTTGTTATGAGATACATGGCACATTTCAACCAACTCATAGAAAATATGAAAGGAGTCTCGGATGATGACAATTGTCAACTTTTGCTTTACTTCAACACTTAGACAAAAATGAATCAAAAGGAAAATAGAGCTCATGCTTTATTTCAAAATTCTGCCATCTCAGACCAATGTATGCGAAGACCAAATTTCACGGCATGTGACTGAACAAAATAGAATGAAACGTAGAGTAAATTTTTACTCTACAGTTATTGGCCGACCCCAAGGGCTTTTGAGCCTGCTCAAAAATAAACCATAATTTCCTGCATATAAACATGTGGCAAACAATCACAACTTCAGTAAGGCCATCTGATAAATAAACCATTCAGCATCAAATAGCCCCTACTTATATTTCAACTCCTAGAAAGCTAAATCAAGGTTAATGATGTCCTTGTGTGAAAACTCTACAAAATATGAACTGCAACCTTCAAATGGAATTCAAGCTAGATCAAAATAGCTTCCACTTCTGGCACTTACAAATCAGACACATCTGGGGAATTATGGAGATTTGAGAGAGACTTAATGTGTCGAGAGTCTTGAAAATTTTGAAAAGATTCTGAGCTGTGGCCACGTGCTCAAAGAACACTTATTTAAGAGAGAGAGCAGGAAAGAAAAAATGGGAAAACAGAGCAACAAAACTGAAAGCAAACTAATATATATAGCTAACCAGGTATATTTACCTCCCTCCTAGATTAAAAGGAAAAAATTTGAATTTTCCTTCATGGCAAGAAGACTTATGGTGCCAGACAAATGGTTGAATGGGATGGAGTTCTGGTGACTTGCTCATCCTGCTTGCCACCTTGACTGGCCTACATCTGAGTGAATCAGAGTCAAACATGCTTCCACTATATACATAATCTTCTTGTTTTTGAAAGATTATCAAATGTTGGTTCCTCATACTGGCATGTCTCATCAAAAAATAAATGGTTGTTGGCTCATCACCATAAGCCCTTGGATATACCTTATTGATTCGCTTATTTATTTCTGCTTCATTCTCGGGTTCCATTGCAAGATCATCCTTGTTGATGACTTCAACCTCTTGAAAGGATAATTCTAAAAGCTTGCACCCCCTCTGCATACTTATTTGAGTCTCAATGTTGTCTTCTCCACATGCCAGCTCATGGCCTCCTTGACAAATAGTGTAACCTGCCCCAATGATTTGATCAAGGAAGTGTCCATGCTCCTCCATATCTTCTTGTAAAGTGAGAAGAAAGTTAGAAATAATCTCTTCCTCATCAGAGATTAAGGGAAAAGCTTGTGACTTGTCTTCTTGTTTATCAAAGAATGTACCTATAGTGATTTCCTCCTCATCTGCACTCATGAAATCTTCTTGACTAGCCATGAACTGAGTATACTCCTCTTTACTTGCTTCCTCCAAAATATATTCCTTGAAAAGGGATAAAGAAGAATACTAATGATTATACATATGTAGAAGAGGAGATAATTCTTGAGCTAGAATCAAATTATTCTCTTCTTTCCATTTGTACATCATTTCATCTATATCAGATGTAGCTTGATAGCTCTCTTGGTGGGATGTAGATGAGGTGTGTTCAAATGTAGGATCTTCTGCTTGATCATCATCATGAGTGAGAGCAGCCTTAACCTCTTCAAGGCTTTGAACAAAACCTTTCTCCTCCTTCTTTCTGCTCCATAATTCGATTGTTGTTTTCCAACTCATGACCTTGTGACTAGAACTTTTCCCTTGGGAAGAGGTAGCAATTTTATCTTCTTCAAGATCCCTAGTTGGTTCATGATTTTCCCTCTTCCAACTCAGAATTTGGACATCATGTTGAGAGATCTGAGGATTGGTAGAAGAGGTATTTTTTGGCGTAGGCTCCTCTCTAAGGTCTAAAATCTCTATCTCTCTTTCTCTAAGCAATCTCATCTTTACCTCTAATTCCTCAATTTGCTTAGCTAGATTTTCTTGAAAGAGTCTTTCTTAGAGCTCATAGCAATCATCATAGAAGTGGGGAGTGCATGAAGGCTGCGATGAAAAAAAAGAAGCTTCTTGAGGAAGGTTGGGAGGGACTTGAGGGGGAAGTGAGGGTTGAGATTCCACTTCCCTTGTTGCCAGCATAGACTCGACATAATTGGGGAAAGGACCTTGACATGTTTGACTTGGCTCATGAGTAGGGGCTACGTATATCTAATATGAAACTTTTGGTATTGAATATTCAAGTTGATAGACTTGGTAAGGCTATCTCTCATGAATACTCAGCTTCTCTTCTAAAAATGCAATCAACCCACACACATCCAACATCTCATTTGTAAGCCTTTGCCAATTGGCTCTTTCAATGGGAGCCCATTCACTCTTAACCAGATCTAGTGCATTTCTCCTTTGATGGATGACATGATTAGGGATTTCTTGGCCACATCCCCTTCTGATGTCAAGCTCTACTATGTTCTTTTTATATCCTAGTAGTGCTTATTTGAAGGTGGAAATGGGTCGATTGGCAAAGATATTAGGTTGATCAAAAATATATGGAGCATAAGACCCATAGTTTTGAGTAATGAAATTGTACATACCATACGGTGATTTCTTGATGATACCAGGACTGCTTAATCAACTGATTCAACTCAGAGCCACCATTGGTGTTGATAAAATAAAAACCTCCAAAGGCCGGTTGGGCAAAGAACACACCAAAAATTCTTCAACTCCTTGAAAGATTGGTCCCACCGAGCATGCCAAAAACTATTGATGATTTAAAATTGCGCTTTGTAATAAACACCAACAATGGGAAGTTTCAAGATGTGGGACTTGTGACTTGAAACAACCTCTAGATTTTAAAGAATCTAGTTCTTCTCTATATTAAGTAGATACTAGGAAAAGAGATAGGAATTTAAATCAGAAACACAAATGCAAGAAAGGAAATATAATCTATGGTGATACGCCTAAATGTAATTTGACCTTAATGCTGAGCACAATGAGACTATATGTAGGATTCATTTACATTTAAGAGCAAACAAGTGCATGATTAATGTAAAAGATGGAAACAATAGAAATAGAGGCTCACAGTATAGAATACTTTTGCTGTGATACAGAAAATGTCAACAAAGGCATAGGGTTCAATCTTATTATTTGAATTTTCTAGTCATATAAGAGGCGTAGAAACACATACAGTTATATAAAATTTTTAACTCAAGAAAACAAGACAAAAGCAAATGACATTCCTAATCATAGCTCTAGAAAGTCTACAACCTAGACTACTTTTGCAAATGACACAGAAAATATTAACAAAGGCATAGGGTTCAATCTTCTTATTTGAAATTTCCAGTCATATAAGAGGCATAGAAACACGTACAGTTATATAACCCTTTTAACTCAAGAAAATGAGACAAAATCAAATGATATTACTTAGTCATAGCTCTAGAAAGTCTAGACTCTTTACAATAATTTCTCTCAAAAATTCTCTCTGATAATTGATCATCTTTTACTTCTCCTCTACACCTTTATTTATAGCCTTGGGTTCACTCTGGATTGTCTACTTGTTCCCAATCTAATGGTCCAACTAAAATCTCACCGAACTGGAAGTGTCTAACATAAGATATTATATAGATTCTGAAAAGCTTTGTTTTCTGGCAGTTCATTGGCTGAAACAGATTGCAGGATGCTCCCTTCTCTTAAATGCTAGGTAACACTCAGCCATTTTCTTGAAAACCTTCTTATTACTTTAAGAGACACTAGAAGATGACACTTGGCATGTTTCACAGCACCTACTGAAGACACACGGCACTTTTTTCATAACTTATACTCTTTTGTGTCTTTGCTCAAGAGTGTTCTACCTTTGACACTTGTCGCAATCCACTTTCTTGAAACTTTAACAGTTTAAAAGAAAATAAGACCCACAAAATTTCTTACCCAAGTAACTTTAAAAGGGATATAGGAATAGGTGTCAATCTCTGTTGCTTCTTTAAAGGACACATGGTAATCTTTGCTTTACTTATGTAGGGTTACATGGTAGTCTCCACTTCTTTTAGCTACTTTTTTAGAAACCTGTAGAAGATGACACGTGGCGGTCTCCGCTTTACTCTATTTATACCATAGAAAAAATGGGTCTCATTTCATATTTACATAGACATCAACACTTGGTGGCTTCTTCTTGATTTAGAAACAACACTTAAGACCCACCACGGTCTTTTCTATATCAGTGAAGCAAAAATAAAGATAATTCGGATCTCAACACATGGTGGCTTCTGCTCTCTTTTGCTGGGGTATGTGGCATCTTCCATTGCTTTTAGAAAAGCAAAACTAAGACCTTATATGACTACCACTTGGTGCTTTCCACTTTATCCTGATACTTAGCTTGTTAAAACCTTTCACTGAAAAGAGATGAAACACAGGTGTTAATATGAAACCGTGGATGATGACACTTGGCATGTTTTGCTGAGTCACTATGAGATACATGGCACATTCTGACCAACTCATAAAAAATATGAAAGGTGTCTTAGATGATGACACTTGTTAGCTTCTACTTTACTTTAACACTTAGACAAAAATGAATCAAAAGGAAAATAGAGCCCGTGCTCTGTTTCAAAACTCTGCCATCTCGGACCAAAGTATGCGAAGACAAAATATTACGACATGTGACTAAACAAAATATAATGAAACATAGAGTAAAGTTTTACTCTACATGAACCATTGAACCGATGCACCTCAAAGGTTCAAAGGTTCAAGGTTTAAAGTAGTTCAAGCGACCAAGGGACCAATGACGTCCCTGTGGACATCAAATTCAAGGTAATAAAATGCCTATTTATTTTCAAATATGGCACAAAATTTGAATATAAAACTTAATGAACAACTGAAGAAAGAAGCTAAAATAGACATCAGAAAGGGAAGTGATAGCCTGAGAGCTCATATCATGAGGAAGAGACAAAATGTGTTAAATAAAGAGGGAATGATGTAGAAAGACCAGAAATATCTACGTAGGAGTTATTTCTAGTAGGTGAAACAGTCCACCAAGTGGACATTAGAGAGCGTGAGCATTCAAAGGCATGACCAGTTTTTCTCCCTTTGAGTAAAGGCAAAATGGATAGCTACGTGCATATCAAGAAGAGGACCAGGCAACCCATACTTCAAAAGGAGACATTTGAGATGAATTGACACATCACAGTTAAGGTTAATGCCCTATTCTAGCATGGCCCCTTGACAGAACTAAAAATGCATTAAAGGCATTGAATATAGCATGGGCCATTCCATGAAACAAAGCACCAAGTCTTTTTTGGCTGCTATATATTTTAATCTCTTATTTTATGCAAAGGAGATCTTTCAATTATAGAAGCAAAACTCTGCCCAAATTGAAAGGCATTTCCTAAGACTTTGACCTTAGATTGTTAATCATATTTCTTTGTTTGAATAAGAAAACAAGTGAATTTTCTGACTTTGTGCTGGAATAGCTTGTGTTATTTAATAAATTGTTCTTATGTCTATTTCTTAGAAGCATTCTTGTCCATTTAATTTAACAAGTAAAACTAGTGGAAGTAATCAAGAAGGTGTCCTGAAGCTGACTATGGAGAGACTTTGTGCTGCCACAATTTTTTTTAGCATGTTTATTTTTATGTTTATGTGTAAAGGATCTTGGGATGACTTTGTGCCCCCATTATCCTTCATATATTTCACTCTTTGGTAGTTGAGGTGGGGACTTTGTGCTACACTTCATCCTATTGTGTTATTGTGCTATGTTACTTATCACTACTAGAAAGAATTTATGTTATCTGTTGTAGACCACTTCTAAAAGAAGACAAGTGCCTTCAGTGTTTTCACTAGAATTATCCTATGTCTATGAACATCATCTCTAAAGAAAGAGAGATGGATGGTGTTATCCTACCCTGAGTGTTATTTTCAGCTTATTTATAGTATATATATATAGCACCTTATAGCTATAGGGGACCTCCCCTTGATGAGAGGAGAGATTTGTCCCCTTTTGATGTGGTAAACCTACACATTTTCACTGATAAATATCCTTATGCTATGGTTGAAACAACCTATTTTTCCCATCAGTTAGTTGGTGACAAAATATTCACCCAATAGTTTTTGGTGACTCTGTTGGGGAAGAACACATAGTTTGAAGCCTCAAACTTCAAATTGAAGCAGTGCCAGTTCTTTTCCATTTTTATTTTACACTCTGATAGATCCATAGTATACATGAACCCAAAGAGCTAAAGGAATTATTGACCCTATATTCGAGTTGGTACAGCAAAGTGATTTTGATCCTTTACCTTCACCATCTCGCCTTTAGTGAACCAGGAGTTTTGCTCTTGCAAAAGTCAAGTCTCCATTACTAGGCAAAGCATCCATTTCTATTGTTAACAGAGCTTTGTCAATACATGCCCCTCAGACATTTGTTATCCCTCCCTTCAATAGTCAAATCATGGCACTTCAAGGCCCCTGTGGTAACTCTTTTGGTCCACTCAACCTTACTCCACCTCTACATGAATTGCCTCACACTTCCAGGAAGAATTTCCCCAAGTTCTATGGTGATGGGAGAGTTCATATTGATGAACATATTACAGCCTTTAGTATACCCTGTGGCATGATAGGTATGGAGTATGAAGATGTAGCAGTCAGGCTATTCATAGAGACATTGTAAGGTGCTACTGTAGACTGGTTCTATCATCTATAGGCCCAAACTGTGACTGACTGGAACACCCTCAAAGCTAAATTTGAAGCCATGTTCAAGCCTGTAGAATATACACATACCTTACTAGCCCATCTCACACAAATGAAGAAATAACCTAATGAACATATGAGGGACTTCATTGCCAAATTTGACAATCTAAGGAACAGGATTCCTATAATTACTCAGCCAATAGGTGAGAACCTTAAATGTTTTTTCATCAATTCTTAGCTATCTAAAGTGAGTTTTCTGCTAAGATGGGATGGCCACATAGACCTTTTTGTAGCTCAAAAATTTTCCACTAAGTTTGAAAATGACCTTCTTTTAATAGGAAAGATAAGAAAAGATCCTAATAGAGGCATATCTTCTTCATCTCCTGAATATTCATCTACATGCACCACTAACCCTATGGTGTAAAAGCTGGAAAATGAGTTGCTAGCTCTCAAAAATAAAATGTTGTAAGGGATGTTTACTCCTCCTTCATACTGAGATATGCCAAGGAGGACATTCCCCAATCAACCATATCAAGGCAATGCTGCCAAAAATCAAGGGCAACCAAATCATCTTCCTCCCTCATAGGGGAAGCTTGCCATTAAAGCACCTCCAACCAATTCAGTAGTTGGATATCTTAAAATAGAATTTGATTTCTCTTTCTAGCTTGAATTGAACCCAGAAGATGACATTTATCTCTTCACAAAAAACTAAGAAGAATCAGGTAGTGACTCCAACATTAGTTTCCTAAATTACCAGGATGGACCCAAAAGTAAAGGTGAAGTGTTTGATGGATCATATGTTGTATTTACCCAGTCCTAAAACTAGTCAGCCCAGCAAGCTGATAAGGGAAAAATAGAGAAGTGATCTCAAATAGCAATTTCAATTGCTAAGCAAAGAACCACTCTGCCTTTTCAATCAAAGGACTCGGTGATCCCTAAAAAATTAAGTACCTCAAGTATGCCTTCACCTTCAACTTTAATTTCACAGATCAGTATCCCTCCTCTTAAAAACCAAAAGGATGAACTACCTTCCCCTATTCCTAATTCATTTTAGACATTTTATATAATCAACCTGTCAAGAAAATCAAAATTCAAATGTCTAAATTTGAATTTCTAAAATCCAACCCTGAGCAGTTGGATAAGTTGGTTCAGTGTGTAAAGAATAAAACCATCCCTATAGGACTAGCTATTTCAAAGGTGACTCCCACATCCACCTAGAATAACCTTTTCATTACTCCTCCTATTGCTCCTAGGAGGATAGAACCATTTTATGTCTCCCTACTAATAAATAGGCACCAACTGAACAATTGTATCATAGAATCGGGTGCGTCTGACAATGTCATGCCTACCAAAGTGGTAGAATCTCTTAAACTCACACTAACCAAGACCGTTGGGAGATGTTTCTCCATGGAAAACAAAAAAGTGCCACTACTGGGACAAATCAAGGATGCCCACTTTGCATTTGTGGCATTTTTAAACAAGAGAATTAAGATGACAGTCCCGGTGGTCGACGTCCCAACCTCATACGGCATTCTTCTTGGGAAATTTTTTTGTAAGGATGTTTGTGGTGAGTTAAGTATGGACCTATCTAAAGTAAGGATCCTATTCAAAAGCATCATGCAGAGATTGCTCCTTGAGAAGGAGGAAAAATACATTGTCACTCAAACATCAGCGCCAGAAGCTCAAATTCTGTTTGAGTCTTCAGGCATGGGTAAATACTTCCTAACTACAGAGGATATTCCTATCCTAACTAATGAAACTTTTGAAGATGAAAATCTAAAAATTGGTTCAAACAAAATAGTAGAAAACTTAATAGAGCACAATGCAAGCCTAGAGGAATCCTCCCTTCCAAATGAAGAAAAATCTAAGGAAAGGCTAGTTTTTGATAATGTATGGATTCTTGAAATTGATGGCAGTTGTTCTTATACCAGCTTAGGAACTAGGATTATGTTGATATCTCCTCAAGGAGATATTTTCCCCTATTCTTATAAGTTATAGTTTAGTAACACTTATTGGGTGATATTTTGTCAGCCAGTTAATTGGTGACCAAAATAGTTCCTATCACCACAGCACAGGCAGATGGGTCATCCTGGTGTGCAGGTTTACTACATCAATAGGGGACAAATCTCTCCTCTCATCAAGGGGAGGTTCCCTATTAAATATGTAGAGGTTATATACTATAAATATATGCATAAATTAATACATAGGGGTGGGATAAACCATCCATCTCTCTTTTTCCAAAGATGATGCTGACAAATAGAGGAGAAATACTAGGTGATTGGTGATGGGTCTTCTCTTCTTTCAGAAGTAACATTTATCCAAGAGCCAGATCCCTTCCTAGATAGTATAAATCTTGGTGAAGTGACAGAAGGCACTTCTCTTCTTTTAGAAGTGCTTGTTCTTATAGGCAACAGGAATCTTTCTGGTAACAGGTGACAAAAGGGCATTGTAACTAGCAGTATGAAATAGAACATTAAGTTTCCACCTCAACTACCCAAGAGTGAGATACGAAGAATAATGGGGGCACAAAGTCATCCCAAGGTCCTTTACACAGAAATAGAAAATAAACACACACTGAAGACAACTATGACAGTGCAAAGTCTGAAATTAGCTAGCTTCAGGACACCTTCCTTATCACTTCCACTAGTTCTGCTTGTTAAATCAAATAAATAATAATGATTTTAGAAGATAGACATAAGAACAATCTCCTAAAGTAGCACAAGCTATAACAACACAAAGTCTTCAAGTAACTTGCTTTCTCATTCAATCAAAGAAATATGAACTACAATATGAGCTCAAAGTCTCAGTAATGCCTTTCAATTTGGATAGAGTTTCACTTCTAGTAAGGGGAAGATCTCCTTTCAAATGATACAAGAGATTACATTATATAGAGCCTAAGGGAGGTTTGGCACTTTCTCCCATGGAATGACCCATTCAGTGCATTCAACACCTTGGATGCATTCTTGATCTTGTCAGGAAGGACCATGCCGAAATAGGGTGGCTACCTTAACTATGGTGTGTTAATTCATCTCTAGTGCCTCCTCCTTAGCCTGAATCACTCATTCATTCACCTGTTCAGCCACACAACTATCTACTCTACCTTTACCTCTAAGGGGAAAAATAGATGGCACTTTCAATGTTAGTAGACCCCAAATATCTACTCGATGAATTGCTTCACCTACTGGCAATAACTCCTACTGAGTTTCCCTCTCTGTCTCTTCCTTCTCTTGACCCTGGCCTTAGGATTTTTGAATGCATCTGGGTTCATCTTTTTAGTTTGAGAAAATCAATAGACACTTAAATGCAGTTGATTTGGCATTCAAAGGTCTTTCCTCTATCGAAGGTTAACGACTAGCCAATAACTTTAAATTTGACATCTGTGGGCCTATCATCCTAATGTGATATGGGTGAGGACACATGGTGGCATCCACAATTTTGAAATAAGCTTATTGGAAAAAGCTTTGAAACTGTTAGAGACCGACGGGTCACGGATGCAGACACTGGCAGCTTTCATTG
The DNA here is from genome assembly GCA_037957365.1 of Torreya grandis. NCBI lineage: Eukaryota > Viridiplantae > Streptophyta > Pinopsida > Cupressales > Taxaceae > Torreya > Torreya grandis. The sequence continues at coordinate 1,130,410 of JARHVA010005617.1, read as the reverse complement.
TACTAGGTCAAGACATGCGGCAAGTTTTGCGCTTTGAGGCTCAAACCTTTCTCGAAGGGAACATGCCCTTCAAGATCTTGGAAAGGTTCAGTTCATGTTTTGAGTGTCTCCCTTGCAAGGGCATCTACCCTTCATGATCTTCTAAGTGGCCTTCGGGCCTTTGATTTCTCTGGTGCATTGTTGGTCCTTTATTTTCTTCAGACAAAATGTCTGAAGGAATTTATTTTAATAATTTTTTCAAAGGAAATCCCTTCCTTGGCTTCATGCATGCCTCTACATTATGAGTGTCCCCCTTTTATGACACGTGGTGCCTTCTGCCACTTTTAACTAGAGACACATGGCATCTTTTGCTAAATCTTACCAGAGACATGTGGCATCTTCCGCTATTGACACTTGGAAGCATCTGCCTTCTCGGGCCTTTGCAAAACCATAGAAATGTTTGGGGCTCAGTTAGGCTCTCATGGATGATGACACTCATCAGCCTCCACCACTCTCTGCATGGGACACATGGCACAGTCCACTGCTCTTAGGAACATAAAGTGAAGCCTTATGTAATTACCACTTGTCGCCCTCCACAGAACTCTAGAAGAAGCTTTGTGTTAGGAACCCTATAGCTTTATACAAAAATCTAAGAAGTAAATGTTGACACATGCCACATTTCACTAAGTTATAACATCAACATGTGGCATACTCTAAATATTTTTAGCAGTCGCGTAGATGCAGACACGTGGTAGCTTTTGATGAGTTTTCAAAAGGGACACGTGGCACCTTCCACCACTTCTCCAAAACAAAGCATAAATGGACTCGACCAATGACACTTGGTAGCATCCACCTGACTCTTTCTTTTGCATGTGTCTTTCCTTAACTGAGGCAACCTTTGAACTTGTGCATTGAACTGATTGAACGTTGAACCTGTTGAATCGATGAACCAAAATGGTTCAAGGTTCAACGGTTTAAGCTTTTGAGACTCATTAAGTGTTCAGGTCCATGGAACCTTAGAAATGGTTGAACTTTGAACTTTTTCAGGTGCGCTCAACTCCTGCCGATGACGTTGAACCTTGAACCCATTGAACCCTTAAACCTTTTGAACCTGCTAATCGCTTTACTAAAAAATCTTGAAAAATGAGGAATTTGAAAGCATAAAACAAATTTTTGGAAAGGGAAGAAACAATTTTGGTATTGCAGAGCCAAAATAGTTCATATGTTGTCCCAAAAATAAGAATTCATTTTTGGGGGACAACAGCTGGCTCCTGTTGGGGAACTTCCTTTAGATGACAACTCAGAATAGCTGAGGAGAGTAGAAACCAAAATATCTAGTGCCTTGATGTGTGCCATTGGGCTACAGAGTCATGTTACCCAAAAAAGAAATGCCCAAAAAGATATGAAAACAAAAAGAGTGAAACAAAAAGAGAAGACTATACAAACATACATATGTACAGGGGAAGTCACCTGATACTTCAAGAGTTGAAGTGCTTTAGATGTTTCCCATTGTGAGGCAGAGAAAAGAGAGTGCCATCTTGATACTTCAATAGGAAACTATTTTCACCGTTGAGCTGATGAATAGTGAAAGGGCCCCTCCAAAGGGAATTAAACTTTCTATGCATCCCCTTTGGTTCTCTTCTCTTGTCCCACAGCAGGACTTGATCTCCAATCTAGAAATCATAGTTCTTTACTTTCTGTTCGAAGAGATTCTTCACCAGACCTTGATGGGTGGCAATTTAATCCACCACTACAGTTTTCTACTCATTCAACTTAGCAAGGCACATGATCCTCTTATCAAGTGCGCTCTCATACATTTGATCCTCAACCGCCTTAGCCAAATTCAATGCTAGCAATTCCAAGGTGATTGGTATCTCAGCATTGACACCATAAAGAAGTTAGAAGGGAGACATACCAATTGCCCTCTTGGATGTAATTCTATCTACCCATAGAGTATCAACCAATGCTTTATGCCATGTCCTTTGGTTGTCATCCACCAGCTTTTTGATGATAGTCACCAAGTTCTTATTGCTTGATTTAGCCTGTCCATTCCCATGTGGAAAGTAATCAGAAGAGTGGAAGAGTGTAATTCCATAGTAGAAGTAGAATTGAGTAATCTCCTGGGAAGTGAAATAGGATGCATTGTCGGTGACAATTTTGATTGGGACCCCAAACCTGGACATGATGTTTTCTTTGAGGAAATTGTAGACTACTTTCAAAGTAGCCTATTTAATTGGAAAAGCTTCCACCCATTTTGTGAAGTAGTCTGTTACTGTAAGAACATAATCATGTCCAGCACTTGATAATGGGTTTACAACACCAATAAAGTAAATTCCCCATTGCTGTAAAGGCTCCTCTATGACTATTGGCTTAAGAGGCAAGGCAGCTAACCTAGGTCTTTTAACAAACTGTTGGCATGGCTCACACCTTCTGACCCACTTGTATGCATCTTGAAAGAGAGTTAGCAAGTGGTACCTAGCCTGGAAGATCTTATGAGTAGTCAAAGGAGAAAAAAAATGTCCTTCATAGGCTGAATTGTAGGACTTTAGAAGTCAGCTTTGTTTCTCCTTGTCCACATAGCAAAGGAACGTTCCATCAAGTCTCCTCTTGTATAGGCCGTTGTCTTAGAGGAGAAAATTAGCATCTTTTAGCTTGATGGTACTCCTTTCTTTATAAGATAGGTTTGCAAGACATTCACCATAATTAATAAAATGAGAAATACCTGAATACCACTCATTTATGGTGGAGACAAAAAGGACTGTAGGTGAGTCATCTGCTTTTGGTTCTTCATGCTCTTTTCCTCTTGGCTTGTTATCAGCAATCAGTTGACATAGCCCCTTTCCATGCACCATCTTTGTTGGCTTGATGATTAGATCAAACTCTTGGATCTTAGTGACCCAGTTGCCTCTCCTTGTCCCAAACTCTTGCTAAGTCAATAAAGATTTCACTGTGGTGTCAGGGACTAAGGCAGTAACTCAAGAATTGAGGATGTAGAAATGAAAATGTTTCACTGCCTTCACCACTGCATAAGCATGCTTATCCATATTTGAGTTTCATCTCATGAGATTTGAGAGAATAGCTCATGAAGGAAATGGGAGATTCCATACCTTCTTTGTTTTGTTGAATCAGAATGGTTGAAAGCGTATGTTCTGAAGCATAGCTATAAATGGTGAATTCTTTGTTATAGTCTGGACAACCTAGAACTGGAACATGGGCAATGATAGACTTGACATCCTAAAATGTCTACTTACCTCCTTCAGTCCAGTTGAAGCTGGCCTTTCCCTTCATCATGTTTACAATGTGCCTAGTCTTCTCAGCAAACTCAGGGATGAACCTCCATAAGAAGTTTGCCTTTTCGAAGAAAGAATGAATAATGGTCTTACTTGTGGGTAAGGAAAGTTCTTGGATAGACTTGACTCTATCCAAGTCAATCTTTATTCCTCCTTTGGAAATGATGTGTCTAAGATGTTTCCCCTCTGTTACTCCAAAAATTGACTTCTTGGGGTTTAAGGAAATGGATTTTGGCGACAACGTTCCAACACTTATTTCAAATGTCTCACATGATCTAGGTGATGCTTAGAGAAGACAGTCAAGTCATCAAGATAAACTATAATGAAATTACCCATCTCATCCTTGAAAGAAAGGTCCATTGCTCTTTGGAAGGTAGCACCAACATTTATTAAGCGAAGAGGCATTCTCCTATATGCAAATGTGCCGCAAGGTGTGGTGAATGTAGTCTTATGTTGGTATGCTTCACCAACTTCAACCTGATTATATCCTGAGAATCCATCTAGCATTGATAACATCTCTGAGCCTGTCACTATCTGTAGCACTTAATCCATGATTGGCAAAGGATAATTATCCTTCAAGGATGCCTGATTCAAATTTCTAAAATCCACACAAAGGCAAATTTCACCATTCTTCTTCCTTACAGGCACTATATTCACAATCTAGGTGGAATGATGGATTGGGAAGATTATCTTGGCATTTAGCATTTTTTGAATCTCAGATAAAATAGTACCTAATATTTTTGGATTATAATGCTGGGACTTTTACCTTTAAGGTGTTGAATCAGCCTTGAGAGGAATGTTGTGTCAGATTTCATCAGGCCAGAGTGATTTCAGGTCATCATAAGAGTACACTAGGACATCCATGTATTTGTTGAGCAAAGTGGTGAACTTGAAATGCTCTTCAAGAGTATAGCATTTCCCAATGTTCACCATCTTGGGGTCTGCCTTGGTTCTCAGATTTACTTGATCAAACTCCTGGGAGGAGCTTACATCCATTTGCTATTGTTTGATGAATCTATCATGCTTATCAAACAACTTCTCAAGGGAAACAAGACCTTTGGTAATTTTATTCCCTTTTAGTGTTAAGAACTCCTCACCTATGCTTGAAATTGATTCAAGAGTTATTTCAGGCTCCTTAGGTTCACTGCCTTCAAAATACAGTCATTTAAAGTTATCCTTTTGCTCCAAGAAGGCAATGATTTGATTGTCATTATTGAATACCTACCAATTACTGGCATTATCAGGCACACTTGGTCTAAATACTAGCTCAATAGTGTACCTATCTCCTTTGAATTCTAGGTGGGGGATCAAGAGAGTAGCTAAAATGGCTAGTGCATCAGCCCAATCATTGAATTCTCTGAGAACTACAGAGATGCTAAAAGCATCAAATTTTTCAAGTTGATCCCAGACTAGATTATAGTAGTGGCACAATCTTTCATTCTTGGTTTGATATAGGTTTCTCACCTGACAAACCACCAATTTGGCATCTCCTTTAGCATGAAGGAGTTTGATGCCTTTGTCCCTAGTAGCTTTTAATATCAGCAACAAAGATTCATACTCAGCTATGTTATTAGTGTTGCTAAATTGCAACTTATAATATGAAGGAAAAATATCTACTCGAGGAGATATTAACACAACCCCAGCTTCCAAATTGGTGGAGGAGCAGCTGCCATCAAATTCAAGAATCCATACCTCATTTGATACTGATTTTCCTTTGGGTTCTTCTTTATTCAGAGGAGGGGATTCTTCCACACTTGCATTGGGCTCAACCAATTCTTCTGCTATTCCACTTGAATGCATTTCTAGGTTGTCACCTATAGGAGCTTCATTAGATGCTTCATGAACTTCATCCATGGATAAAAAGTAGTTACCCATGCCTGAAAACTCAAACAAGATTTGAGCTTCAGGTGCTGAGGTCTGTGTAACTATGTATTTTACTTCCTTTTTAGGGAGTAGCCTTCTCATGACACCTTTGACTGGAATCCTCACCTCTGATAAATCCATGCTCAATTCACCACCAACATCCCTACAGAAATTCCACCCAAGAAGGATACCATATGATGCTGGGACGTCTGCTACCAAGACAGTCATCTTGATTCTTTTGTCTGAAAAGGCAGTAAATGCAAATTGGACTTCTTTTATTTGCCCTAATAGTGGCACTTGTTTGTTCTCCATGGAGAAGCATCTACCAAATGTCTTGGTCAGTGTGAGATTAAGGGATTTAGCTAATTTAATAGGCATGACATTGTTTGAAGCTCTAGAGTCAATGATGCAATTATTCAGCTGTCATCTATTTATTAGCAATGAGACATAAAAAGGTTCAGTCCTACTAGGAGCGGCAAGAGGGGAAATGACAAGATTGTTCCTGGTGGATGCATCCTTAGGGGGATCATGTGTCACTTTGGGAACTGCTTGTTTAATAGGAACATTCTAGTTTTTAACACATTGAACCAATTTATCTAATTGTTCAAAATGGGATTGCATGAATTCAAATTCAGACATTTGAATTTTGGTTTTCTTAATATGATCAATTATGTCAAATGCTGGAAATGAACTAGGTACGAAGGATGAGAGCTCATCTTTTTGAGTTTTAGGGGGGGGAGAACTGGACTGTGAGTTTGAAGTAAAAGGTGTAGGGGAATTTGGGGTACTTACCTTTCTTGCAATCATTAGGCCCTTTGGCTGGAAAGGAAGAGTGGATCCCTACTTAGCAATTGAAACTATTGGTTAAGGTCACTCCTTTGCTTTCTCTTTATTAGCTTGTTGAGCTAATTGATTTTTGGATTGAGTGAATACAACATATGACCCCTCAGTTGTATTTCCTTCACTTCTGGGTTCATCTTGATAGTTTAAGAAATCAATATGGGATTTGCCAGCTAATTCTTCTTCTTCCTCAATGAAGATATTAGTGTCATTTCAAGATTCAACTTAGGCTGGGATGAGAAGTCTAATTTAGCTTCAAGATATCCAACTGCTGAGTTAGTTGGAGGTGCTTCAAGGGTGAGATTTCTTTGTGGAGGAGGAAGGCAATTTTTTTATCCCTGATTCATGGCAACATTGCCTTGGTACGCCTGATTCTAAAATGTCCTCTTGGGTATATCTTCATATGCAGGAGTAGATGATATTCCTTGTGCCATTTGCTTCTTGAGAGCTAGCACTTCATTTGCTAGCTTCTGCATCATAGGATCAGTGGTGGCTAAAGGGGAGTATTCATAAGAAAAAGATTTACCTCTATTTGGATCTCTCCTTATCTTTCTTGCTAAGATAAGGTCATCTTCAACTTTGGTAGCCAAATCCTAAGCGTCTTCGAGATCTATGTGACCAGCTCTTCTTAGCAGAAAACTCACTTTAGGTAGTTGTGAGTTGATGAAGAAGCATTTGAGGTTTTTAGGGGTCTGCTGAGCAATAACAAGAATCTAGTTCCTTAGCTTATCAAACTTTGCTATGAAATCCCTCATAGGCTCTTGGGGCTCCTTCTTCATTTGCATGAGCTGGGCCAACAAGGCATGTGCATATTTTTTAGGCTTGAATCTAGCCTTGAATTTGGCTTTGAGTGTGTCCCAATTAGTTACTAATCGGGCTTGTAAGTGGTAAAACTAGTTTGTAGCAGCACCTTGCAATGTTTCCATGAAAATCCTAACTACCGCGTCCTCAAATTCCATGCCTATCACACCACAGGCTATGCTGAAGGCTGTAACGTGCTCATCAAGATGAAATTTTCCATCCCCAAAGAATTTGTGGAAATTCTTTCTTGAGCTTTGTGGAAGTTCATGCAGGGGTGGAGTTAAATTAATTGGGCCAAAAGAGTTACCCCAGGGGCCTCAAGCTGCCATGATGGGATTATTGAAAGTAGAGATAATAAATCTAGGTAGAATTTGGATAGGCAAGGCTCTACTAATAGCAAAAATAGTATCTTTGCCTTGTGTTGGTGTCCTGGTATGGGTAGGAGGGACACTCATAGATAATTAAACTTGAGGTTGGGGAGAAAGCAAGTCAAAATCTCTTTGTTGTGCCAACTCAAAGACAAGGTCAACAACACCTTGAGCTCTCTAGCTTCTAGTATAGCATGGAGTTGCCAGATTGTGAATCAAAAATGGAAAAGGACTGGTCACACTTCAGTTTGAAGCTTGAGGCTTCAAATTGCTTGTCCTTCCCTAGCGGAGTCACCAAAAACTGTTGGGTGAATATTTTGTGAGCCAACTAACTGGTGACCAAAATAGTTCCTATCACCACAGCATAGGGAGATGGGTCATCCTGATGTGCAAGTTTACTACATCAATAGGGGACAAATCTCTCCTCTCATCAAGGGGAGGTTCCCTATTAAATATGTGGAGGTTATATACTATAAATATATGCAGAAAGTAAGACATAGGGGTGGGATAAACCATCCATCTCTCTTTTTTTAGAGATGATGCTGACAAATAGAGGAGAAATACTGGGTGATTGGTGATGGCACTTCTCTTCTTTTATAAGTAACATTCAGCCAAGAGATAGATCCCTTCCTGGATAGTAGAAATCCTGGTGAAGTGACATAAGGCACTTCTCTTCTTTTAGAAGTGCTTGTTCTTGCATGTAATAGGAATCTTTCTGGTAACAGGTGATAAAAGGGTACAGTAACCAGCAGTATGAAATAGAACACAAAGTTTCCACCTCAACTACCCAAAAGTGAGATACGAAGAACAATGGGGGCACAAAGTCATCCCAAGGTCCTTTACACAGAAATAGAAAATAAACACACACTGAAGACAACTATGACAGTGTAAAGTCTGAAAGTAGCTGGCTTCATGACACCTTCCTTATCATCTCCACTAGTTCTGATTATTAAATCAAATAAATAAGAATGCTTTTAGAAGACAGACATAAGAACAATCTCCTAAAGTATCACAAGCTATAACAGCACAAAGTCTCCAAGTAACTTGCTTTCTCATTCAATCAAAGACATATGAACTACAATCTAAGCTCAAAGTCTCAGTAATGTCTTTCAATTTGGGCAAAGTTTCACTTCTGGTAAGGGGAAGATCTCCTTTCAAATGATACAAGAGATTACATTATATAGAGGCCTAAGGGAAGCTTGGCACTTTCTCCCATAGAGTGACCCATTCAGTGCATTCAACACCTTGGATGCATTCTTGATCTCATTAGGAAGGACCATGCTGGAGCAGGGTGGCTACCTTAACTATGTCATGTTGATTCATCTCTAGTGCCTCCTCCTTAGCTTGAATCACTCATTTATTCACCTGTTTAGCTGTGTAACTTTCTACTCTACCTTTACCTCCAAGGGGACAAACAAACAGTGCTTTCAATGTTAGTATTCCCCAAATATCTACTTGATGAACTACTTCACCAACTGGCAGTAACTCTTGATGAGTTTCCTTCTTTGTCTCTTCCTTCTCTTGATTCTAGCCTTAGGCACTTTAAATGCATTTGGGTTCATCTTTTGAGTCTGCAAAAATCAATAGACACTTAAATGCAACCGATTTGGCATTCGTGGGTCTTTCCTCTATTAAAGGTTAACAATTAGCCAGCCACTTTAAATTTGATGTTCACGGCCCTGTCATCCTACTATGACATGGGCGAGGACATGTGGTGGCATCTATGATTTTGAAAAAAGCTTATTAGAATAAGCTTTGAAACTATTAGAGGCTGGAGGGCACGGATGCAAACACGTGGCAGCTTCCACTGCACTGGGTCAGGACACGTGGCAAGTTCCATGCTTTGAGGCTCAAACCTTTCCTAAAGGGAACATGCCCTTTAGGGTCTTAGAAAGTTTCAGTTCATGTGTCGAGTGTCCCCCTCACAAGGGCATCTACCCTTCACAATCTTCCAAGTGGCCTTCGGGCCTTTGATTTCTCTGGTGGGTTGTTGGTCCTTTATTTCATTTAGACAAAATGTCCAAAAGAATTCCTTCAGATAATTTGTCTGAAGGAAATCCTTTCCTTGGCTTCATGCATGCCTCTGCATTGTGAGTGTCCTCCTTTTATGACACATGGCACCTTTTGCCACTTTTAACTAGAGACACGTGGCATCTTCTGCTAAATCTTACCAGAGACATGTGGCATCTTCCGCTATTGACACTTGATAGCATCTACCTTTTCAAGCCTTTGCAAAACCATAGAAATGCTTGGGGCTTAGTTAGGCTCTCATGGACAATGACACTCATCAGCCTCCATCACTCTCTGCATGGGACACATGGCACAGTCTGTTGCTCTTAGGAACACAAAGTGAAGCCTTCCATGATTACCACTTGTCCCCCTCCATGAAACTCTGGAAGAAGCTTTGTGTTAAGAACCCTACAGCTTTATACAAAACTCTGAGAAGCAAACGCCGACACGTGCCACGTTCTACTAAGTTATAATGCTGACATGTGGCATGGTCTAAATATTTTTAGTAGTCACATGGATGCAGACACGTGGTGGCTTCTGACAAGTTTTCAAAAGGGACATGTGGCACCTTCTACCACTTCTCTAAAATAAAGCATAAAGTGGCTCGATTGATGACACTTGGCAGCATCCACCTGACTCTTTCTTTTAAGCACATCTTTCCTTAACTGAGGTAGCCTTTGAACCCATGCATTGAATTGATTGAACATTGAACCTATTGAACTGATGAACCAAAATGGTTCAAGGTTCAATAGTTCAATGTTTAAGCTTTTGAGACTCATTAAGTGTTCAGGGCCACTAAACCTTAAAAAGGTTAAACTTTGAACTTTACCAGGTGCGATCAACTCCTATCGATGATGTTGAACCTTGAACCCATTGAACCCTTGAACCCTTTGAACCTGATAATCCCTTTACTGAAAAAGCTTAAAAAATGAGGAATCTAAAAGCTCAGAACAAATTTTTGGAAAGGGAAGAGACAATTTTGGTATTGCAAAGCCAAAATAGTTCGTATGTTGTCCCAAAAATAAGAAGTCATTTTTGGGGGACAACAACACCAACAACACTACCGAATATGAATCTCTATTACTCGGGTTAAAATCAGCCTATGATAGAGGTGTCAAGCTCCTTCATGCCAAAGGAGATGTTGAACTGGTGGTTTGTTAGGTGAGGAACCTACATCAAACCAAGAACAAAATATTATGACATTACCGCAATCTGGTATGGGATCAAATTGAAAGTTTTGAAGCTTTCAATATTTCTATAGTTCCTAGAGAGCCTCATAATTGTGAAAATTCATTAGTTGTCCTTGCAACCTTCATGGTTCTTCACCTCGATTTCAAAGATAAAAGGTACACTATCAAACTAGTCTTTCAACCAAGTGTGCCTGATAAATCTAACCATTGGAAGGTGTTTGATGCTGAAAATCAAATCATGTGCTTCATTGGACTAGAAGAGCAATGAATTATGGCAACAGACCATGCTACTACATGTCAAAATTAAGGAAAAAAACTCTTCTATAAGAGAACAAGGATCCATGATTTTTAGACTAGAAATCAAGTCTTGATGTGGGGCAAGAGGAGAGAACCAAAAGGAATGCACAAAAAATTTGATTCCTGGTGGAGAGTTCCATTTGCCAATCATCACTTCTAGGGATAAAATGGTTTCTTGCTGATATATCAGGATGGAATGCCATTTTCATTACCTCATAGTTTATAGCATCTGAAGCACTTCAATTCTTGAAGTATCAAATAAGTATGGTTGTACATATGTATAATTTTTGTATAGTCTTTAGCTTATTTTGTGTTATTCATTTTCATTTATTTTTTACACCTTTCTTTTTGGGTAGCATGACTCCATATCCCAATGGCATACTTAAAGGCACTGGAGATTCTAGATTCTACTCCCTTTGATTATTTTTACAATCAATGGAAGTTCCCCAACTGGAGCCAGCTGTTATTCCCAACATCTGTCACTAGTTTTTGGGGACAACATATCAACTATTTTGGTCCTATAGGCCAAAATGATCTCTTCCTTTTTTAAAAAAATGTTCTAAGCAGTCAAGTTCTTCAATTATTCAAGCATTTCCAGCTAAGGGACTCACAAGTTCAACAGGTTAAATGACTTCAACAGGTGAACTCTCACAAAGAAACAAGTTCCCAACACTTAGGCATTTCAAGGCTAGTTTAACACTGAAGTTTAATCAAAATACTTATCAACGGGCTTCAAACAAAAATATTGTACCATTAAACCATTGAACCCTACCTCCAAAGGTTGAAAGGTTCAACGGGTTCAAAGGTTCAATGACATCGATAGACTTAAAGAGTTAAGCACTTCAGTAAGTTCAAAGTTCAACCACTTCAAAAAGTTCAATGACTTCAGAGGACTTAAAGAAAAGAAGACTTCAAAGAAGAAAGATTTAACTGTTGAACTGTTGAACCTTGAACCAAAAGAGTTCAAAGGTTTAAAGGTTTAATGAGTTTAATAAATTTTGAGAGACTTAGAAGAACAAAGGATTCAAAGAGATAAGAAAGAAAGGTTGAACTGATTGAACCTTGAACCAAAATGGTTCAAATTTCAAAGGTTTAATGAGTTCAATAGAAAAGAAAATGATCCAAAAATGTTGAAGGACCAAAGGATTAAGAGAAAGAGAATGAACCATTGAACTTTGAACCAAAATGTTTCAAAGTTCAAAGGTTCAAAGGTTCAAGGAAGCTTTGAGCGAAAGAAGGAAGCAGAAGATTCTAGAGACAAGTTTGAAGAGATGAATCAATCGAAGAGGAAAGAATGTGATTAAACCAAAGAAGCGATTGAACCAAGGAAACGATTGAACCAAAGAAGCGATTGAACCAAGGAGCTGATAGGACCACCCGAACCATTGAACCATTAAACTGATGCACCTCAAAGGTTCAAAGGTTCAAGTTTCAAATTAGTTCAAGTGACCAAGTGACCAATGACATCCCCATAGATTTCAAATTCAAGATAATAAAATGCCCGTTTATTTTCAAATATGGCATAGAATCTAAAAATAAAACTCAGCAAATAGCTGAAGAAAGAAGCTAAAAGAGCCAGTAAAAAGGGAAGTGATAGCCTAAGAGCTCAGATCATGAGGAAGAGATAAAATGTGTTAAGGAAAGAGGGAATGATGCAAAAAGACCAAAAATATCTGTGCAGGAGTTATTTCTAGTAGGTGAAATAGTCCACTAGGTGGACATCAGAGAGCACGAGCATTTAAAAATGTGACCAGTTTTTCTTCCTTTGAGTAAAGGAAAAATAGATAGCTGCATGCATATCAAGAAGAGGAATAGGTAGCCCATACTTCAAAAGGAGACATTTGAGATGAATTGGCATGCCACATTTAAGGTTGATGCCCTATTCCAGCATGGCCCCTTGATAGAACTATAAATGCATTCAAGGCATTGAATGTAGCATGGGCTATTCCATGAAACAAAGTGCCAAGTCTTTCTTGGATGCTATATATTGTAATCTCTTATTTTATGCAAAGGATATCTTTCATTTATAGAAGCAAAACTCTACCCAAATTAAAAGGCATTTCTTGAGACTTTGAGCTCAGATTGTTAATCATATTTCTTTATTTGAATAAGAAAACAAGTGACCTTTTAGACTTTATGCTAGAATAGCTTGTGTTATTTAGGAAATTGTTCTTATGTCTATTTCTTAGAATAATTCTTGTCCATTTAATTTAACAAGTAGAACTAGTGGAAGTAATCAGGAAGGTGTCCTGAAGCCGACTGTGGAGAGACTTTGTGCTGCCACAATTGTCTTTAGCGTGTTTGTTTTTCTGTTTCTATGTAAAATATCTTGGGAAAACTTTGTGCCTCCATTTTCCTTCATATATTTAACTCTTTGGCAGTTGAGGTGGAGACTTTGTGATACACTTCATCTTGTTGTGTTACTGCACCCTGTTACTTATCACTACCAAAAAGAATTTCTACTGTCTGCTACAGACCACTTCTGGAAGAAGAGAAGTGCCTTCAGTGTTTTCACCAAAATTCTCCTATGTCTATGAACATCATCTCTAAAAAAAGAGAGATGGATGGTGTTATCCTACCCTGAGTGTTATTTTTAGCTTATTTATAGTATATATATAGTATATAGCACCTTATAGTTATAGGGAACCTCCCCTTGATGAGAGGAGAGATTTGTCCCCTTTTGATGTGGTAAACCTGCATGTTTTGGCTGATAAATCTCCTTATGCTGTGGTTGAAACAACCTATTTTTCCCATCAATTAGCGGGTGACAAAATATTCACCCAACAGTATTATGTCCATGATTTTTTTATTGTATTGTGTATATATCACGATGTATAGGTATTGATTTTGAGATGTATATAGATATTCATTTTTTATCACATGATGTATATGGCCTCTGGAATTCCTTCGATCAATGTTTTTTATTCCACGGATGTTGGTTCATGTTGTAGATTAGATATTTGATATATATATATATATATATATATATATATATATATATATATATATATATATATATATATATATATATATATATATATATATATATATATATATATATATATATAAATATATATATTTGTTTTCCATGATGTTGTTATTTTCCATGATGATGCTACACTTGATCTAGATAGAAAATGTGATTGAAATTTGATGATGTTTTAACATGTGATCTTGATGGAAAATGTTTATGTCTCGCTTTATACACTCATTGGTAGATGTGTATCATGATTAACATGTGTATCCATATTGTTCATCTATTTTCATTTTGAGTATGTAAAATTAAATGAGATTTTAATTTTAGTTCTTTAACCATCCCATAAGTGGATATTTTATTTTTTATGCAACATTGATATATGAGTCTCTAAAGCACTTGATTTTTAATTTTGCAGTTGATAATATGCCTCATAAATATAAAATGAATAATCAAAACATTTTTTTCCACTTGTGTATGTATTAGTTTATATATAAATACTTGAAAATTCAAGTTCTATATATGAATGATCAAGACCTAGGTATAAATCATAATGCATGAAATAAATAAAAACCAAAAGTAATTTAGATAGAAATGTTAACAAATTAGAATCAATATATGAATAATCAATACCAAAGTGTAAAAACACAATGTAGTAAAAGAAAAACAATTAGGGAAACAAAATAAATAAATAAGAAAGCAAAAAAATATAATTAAAACATAAAAAAACAACTAAAAATAGAAATAATAAATAAATAAATAGAGTTGTGTGAATGTGATAATAAGACATTACTCTCATAGTCTAGTCCCAATTTTAGATAACACTGGGTAGGACAACATGAGAAATGAGATGAATGGGGAATATAATAAGGAAGGCATGGTGAATATTTATCTAAATGCCCATGCAACTAGACATTGCCTTCATAAGCTATTTTGGACTTTAGACCAAATGTAGTTCTCCAAGGAATTGAGAAATAAGAAAAGGGATGGAAAATATGTAGGATAAAGTGTTAGAGATGAAAATAAGAGTGACTCACAAAATTATGAGAGCATAATATTAGTTAGTATTGACCAAATTTGACCCTACAGGTCAAATTATGGCCCTTATAGGTAAAAAATTGACTTTTAGATGTTTTATGGGGTATAATATATTATCATGTGGTGTATTATAGTTAATTTGATGTTATTTAATGTTATATTATCCTTGGTCTTAGTCATATTAATCTATTTGTCATTTTGGGTTATTTAGTGGGCTTTTAGGGGTGATAAATATAAGTGGCATGGTTCCCAAGGTGTCCAGGTGTGTTATTTTCATTTCAATCATCCAAGATGATAGATTCCCTATCAATAATGTTATTTCAATTATAATCTTGTAGGTTATCTAACTAAACTTCAAGAAACTGATTAAAAAAGGTGAGTTTGGCACTTGTATGGCCCATAGCGAAGTGTCGCATGTGGGGTAAGGTCATGGAATGCCTCTTCATCTTCCTCACACTCATCTCAATGCTTCCCATTCTCTAAAGGTGCCATTTTTTATCTAAAACCATTATACTCCTTCTTTTCCTTTCTAGACATATAGAAGTGACCAACATGTTCATGCTTAGTACAAACAGCTAAAGAGGTTTTAGGATAAACACTTTCAAAAGGTGATAGTAAACTTAGAGAACTTCATTTCCAATACAATATTTTAAAGAATGGTTGTTTCTCCCCCTTTTATAAAATTATGTGGATTGTTCTAACTTGTTAGATCACAATGTAAGGTAGTCCTTAGAGTAGTTGCTACTTTCTATACCTTTTGGCACCAGCTAGTAGAACTCCCATAGATCCCATGCCAACTGGTAGGTAATTACGTGGAACCAACCTCAAAAGGACATCTCTATATATAATTTTATGTGGTAGATTGAGGAATGAAGATGTCAAAGTGGTGGATCAAGTGGGGAAAGTGACCCCCAATGCCAACTCATCATCCAACATGTGTTTGTCTAACCTAGGTAATGTAGTGAAGCTAGCTGGAGAGCAAACCCATGTGACACCTCACCTCTTGGCATGTGCCCATCTAACCTAGTATAAGATTTACCCTTTAGCTATAAAAGGAGGCTTGATTTAAAGAGAATAGAGAGATTACCAAGGTAGCAAAACTCTATAAAAATAGAGAGTGAAAATAATTTTTTACATTCTGTATGAGATAGTTTAGACATTTAAATGTATAGCCCAAGATTATTTATGAGTCATTGGGCACAAGTAATATTAAGAAATAGCATAGACTCTATTTTATACTTTAACTCTATATAATGAACCATGAAACAATGAAGAATGTGGTTTAAGAGATGATGTGTTGACTCTTTCTTTATTATGTGCAAAGTTATATTGATTAGCTAGTTCTATTTGTGTAATATTGTAGCTATTACATGAATGTATTATGAAATTAAGGTTTTTCCCTAGTTTTTAATGGTGTCTTTGTGCCATATAGTGACCTCAACTCACCTATAAATCAATTACGTATTGGAATCAAAATTTATTAAGGCTCTAAGACCCATACCTAAGCGCTACCTTGAGGATGAGATCTTGAACCTAAGCCATCCCTATGACCTACATAAGTAACCAAATGACCTTATGTTAACCATTCTTCTAGCTTACACCACTAAGATCCCTACCTAGCCAATTATGGACATGCACCTTAGGACCTATGCTCTTATGAAGGCTTATGCCTAGTGATCTTCCCTTGAATGACCTAGCATCAAAAGGCCACCTAAATCCCTCTAGCCAATGATTAAGTCCCTTTGATCCCTAAGTTGCACCATGTTGTAACTAGCCCAATGAGGGCTCAATCACTTCAGTGTTGCACTTTGAGTCCATGTAAAAGTCTTATATCTTATGTGAAACTAATGCCAACACCATAGAATGATTAAATGTTGTGTGTCAAACCTTCTTATGCTCATGCCTAGCTCCATCAAGTCATGATTAAATATAGAGGCTAACCTAATGAACTTTTATACAATATTTTGGTTCTATTTATGGGAACTATGTTGAATTTTTTTGCTACAATGGTGAAACATGTGATGCTCTAACTATCACTCGATAACATTGATCACTAGCTAGAGCAAGTGGAAGACAATTTTGCATAGAAGCATCCCATATGCAAATAACAAGAGCCAAGAAAATGGGTGCATGTCAACTTGTATAATGCTTTGTATGAGGTGTTATTTTGTAAAGTACCTCAGCATGTGTATCAATATTTGGTTGCCTACACTACTATTAGAAGGAAAATCTATAGATAACAACTTGAGTGGATCGTAGAGTACATAGAGAGGCTAGAGAACCTGGATGAATTTTGGACATGCATTATGGATAAATGGTGGAGTAGCATATTAAATAGCTACATGTTAAAGTTTACATTGTCAATCTTATCATTCTTAGAAGAAGTAGAGTATGAGTTTCTTCATGAACCCAGGTGTGAGTTCATAATAGGGCTCAACACTAAATTGAAGAAGCTTTTGGTGGATTATGGTATAGAAAATATAAGAATGGAATGCTAAAATCCTTGCATATATGAGCAAGTGTAGAAGGTGAGAAAGGGAAGTGAAGGTAAGGTGTGATGGAAGATGAACAACAACCTAACACCCAATATCTCTAGATGTTAAACTATAGTAAGTGAAGGTGTAAGTTGATGGAAGATGTGGACCTTGGAAGTGCTGATAGGACAAGTAACAAGTAAGAAGGGCATAGGGAAGGATCCCTTAAATTGTAGCAGTATAAAGAGGGAGAGGAATAAGCAAGAAAATAGACCTAGTAGTTAGGTGTAGGATGTAGTGGGTTCTTACAAGATGCAGTGCTTAATAATGTGCTAAAAGTACCTACCCCTTTTGAACTTGATGTGCAAGCTCATGTGCTAGATTCTCCACTAGAAGATAAAACTTGTTCTCAACATTGACTTTTATAGGATTAAAGATTTAGATCAAGAGTTTGTTATTAAGCAAGTAATTCCTTGTGAGGAACTAAGTGAGGATATAGTGAATTTAGTAATCACCAATCCAGGAACCATGAACATATGCATGAGCATTCCCATGAAGAGAATGTCAATAGTAATAACTGGGTAATAACCTATAAGAAGTGGCATGATGCAACAAGTGAATGATACTATGCCGATGAGATTGATAGCATAGCGGACAACATCAAGATCAATGGCCCAACCCATAATTAGAGTTTATAGAGGGTCACCTCTAACACAAACACAAGGTGGATAAGTACCTCATAATCCATCACCACCCCTTTAACAAGTCTACTAAAAGATGGTAATGCACTTGCCTAAGTATCATGGTATAGAGAATGCTATAGAACATATGCTAAAGTGTGAGTTACAGTGGTACACTTAGGACATCACTCATCCTGAGCATAATGAAACCTAGTTCATGACAAATTTGCTAGATCACACCCATACATGTATCAAAAATATGATTTGAACCAAGATATGGTTCACTATAATGTGTTAAAGGAATACTTCTTGAAAGAGTTTGATATCCTTGAATTTGAACAGTAGAGCCTCATGGTGCTCAAAAAAATTATCCAAGGATTTTCCAAGAGTATGCACCTATATGATGTGTGGTTTAAAACTCTTCTCTCTAATATTTTTATGATATCTACCCCTCTCAACATGCATAATGGTTTTTTGGAGGCCTGTTATCACCATTTGGATGATAATTGTCTATGAAGACCTTCATAGACCCCTTTAAGGGGCTTAAATACATGCCCCAAGCTGAGGTAGTATGTAAAAATGATACTGAGATCAGCCCATTTATGGAGGCATAAGTTACACCAATGGACTCCCAACTATATAAGTTGATCACTAGTTTGACACATGAAACTTGTAGTGGGTTTTGGTGTACCAACTATGAGATGGAGGGGAATCACAAGAATAACTACCCATGAATAAATGTTCATACCCTCCTTCTCAACTATGAAGTTTGTCATGAGCTACATGACTCTCAAAACTACCCCTATTATATTACACTAGCTAAGTAAACACCACCCTTTATTATAATATTTATGATGCTTATATGCATTCAATAGTGGACTATAGATTCATCAATAAGATGCAATAGAACATGGAAATCTCTATGATCTAGGTGATGACATCAGGAAGTGGTCAGGTGGGTCAAGGTAATAAAGGCTATGAATAGAACAATATGGGCTATGACAACTCATGAGGCATGCATGAGAAAGGAAGAAGCCATGGTGGAGGAATATTCTCACCATGATCATGCTACAAGTATGGGTCAACTAATTAATATCAGTGAAACTACCCCACATACCCAATGTGTAGGATTATCGAGGACAACATTCAATTGAAGAGTGCCTGAACTTGTACAAGAAGATAACTTAAGGTCAACCTAGTGTAGATAGAGGTTACATAATGGTTAGGTACAAGTCTAGAGAGGAAAAGTGGGCTCTTAAGCCACAATAAACTCATAAGGATCCACCTAAGGTGCAGGCCACAACTAAGAGTGGATTCACCACTCAACCATCAACTACACTGACTCAATACTTATGCTTAGAATATGGAAAATCAATCCACATTGAATACATAACATGATCAGAGCCAAAAACTATGCCATATCCTAATCCTATGTGGTAGAAGGACATCTTGAAACAAGCCATAAATGTGATATAGAAATTTTATGGTGAACTTTATTTGGGTAGAGATTTTTAGGTGCAAGCCACAACTTCATGCAAGAAACAAGATCACCAAGAGGTTGAAGTTTATGAATTGATCAAGATCCTACGCCTCCTACAAATTGAAGGGGTGTTGCCACTTTTGAAAGGCTTAATTTTGAAACATACAAGGAAAGAAATAGCATAATATGCCACATCTCAAGTGATATAAGTTACAACACCATAATTGGAATGGGTGCATGAAGTCAGGCATACTCAAAACCTGAGTATGACTAAGAATTATTGATAAATGGCACCAATTAATGATTGATTTGTGAAGTACTAGTGGATATGGGTATAGACATAAATATTCTAACCAAAACTACTTGGGAAAAGATGGGATGGCCACCCTTGATGCCTTCACCTCATATTTTGTTCATGGATAATAAAACCCAAGTGAAACTAATTGGGATATTAAAGGGCATTATTGTAGATATCATGGGCACTCAGTTCTAAGATGACTTTGAGGTCATCGAGTTGGTAGAACAAGACAACTATCCAATGCTCTTGGGAAAGCCATGATAATATGCTAACAATGCAAACATGTGCTTTAAGAATCACTATATGACTTTTAATAATGGTAAATAAAAGGTGGTGATCCCTATTTCAAGTAACCAATCACCCCCATACATAGAAATTGTTAATCTCAAGGATGAGATCAACCACATCTATAACATCATGATGCAGGGTGCTGAGAAGCTCAATCCTAATGACTAAGGCATGCTCTAATGGGATGATGAACAATCAACTTTTGATATAACTAATATAACCTATGAGTGATGGATTAAAGAGGCTTATGAGGTTACTAGCCGAAGGTGCCTCCTAATGCACATAGTTAGGCCAAGATTAGTCAAGACCAGGTTGGTTAGGATTGAGCACCCTAAGAAGAAATGGGTTCCCTATGCCCAAATAGTGAATAAAAGGATTCTCTAACTAATTAAGGGGAAGATTGAAGTGTTTCCAAAGTATGAAGGGATTCAATCCATAGAAAACTATGTCTATGACATTGAATATTGCATTCTCAAGGAGATAGATTGAATGGGTGTACTAGTGCATACCTTGAAGATCATTATTGCTCACTGGTGGGAAATGTAAAGGCCTAGCTTGTCAACTTGGTAAGATGTGAAGGTATTAATTTGTACTAGGTTTGGCAAGAGTAATGAGGACCTAGACATACCTACATACAATAGAAATTCTGACCCAATCATGCATGTGCATCTATGTGAAGAAACTTAGGTTGTTTATGATGAGAACATGCCAAGAAGCCTATGAGTGCACACCGTTTATAGGACCTTAAAAACTTGGGTGAAATTATGGTACATCTTAAATGAGATGCATCATGAGATAAGAAACTAGGAGATGCTCAAGGAGAGGTTCATACACACCTCCTTTTCTTCACAAAACTTAGAGCTACTAGAGCTATTACAAGTCATATATAGGGTAGTGTTTGAGGACACTAAAATCTTAGAAGAGTGCCTAAAGGAAATTTTTAGGGAAAAAGGACTATCACTCCTAACATTCTCTAGGGAGAAGGTGCTCAATAGTGACTCTATCAAATAAGATGATCAGACCTAGAAAGAACACAATTGGAAGGCTCTAATAGGTAGACAAAAACTTGTACGCCTTATAGATGACAACACCTTAGATGATAAATATTTAATGCATATTTGAATTGAAACATCAAAGGGGACAAAACAAGTTAAAGACTCTCATTAAGATATAAATAAACCCTACCGCATGCCACACAAGTCCACTAAAGTTGATACCAACATAGAAAGTGAGTCAAATATTGCCATTATAGGCACTTACTAATGTGAATCCAAGATGGCATGACTTGTAGACTTCTTGAAGGAATTTCAAGACTTGTTCTTATGGAACTACAAGGACATGAAGGGCACCCACCCTTCCCTTGGAAAAATGAGCATGAATTTGGTGGATAGTGCAAGGCTAGTCAAGAAGTGCCCATATCAAATGAATTGTAATCTCCTTGCCAAGGTAAAGATAGAGATTAATGGAATGTTGGTAGATGACATCATCTACCTAGTGCAAGAAACTAAATGGGTTACCCTGATGGTCATCAACATCAAGAAGGATGCATTCATATGGATCTATGTTGACTATAAGATGTTAAACACCACTTGTGTCAATGATTGATTCAATCCCATTCACCAATGAGGTCCTCGATAGAATCATAGACTATGAAATCTATGCTTTTACTGATGGGTTTTTGGGCTACCATCAGGTGCAGATCGAGGAGGAAGATAAACCCAAAATTACATTTTTGACTAAATGGGGCTATTTTTATTACAATGTGATGCCCTTTAGACTTAATAATGCACCATCCATATTCTCTAGCATAGTGATCACTACCTTTAAGGACTTATCCATAAGTTCCTCTAAGTGGACCTTGATGACTGGATTGTGTATGGTCTTCTAAAATACCACTATGACAATATGTGCCTCATGTTTGAAAGGTGTAGGTAGCTCTATATCTCTTTGAATATAAATAAGTGCATCTTTGTAACTCTATTTATGACATTACTCATGCACATCATCTACAAGGATGGTTTGCTTATTGATCTAGCTAAGATAGCCATCATAATCTAGCTCCTAAATCCCTCAACACAAAAATATATTTATAACTTTCTAGGCCATTGGGGATACTAAAGGAGGTTTATTCAGATCTATAAAAAGATCATATTTCCTCTTAAGGATCTCTTATGTAAGTATGTCCCATTCTACTGGGGCGAGGTGAAAGAGGAGGCCTTTAAAACACTAAAGCTGAAGTTGGCTAGCGCATCAATCCTAAAATTTATACATTGGACTACTCCTTTTCATGTTCATAATGATGCTTTACTATCTACCATTGGCACCATATTGACACAACCAAGTGAAGGTAAGATGGACCACCCCATCTCCTTTGTAATAAATAAATTGATGCAGGCATAGCAGAATTACATAACCATTGAGTATGAGGCATTGGAACTGGCTTATGCCTTACAAAAATTTAGGCAATACTTATTGGTAACCCCATTCATCTTTTTCATAGATCATGAGGTGATCAAGTACCTTGTGAACAAGCCTATTTTACATGGGTTCATATGCAAATGGATTTTTCTCTTCCAAGAGTTCTAGTTCTCCATTGTAGTTAAACTTGGGAAATAGAACTTGGGGTCAAACCATTTGTCTTGCCTCAATAATGGAGATGTGGTGGCATAAATTGAGGATTACATGCTAGATGCATAGTTATATTGAGCCTAGCATGTCCTTGAAGACTTGGCATAGATTATCACTTTCCTAACATCTAGCCTTGCACCCCAAACCTTGTTGACTAAGGAAAAGAAAGAACTTATGGTCTACACTACTCCCTTCTATCTCATTGAGGGTCAAATATAAAAACTAAGTAGGGATGAAGTCTTATACCAATGTGTTTTAGAGCATGAATAATACCCCATCCTATAGGAAGCACAAAAAAGGATCATGGGAGGCCACTTTGATGGAGATGCAATGGCATCCAAGGTTTTATCATCAGGATTCTGGTAGCCAAGCCTGCTTCAAGATGCAAAGGAGTACACTAAGGCATGTGATGTATGTCAATGCATCAAGAATCCCAACCATTAAGATGAAATAGCCCTCACCCCCATTCTTGTTTAGGTACCATTTGAAAAATGGGCCATTAACTTTGTTGGGCCAATAACTCCCATAACATGGTGCATAGGTGCTAGATATATTCTAGGGCCACTAACTATTTCACCAAATGGGCTAAATCCATGCTAACCAAAGATTTCACAGACTCAACAACCATGCATTTTATATAGGAGAACATCATAATCTAATATGGGTTCCCATTGAGTCTGAATAGAGATAGCGGCACTCATTTCATCAATGAGATAGTGCACATAATTCTAATTGAGTCCATGGTGTTATACCACAAGACTACCCTATATCATCCCTAGGCCAATGGCACAACTGAAGCCTTTAACAAAATTTTGGGAATGCCCCTGATAAAGATATGCGATTTGGGTCACAAGGATTGGGATGGTCATGTTTTAGTAATACTTTGTGTGTACTACATGACCTACAAGTGCTTGAACAAGTCTACACCATTTCACCTAGTATTTGGCACTGAAGTAGTTCTGCCCATGGAATTCATAGTACCCTCCTTGTCTATTACATGAATTGGCCATTTAGACAGTTAAAAATCTTTAAGCACAAGGTTAGAAGACTTGGAGTGCTTGGATGAGAAGCGTGCCTAAGCCAAATGGAGTCAACAAATTGAGAAGGCACACTAGAAGCACTGTCATGATAAACACATCAAGCACAAGGAGATGACTAAAGGAAAATTGGTGATGCTATATGATTCTAATTAATTTAAACACTTGATAAATTTATAAATATGGTATATGTGCCCCTACATCATCCATCATCTATTGGAAATAGGTGCATGTAATTTGTGTATGTTTTTTGGTGAAATACTCCTTGGAAATTTCAATGGCAATAGAGTGAAGCCATATAGGTAGTACAATGCCAATCATACGAAGGAAACACTGACTTCTTAGTTATAAATTAGTTGGGAGCAAGCTGACTAAAAAACCATTTAGCACAAGCCAAACCATTCTTTTTATTTTTTTTTAGCCTTGTATAGTGCATAGAGTTCATGAGTAGAGTGTTGTGGCTGCAAGAACTTATGATTTAGAAATTAATGTATAATTCTAGTCAAGTGAGTTGATCACTTGTGCCCATAAGCAAATGAGGCTAGATATCTAAGTAGTGGGTGCACAAAGCTTACCAGGTAAAAAGCAAAAGTAGTAAAAGAGAAATTTACATAAAAGAAATAGTATAGGGCATTTAAAGTCTCAATAAAAAACCACTATTGTGTAACCTTTGTACCAAAATTTTAAGATGGTGCATCAATAGATTTGATACCAAAGATATCAGAAACCAAGAGTGAAGATGTTCCATTTAGTTGAGCATAAGACAAAAAATGAATATGCTCAAATTGGTTGAGTGTAAGGTAGATAATGAAGATGCACACTCTAAAAGTGTGTAAGAGCATCAAAAGAGAGACAAACCACTAGAGGGATAATACAAGGGATTTGTATGGGTTAGGTTAGGCTAAGGCAAGGCAATGCACAAAAAAATGACCAAGATAGAGAATATGATTGAAATAGGAGTATAGCTTGAAGACAGTGGAACTAATGAGGCTAAATCACACACATGTGAGGTGTTACAACTAGGTTGTGATAAGGCAAAGGTCATATCAAGGGATACACGCATAGAAGGAAAACATCTAAGATAACTGACATCTACCCATGAAGGAGTAGGAAGTGACCACTTGAACCACATGTCACTTCACCAAAAACATCATTAGGAGAATTTAATGAGGTGGTTGTAATGACACAAAGATACAAATTTAATGCATATAAGATAGGGTATTTTCAAAGATTTCAAAGATTTTTCATTTTCCAAGAGATTGTGGCACATACACCATTATGCCTACATTAATAATGGTAGTTGAAAAATGAAGGGTATAAAAGGGTAAACAACAAACTCTCTTAGGTTACCAAGTTTAAGCTAACTAAAAGACTTAGTAAAAACTAGAGAACCAAAGTAAGAAGAACCCTGTCATAGGAAGAATTTGAGTAATCTAGGCACCTTAGAGTGAATGGAAGCATAGAGAGAGTGAGTGTTCACAAGTGAGGACTGGTGTGAAGGATTGAAGAGAGAGGTTCATGTAAACAACCAAGTTTAACCAAGAATCTATCACCCAAGGCCACCATTAATGGCTAGTCAAGTTTGGAGACGAGAAAATAGCCATAGACCCCATGACTATTAAAGTGTCAATCACCATTTAAGGCTTTTGCAAGCCATACCTCCTAAGGTTTACTACTAGTAGATTTAGAATGGTGAAGAAGAGGAAGGTATCAATCTTTAGGCCAGCACAACTAGAACCCAAGTAGGTAAAAATTACTTAGGAAGCATCTACCACCAAGATAAAGGCATTGGCAATTAGCATCATAGTGGTGGATATCGATCCACTAATAAAGATGTCCTACCAATACATGTAGTTTTCACTAGAGGTATTAGTATGATCACCATGGCACTCTTTTGTGTACATATGCTAATTAAAGGATTACAACCATTGGATTTTAAGTCACTTCCAAGACATGGTACAAGACTAGATGGTAGACATAAGACACTAGAAGGTGACATCTTGTTTGATGTCTCAATTTGAGACAAGATAAAATCTTCCATTGTAACTTAGATTTATGAGTTTCCTTGCTTCAAAAAACCCAAAGAGCTCATTCAATTCCTTCTCTCACCCATCCATGAGGACCATGTATACTTCACAAGCCAATGCATGAAGATATCTTTGTAGATGGTAAAATGGATAATTGAGATCCAAGACACTGATAAATACATCCATTAGTTGATGGATGATGATGATAAGTGGAGCACATCATGAAGATCCTAAATTAATTCAAGGTGGGTAATATGTTCCCAATTAACAAGTGTGAGGACCCAAACATGAGGGTGGAAATGTGCCTCATGAGTTCTAAATTGTGTCATAATGGTAGCTAGAGAGATGTGTCTAAGGTATAACTCCATATTGCATATCATATGGTGTAGGGCGTATAATTTAATATCACCCAATTAATTACATTAGAATTGATTAAGAATGCATTAGAATTTCATAGTGCCAAGGGGGCCATCAAATGGGGGTCCATCCTCATCTTGATCATAATGGAGGATATCAAGATCCCAAATTGGAGTGAAGGCAATATATGGGTGTTGCCATAATACTATGAATCCCCTACATATAAGTATAAGGACTGCACCTACCCCACCACCTTCAGTCCCAAGAATAAGATGCATATAATGAACTAGTGAAAGAATTACATCGAGGCCTTTGGACTAGAGTGGCACATTACCTATGGGCTTACCAAGAGTATGTTCAAGATGGCAAATTTTGTTGTGATGTAACACGTTTACATCATGCACTTGAAATTGAAGGATGGGAATAAGTTAGGATAGTTGAAGCTCCCCTTTGCCTTCTTAGTAGGTTACTTCAAGGATACACTACACTAAACCCTTAACATGAAGAAGATGGGCATTCCAATTAAGGAATTTGATGTAGAAAGATGAATAATCAGGCATAAGTTCCCCTACATGGGTGTAAGCATGACAAAAGATGAATAAGATGCCTTAGATAACATAGACATCAATCCAATCTAAGAGGTCACCATCCTTTAATTCATCCATAGGCTCTACTATGTGATGAATCTAAAGAATAAGGATTCTAGTGTTGGGTCTAGCATTGAGCAAAGAAGAGACCCCCTAGTCCAGATAGGGAATGAATGAACCCAAACACCCCCTAAGAATAAAAAGTCACAAAAGAAAAAGAAAGGGGAGACCTTAGAATAAATTGAGGAGCATCTGAAAATGAATATCACTTTGGGAGGGGAAGCATCTACTTCAGACTCATCTAAGAAGCATGTGAGATTTGAACATAAAGCCTCCCACAACATAAAAGAGAAAAGAAAAAGGGAGGGAAGGCTCCCTCTTTAGTGCCTAGCATTGATATATCTAAAGAATAAGAGGAAGAGGAGTTGGAAAAAATAGAAAATGGGAGGAGCACATACATCATGCCAGAGGATGATGAGTCCTCATCAAGTTTAGAACTGACCCCATCCCCATCATCCCTAACTAAATTACAGAATTACAGGCATAGATGGAATATACTCAACTTTTTTAAAGCCAAGATGTGAAGATCAGTGGAGTTAAAGTACAGAAGGAGGAAATAACCAAGGCTAGGATACTGAATGAGGTCATTGAAATGGTAGAGGTAGAAGAGTTGGGAAAGGATGAAGAGAACAAGGCATAAGAGGTGAAGCAAGAAGGAAATAATGAACAAGAGACAAAAAAGATCCCAAGGAGGCTACACCTGCAAGCACACTGATAGAGGAAGAATTATAGTGCCAATGGAAGGATATGGGCCTAGACTAAGGCCATATTGATGTATCACTTATATTTCACCACAAGCATGAGGACATGAAAGCCTAGGGAATGACTTAGGCTGAGATTGACTAGTTAGATGTCGAAGAGGTTAGAAAAGGAGAAAATAAATGCATCGTGCAAGCTAAGAAGAGGAAGGTTGAAAAATAAAGGGCCAAGAAAGAATAAATAGCAAGATAGGCCAAAGTAAAGAAGGACAAGAAGGAGGAGACATAAGATAAAATGGCTTGGAAGGATAGGGTATACATTTTAGAGGAAAGAGAAAATAAGAAGGCTCTCACTAGCACATAACCCAAAGAAGATAAATTACTAGAGACAGTGCCTAGTATCCCCACTAAGATAGCAGAGGAAGTTTCACAATAGGTGCACCCTAGCTCTAAAGGGGTGCCTAAAGATAAAGAATGTGACATTGGTGCCATGAAGAAGTAAATGGAGGAAATAGGGCCATGGTAGGAAGAAATGGATGAAGGGGGGAAGTCCATAGAAAAACCCCTACAAGAGCAACATGATGGTGGGTCTAGCATCAAATAAAGATAAGGGGAAGATGATAAAAAATAAGAAGGATAAGATGAGAAGAGAGAAGGAGAAGGAGAAGGAGAAGAAGAAGAGGGAAAAAGATGAAGACACTAGTTTGGGTACTACCACTAGTGAAGAGGAAGAGCTAGGTCAAGATGAAGAATATGACCCTAAAAATAGGGAAAGGATGCATCAAGGGGTTAAGGAGGATTATGACTTATATATGATGAAGTGTGTGCCTCCAAGGATTGTTATAACCCTAACACACCACCAAGTCTCTTGGGTGTTGGATTGCTACATGGATGAGCCCAAATTTGAGGTTCAGACCAAGGCAATTTTATGCACCAAGAAGGTTGAGGAAGGGCACGATTACCACATTATCAATCCTCATGATATGAACCCTCTGCACTTTTAAAATTCATTAATCAATATGCCATCCTTAGTGTCATGTAATAATATCATTAATGATGTTCATGCCAATAGCAAGAGGAAAATAGCAAAAGACATAGAGAAAGAGATTAAGGCAACAAAGCTCAACCTCAAACATCTAATAGAGTACATAGAAGATTTGAAGCCATCCCTCCTAGATGGTGTGGATACCTATGGAATGAAGGAAGTTGATTATGTCTACATGCTCATAAAATAGATGAC
Organism: Torreya grandis; assembly: GCA_037957365.1. Lineage (NCBI taxonomy): Eukaryota > Viridiplantae > Streptophyta > Pinopsida > Cupressales > Taxaceae > Torreya > Torreya grandis. Next base: position 1,101,906 of record JARHVA010005617.1, on the reverse strand, counting down.
ACCAAGGATGAGGCTAGTGCTCAAAGAATATAAGGACCCCTATGAGGCTATCAGAGGAGAGTTGAAAAAGAAACTAGATGTGGTGGAATACCTCTTTTCTAAAATCAAAGAGGGTGTAGATGAAGTTGATGTAATATTTTTCAACTTCACCAACTAGGTAGTAGTGATTAGTGCACACCTCAAGAAGGCAAAGGAGGAGAAAGATGCTTTGTTCCAACACTCCTTTACAATAATAAGAACCAAACATGTGTAAGTAATGGCCAAGATTAACTCCCTTAGTTCTCAATTGAAGACACAAGAGTAAGACTTGGTGTCAGTATTTCTTGCCTTCCAAACAAAATCCAGTGAGTAGGGGAGGTTTTGGAATGTAAAGTGAAGCAACCAAAGGAAAGGCTTAAGGCCTTCTAGAAGGAATTAGAAATCACATGCATGCTCACTCTTGAGGCTACCTTGACTTAAGTGGATGGCACCATCAAAGAAATTAAAGGTGTTATTCAGGGCTTTAACAAATTCAAGGTAGATCTAAAGTAGGGTACGCTCAAATTCTACACACCAAAGGTGATAAAAGCTTAGTCCAGTGTAGACTACCAATTTTGTATGGGGTAATGTTGGGCCCCCTTTTGTACCATTATGTGGACCATGCCAACTTTTAAAATCATAGAATGAGGTAGTCCTTGGATTATTTTCTCCTTTTTGTATATTTTGGTGTTATTTGATAGAACTCCCATGGATCTTACGTGACCGGTAGGTAGTTTTATGGTATCGACCTCAAAATGATGTCTCTACAAGGAATTATACCTAGTATTTCAAGGAATGAAGATGTCAAAGTGGTGGAGTATGTACATAAAGTGACCCCCAATGCCAAAAAATCATCTGACATGCACTCATCCAAACTAGGCATCATAGTGGAGCTAGTAGGATACTGACCCCATGCAACACTTCACCTCTTGGCATGTGACCATCAAACATGGTAGAAGATGCCCCTTTGGATATAGAAGGAGGCTTTTTTTTAAGAGAAGAGGGAGGTGACCAAGGTAGTGAAGCTATATAAAAATAGAGAGAAAATCTAAGTATTTACATTCTGCATGAGATAGTTTAGACCTTTGAATGTATATCCCAAGCTCGACTGTGAGCCACTGGGCATAAGTAATGTTAGGAAATAGCATAGACTCTATTTTATACTTAAACTCTATATAATAAACCATGAATAAATGAATAATGTGGCTGAAGAGATGATGTGTTGACTGTTGCTTTATTCTATGAAAATTTATATTTATTAGTTAGATATATTTAACTAATATTATAGCTCTTGAATGTATTGTGAAATGGAGGTTCATCCCTAGTTGTTAATGGCATACTTGTGCCATATAGATACCTTGAATCACCTATAAAGTGAATAAGTGATGGAAATAGAATGCACTAAGACTTCAAGACCCATGCCTAAATGCTACCCTAAGGATGAGCTCCTTAACCTAAGTCATCCCTTTGACTTGTATAAGTAAATAAATGACCCTATGCTAGTCATTATTCTAGCTTGCTCCACTAAGATCCCTACCTAGCCAGTTATGTCCTTGCACCTTAGGACTTATGCTCTCATGAGGGTTTTCACCTAGTGACCTTCTCTTGAATGACCTAGCACTAGAAGGCCACCTGCATCCCTCTAGCCAATGATTAAGTCCCTTTGAACCCCAAGTTGCATCGTGTTTCAACTAGCACAATGCGGGTATGATCCCTTCACTATTGTACTTCATGTGAGCACACAAGGCTTTTGGATCATTTAAAATTAATTCTAGCACCATAACACAATTAAATGTTGTTCATAAGACCTTCCTATGCTCATACTTAGCTCCATCAAGTCTAGAACCAACTTGGTTTGATAGCTAAGCACATGATTAAGTGCAGAGGCTAACCTAGTGAACTTTTATACAAAATGGTGGCATGTGCTTTATTAACTATCCTCATGAAGTTGATTGTATTTTTTTACTTGTTATTTCATACACCCTATAAGTTTTACTCCATTTTAGGAAAGTGCATATGAACTAGTTGGTGATGTTGACTCCAGAGGATGTTAGATATCTTCTATATGCTCTCTATTCTTAGTTTCATGTTTCATGGTGTTTTGATGGGAAAATGTGTCTCATGTTGCTAGAAAGTATCACCATATGTAGTCTTAGTCAATATTCCACTTGTAAAAGGTTGAATTACCTATAGGGGATTTCATGTGAATAGGATATGGTATTTTTCCATGTCTCCATGTCATATTTATCACCTGCTTTCACGATTAGTTTTAGAACATCATGTTTTGGTAAACTTATAGTCTTGCCATCCCTCATAGTGCTCCTGTGGGTTTGTTCTCATGAATATACTTTAGATTGTTCTCCGTGGTTTTTCCCACATTGGGTTACCATGTTATATCTGGTGTCTCTCTCTATCTTGTGTGATGTTTATTGTTTGAGTTTTATTACATATCTTGAATGTTTGATTAAGTGGAATTTGATAAAGGGAAAGTTTTATAAGATATATGATATACTGATTCACCCCCCCTCTCAGTATATTTTGTGCTTAACAATTGGTATCAGAGCAAGTTCCTTTTTTAAAAGTTTTACAGCTTGAAGGTAGATCGGGAAAGCACGATGGCTGGGTCACAGGAAATATTTTCTACAAATAAGGCACCTTTGTTTGATGGAACAAATTATGCTTTTTGGAGCATGAGAATGAAGGTTTATTTGATGGCCCTTGGATTCAACATATGGAAAGCAGTGGTCGAGGAATATGAAGAGCCACAGACATCTAAAATTACTCTAGCAGAAAAGAAGGCAAGTGAATGTAATGCTAGAGCTTTAAATGTTATTTTATGTGGTTTATGTGAATCTGAATTTGTTAAATTTATGCAATGTAAATCTTCTCATGAAACTTGAGTAAAACTTTAGAATATTTACAAAGGTGATGGAAAAGTTTAGCAAGCTAAGCTGCAAACTTTTAGAAGGCAATTTGAAAGTTTGAAGATGGAAGAAGAAGAAGATATAGCAAGTTATCTTTCGTGAGTTGATCAAGTCATAAATCAGATTCAAGGTCTTGGAGAAACATTGGATGAGTCAATAGTGGTGCAAAAGGTTTTGAGATCTCTACCAATGAGATATGATGAAAAGGTTTCAGCAATTGAGGAGATGAAGAATTTAGCCAAACTAAAGATGGATGAGCTTCATGGTATTCTCACGGCATATGAGATGCAGACAGAACAAGATAAACCATCAAAGAGAGAAGCAACATTTCAAGACATCAAAGAAGGAGAAAGCTAAGATTCAAGAATCAAGTGATAGTTCTAGTGATGATGAAGATGACAATGGAGCACTTTTCATTTGCAAGCTGAAAAGAGGAACAGATAAATATCAAGGAAAATTACCTTTTAAATGTTTTAATTATGGAAAGATTGGACATTTTTCAGCTGGATGCCTAGATAAGGTTAATGATGATGAAGAAGAAAAGCCTACATACAAGAAGAAATTCAAAGGCAAATCTAAGAAGGGTTTCGAGAAGAAGAACCTGTATTCTAAGGATCCTAGTTTAGGTGAAGATAGTGGAGTCAGTGATTCAGAAGAAGAAGAGATTCTATTCATGGCCATACATGAAGGTGATCAAGAAGAAGAAGAGGAGGAAGTTGAAGTGAATATGGAAGAAGAGCTCATTTGTGCCTTAGAAGAGTTAGAAGCTACTCAGAAGAAGAATCAAAGATTAAAGTGCCAGATCGAGAAAAATGAACAAGAGTCAAAGGAAATTATTGAAGATCTATAAATCACACTTCTAAGAAGTCAAGAAGAATGAAGAAGACCTCACAGCACAGTTGGAAATAGCAAGAAAAGAATGTCAAAGGTATGTTATTGAAATTGCCTCTTTAAAAGAAGATATTAAGAAAACAGTCAGTGATAAAGTAGTCAGTGATTCAAAATTTGAAGATAGCACTAACATGTTGAATAAGATATTGGAAAGTCAAAAAGCATATTTAGATAAGATAGGGATTGGCTTTGAAAATAAAAATAGCTATGTTGAAGCTCTTACACAAAAGGAAACAAAAAGGGGAGAAGTGAAGAATACAGAGGACATTCCAAATAGAGAAGGCTAGAAGGAACAAAGCTACAAAAGGCAATCGGGTCAGAGATATACAGACAAGTCTTATTTTTATGGCTATTGTTTTTATTGTAATGGATATGGTCACAAGAAATTAGAATGTATAAAAAGAGCTAACAATTTTAGAAATAAGAAGAAGGAAAGTCAAGTAGAGTCAAGCAGAAGCCACAACTCTTTTGCTCCTCTATGAAGTTTTGATGAAGAGACCATAGTATGCTACAAGTGCAATAACTTTGGACACATAGCTTGGTATTGTAGAAGTGTGTTCGAGTTAGTCAAGAAGGATCAGAGCTTTAAATCTCCATTTATCAGGAAGAAGTATCAAAATCTCAATGCTCCATTCATCAGGGAGAAGGTTTAGACATGTACATGGTAGAAGAAACAACATGAAGATAACATGATGGTTCAGACAGCACTGCATGTAAAAGGTAAAGATCAGCCATGGTTAAATGATAGCAGATGTTCGAGGCATATGATAGGAGATAAAAGTAAATTCATATCTCTAAATAATATCAATGGTGGTACAATGAGATTCAGAGATAAAACCACTGCCAGGATAGCTGGAAAAGGTACTTTGAGTTTGGATTATGGTAGAACTAAGACTAAAAATGTTTTGTATGTAAAAGGTCTTAAGCATAATCTGTTGAGTGTTAGTCAAATATGTGATCAAGGATATACATTAAAGTTTCATAAAGAAGCTTGTGAGATTAGAAGAAAAGATTAAAATGAGTTGATTGTAGATGCTCAAAGGATAGGGAATAATGTGTATGTATTATCAGATATCTTCTCAAAGGCATGATCAAAGGATACATTCAAAGATCAGCGAGAGGAGTTGGGAGTAATTTCTATTACTTCTTACCATTGATGTTCAACATTAGTTGAGGGGGAGGTAAGTGTTAGCTCTAGGTAGGCCATTTGCCATTGATGTCAAAGGGGGAGAATAACAGGTATAAGTACAGGTATAGGTGTAGAAAATGGGTACATGGAATAGGTATAGGTCGCTACAGTAAGGGGGAGTTACTATATGTTTTCAGATGATAGTATGTGCAGGTGACATGATGTGTCAATTTCAAGATTGAGGTTACCATCAATTACAAAGGGGGATATTGTTGGAAATATTGTCATTGATGTCAAAGGTCTAGTATTATTGGTGATAAAGGCCCCATTGCATTTAGTGTTGTTTATCTTGGCTAATGTGAGTTAATATTTATTTAATATTAATGAATATATTTTTGCTTGCATATGAGACAAAAGAAGGGCCCATGGAGAATTCAAAGACCCATGGGATAAAGACAAAAGAAGGATGGGATGCATTTTCCCATGAAGAGTCATCTTGGGGAATACCAAGAGTCACCAAGTGAAGACAAAAGAGTAAGGACGCAATTTCTCATGAAGGGACACCTTAAGGAATACAAAAAGTCACCAAGATGAGGACAAAATATGGAAGGATGTTTTTGGTCATGAAAGGTCACCACATGACTTTTCAAAGGCTTGAATATGAAGGGTCATCCAAGATTGGTGCCATTTTCCATGAGGATTGAAGGGTCACAAAGGGGGAAGGCCAAAGGTCATTTGGAAAGATATAAATAAAGGCTTGAGAAGCCATTTGTAATATGGAAGATAGAGTTTGATTTGATATTGTAATATCTAGCTTAGAAGAGCAATTGTGAGAGATGAATATGATTTGTATTTGTTATATCTAGCTTAGAAGAGCCAAAGTGAGAGAGAGGAAAGAGATGTTGTATTGATCTATCATTTGTTGAGATAGAAACATTGAGAGATAGGTGTGTGGTATACACAAAGGGGTTGGTTCTCTTGTGGGTTGGTGCTCACTAATTTTTGTTGGGTTGGTGCTCAGCAAAGGGGTTGGTGCTCTTGTGGGTTGGTGCTCACAAATATTTGTTGGGTTGGTGCTTGGTAAAGGGGTTTAAAGCTCCTGTGGGTTGGTGCTCACAAATATTAGCTAGGTTGGTACTCGGCAAAGGGGTATGGTGCTCATGTGGGTTGTTTCTCATGAATATACTTGAGATTGTTCTCCATGAATTTTCCCACGTTGGGTTTCCACGTTATATCTGATGTCTCTCTCTATCTTGTGTGATGTTTATTGTTTGAGTTTTATTGCATATCTTGAATGTTTGATTAAGTGGAAATTGTTAAAGGGAAATTTTCATAAGATATATGATATACTGATTCACCCCCCTACTCTTAGTATATTATGTGCTTAACACTAGTTATACCTTCCTACTCTATTCCATATGTCTACAAGTGGTTTTCACAATAAAAGGGATGTTTTAGAACTGTTCTTAAGATATCCTTGATGACAATAAAGTATTTTAATGATTGAGAATGATTTGGAGTGATCATAGACTCATCCATCCACATTTTCTACTCCATTTTATGTCCCTACCTGCATATAGCTAATATGCACCTATAGGAGCCTTCATTGATGATGTCATGTTATCATGGGAGCCTTTGTAGTGGTTTTAAGATCTTGAAGGTGTGAATAATGAATTTCAATTTTTGTGATGGATATACAATCATAAGAGGTTTAAATCAATGCATAGTATCCATACTATGCCCACTGCATGTATACACTAAAAATCTATACCTACAAGTGTCTTCATGATCCACCAAGCATGGTTAAGAGGATATTTTGAAATGAGTAGGGTTTTTATAGTGAGTAAATTCTTTTGAAACTATTTTAAATTGTCTAATCCTCATTGAAACCCATAAACTATGAATCATATTCATAGGATCATTCAGTGTTTGCCTGTACATCAAAATGGTCACTTATAGGTGTTAACAAAGAGGCTAAGGTGTCACCTAGAGGAATTTATACATGTGGTGAAACTTTCCTTTAGGTATTAATATGTTAAGATGACCATGGTAGACCTATTTTTAGGGTTGGATTGACAAATGGAGGTTGGAAATATGATCTAAGGTTAGATGAGAATGTTCAAGCCCTCTATCCCTAAAAGTGCAAAATAGAGTTCCTAGGGGTTTTTTTGATATCATACAACATAGTTGAAAAGACATTTGAAGAATATATATGAGTATAACTTGTAGTATCTTTCATATACAATAACTTCAAAAAAATTTAGGGTAAGATTACCAAGGGAAGATAATCATTAGAAGGCCTAAAAAATCATTTTTATGCACTAAAAATAGGTAGTAATATCTACAAGAATTGAGTCTTTGAGCAACTTTTTTTTCTAAGATGGAAGTCTAAAGCATGTTTTCATGTTCAAAAAGCATTATCAGATGATACTACATTTAAAATAGTATAAATTTCACCTAAATAGAATGTTACATTTTGTTTTGTCTCTCATAGACACAGGTGTCCCTCTACAAGAAATTGTCCACCTACAACCAAGACCCATTTTCCATATCTTTCATGATGAGGAGTTTGAGTATTGAGGTATAAATTTTGGTTGATGAAAGGAATTATAGATGATAATAGATACTATTATAAGGAGTTTATTAAAGAGGCTTTGATTCCTATATGTGTCTATCGGTATCTCCTACTTGGAAGTAGATGTATAGTAGACTATGAAGCTCCATAAGTGTATGGTAAGAACTTGAACATAGCAGCTTGTGAATATGGATATGTTTATCATATGAAGGTTTGTTCCTCAAATCCTCAATTGGTTTCTATAACCCAAATTATATATTTTTTAGGGAGAAAGACACCTACAGGCTCCCCATAGTCAACTGTAGTTGACTATGAGGGGCAAAGAACAATACTTGAATTTCTTGATATGGATAAGACATGAAGATGAGATAAATAGACATAAGCCATGAAATATGACGTATAGTAGGTTGTGGATATTGTCTTTAAATTCAAACCATGCATTTATACCTATAGGTACACTCCAAAAAGCAAGAACATAGTCAAAGAATAATACTCAGTTTCAGTAGGCAAAGGTTATAAGGAGCATGTGGAAGGTTGGAGAAATAAATTAAGAGGGAAATCCCTCCATAATAATATTTATGGTCTTATGGGGATATCATGATAGATAGGTAATAGAGGAAGACCTCTTTTTAAGTGCATATATAGTTCATGTGACAAATATTGCTTACAGCATGTCTTCCTAAGAGCCTGTTTTAGATTTTGTGGAGTTAGAAGGTCTAGAGACCTGTTCAAAGGATAAAAATTGTACCTATCATCTTTATTACTTATATAATATCCTTAAATTATCAATATTTTTTGAGGAAATATGGGAGTTCCCTTTGTATTGTCTCGAACAAAGGGCACTCCCTTAAAAAGCAAAGCCTATAGTTTTGAGGAAAGGAGAGGAAGCTATGAACTAGAAGATAAGGGAACCTTGTTATAAGGTGTGATAGGTTGTATAAAATTTATAAAAACATGGAGAACCATTCAAAAGATGATGAAACCCAATAGGATGCTCAAAAACCCCATGGTTATAGTCAAGTTACCTAGAACCAAATTGGTAAACCAATGATATCTCCAACTCTAGTAATGGTTTATAATGGACCAAATAATGTTTTTGTGATAATTATAGAATTTTTAAATCTTATGGAATAAAAACAAGTCAAATTTTATGGCCTAAAACACAAAGGTTGTAGGCAGGCCTATTGGACATAGTTTAGGCCTAGTATCCAAATGGGGGGTCATTCACACTTCTAGCATGATATATGAATTATAACCTATTATATCATGTATATGGGGGTATAAAAGATGAGATAAATATTTTTTAAGGTATATAAACCATAAAGTATCCATTTTTGGCCCAAAATCAACATTAGGCCTATCCAAATTAGAGAAAAGAGCTTGATATGCTAGTTTTCAATACTCACATCTTTCATGAAACTATGTATGGATGAAAAAGGAGTTTATAGGTGTTATCAAGTATCCTAAAAATCATTCTTGAGGATTTTTTTTGAAATTTAAGTGTCAAGTTTTTATGAACAATGTTTAAGATGAAAATAGGCCTAAAACCCTTGTAAACCCTTAGTTAAGACTCGATAGAGAAAATGAGGATGGGAAGATAATATAATGGACTATTTTGATAATTAAATTTGTTTAAAATTATAGAGGTATCTCTCAAGCTCCTCCCCACCCTTTTGAGTTGTATGGAATGGTATGGATAGGGTAAAAAATAAGGCACTTTTGACTATTTTATTTGTTTTGTAGGTTTCAAGAGGAGTCTAAAGATGAAACCAAATTTGGGATAAGTATTAGGACTTATTATAATCATTCATGTCCATTTAATTATTTATAAAAACTCCTAAGTATGAAAACAAATAGCTTCATCTTAGCTAGTCAAAATTTGCAGAATGAACATGAGGGTGAGAAGTGTAAAACATTAAAGTGTGAGCCTTCTTAAGATATGCCTAATGATTATAAGTCTATTTAGGGTCTTGAAACATTTCATCCACTCCATCCTATGGATTTTCATGAGAAACCAAAGAAAATTTTGAGGATAAGTGTGTAGGGTGCATAAAAAAGAGTTTTTTAAAGTGTAGGTAGTGATAGCTCCTTTCGAAATGATTATAGATGACCATGAATATAACCAATTCATGTAGAGGCATCTATAAAATACTTACCCTTAATTCTAATCATCATACCTATATTTAATCAGTTTTGGGATGTTCAAATAGGTCTAAATCATGAAGGCAATTTTCTGAGCTAGAATGATAAATTGTATGCCACTAAGCAAGAGTTTCATGCATTGTATGGCCACTTGTCTATTTTTACCTTACATGGTTCATCCCACATCATTTTATCATGAAAAATTAACTCATTTTATCAGCTTGAAAAGTTTCCTTGTGACCCTTGGACTTATCTCTTCTCCTCTCTCTCTAAAGTTTTATAAGAACTATCCACTTTGGCCATTGTAACTTATGCTCCAATTGAGTATGGTAAATCCTTACTCATTTTCATAAAATTTGATCAATAAGACTAAAAATATTTACCTATTCATGATTTTTATAGTGTTTTTTACTTGGATGATGGATCTTGCTCAGTGAAGACTATGGATTCCTTAGCATGTTGGCTCATTCTTTCACTTTATTTACAGTTTGAAAGCTTCTACTTATAGGGCCTGTGAAGTATTCTAGGAAGTGTTAAGGTTGAGTGATTTATTATACTCACTCACACCATTCAAGGCCTCTTGTCTAGTCCTCCTAGCCTAATCATTCATCCATAACCTCATAATGTAATATTAATGTGAGAAGATGCAGATTGGACAAGTGTATGTTTGGTTAGTTTTTTGATTTCAAGTGTAACATACAGTTGGTTAGATGTCATCAATCTATTTGGTGTATCACCTCCCTTAGGATAGTTTGCTTTCAATTATCTCTCTCCTTTTTTCCCCCCAAATTTTAAGTGTAGTTATGATCCAAAGTGGTACATCAAGTGAGCTATCCCTATCTAAATATTCACCTCATCCTTAAGCTACCCACAATCCTAAAGGTGTTTTAATTATGCCACTTGGTTGGTGAGAGCTAAGATATCTCCCCAAAGGATGAAAATCCAAGTGAAAATAGTTTTTGGCATGCCCATTATGACTCTTAATCCAAGATATTGAAATATTTTTGGTGTTGTCTTTCAACAATCAGCCTTTGGAGGCATCTATCTAAGCATCAATGGCAACTCTAAAGTTATATCAACTAGAAAATCAGCGTAGGTTTTCCTTTGAATATTGTTGGTAATATTTTTATTTATGTTCTTTCATCCTAATTAGGTTTTTATAGGCACCTAAATCTAGCGACCAATAACCTCCAACTAGGCTTTTAGCCAATTGCCACTTAAATACATAATTTGCCCTAAAAACAATAAAGTACATTAAAAGATTTGAAACTGACATATTCAAATGCCAATTTTTTCCATGGTATCCTTAAATGGGGTAATTTAATTTATGGGCTAGCTAACTTTGATCAGATCATTCTGAGTCAAAATGCCAATTTTGCATCTAGGTGCTTTGGAATGATATTTCTTATCAAATCTCTTGCAAAAGACATGTGCCTTTATTATTGGTAACATCCTAAATGGTAATATATATCCAATGCATTTGACATTTCCTTCCAATTCCAATCCAATCAAATGTTGGACCAATAACGAGGCATTCTGATCAATTTGAGTAATTTGTACACAAAGTGCTTAAACATGCTTAAGAGCTAATTAACCCAAATCAAGGCATAATTAATAATTCTATGGAAACTTGTTTAATAATTGCTTTTTGAAGTGAATATTGAATATCTAAATCATTATGTGACCTCATTTCTTGAGAAGACATCCCTAAGCCATAAATGCCACAAATATCAAGATTCATGCCTCATCAAAGCCCTCCATGCCTCTTAATTTCTCCTCTATCCCAAATATTGATGAGTTTATTTAATAAATTTAATTACATAATTATATTAATCCTTAGCCACACAACTCAATCCTAAGATTGATGGTTTAGGTTGATTCTAGACATTTGCAAATTTCTATAAATAAGAGGCCTTACCACATCAATTTTAAGCTTAATTTGTGCAAAGTTATAATGTAGGATTAGTTCCAAAAGCTTCAAGAAACTAGTCTTACCATGCCAAATTGATTCCAATCCAAGCCACAAGCCAAAGGTACCAAGGAGAGATGGAGGTACATAAACTTCCATTACCAAGGACTTCATGAGCATAAAGCTAAGTAAGCCACTACTACAAAGGCATTTGGAGCATCCACGGAAGGTGAAGGAATTCTTATTATTTTTCCTTAATTTTTAGATGTGATTTGTTCATTTGTCTTTCTTCACTACGTTGACCTTAGTAACTAGGTATGAAGATGTTAGTTTAGTGTGTTTTTTATTTGATTTCATTCACTAACATAATACTAATCTCCTCTTCTTAGTCAAATTCTTACTTCACATAATGGCATGCCCGATGGGACCAAATGCATCCCACACATGAATAAGATCATTTTTCAACTTTAAAATATTCATTTGGATCATTAAATCTCTTGTAATTTGATTTTATAACTTTGTTTTGTCATTTTTTTGTCACAGATTTACATAGTAACTGTCATTGGTTAGTAAAACTATCATCAGTTAATAAAACCATCATCAGTTGGCATAGCCATCATTGATCAGTATTGGTATAAATATTTTCAATTAGATAACTGATGTTGATTAGTAAGTGTAACCATCCTTGTTTATATAACCAATGTTGGTCACTGTGTTTTTCTTAAAAACATAAACTTTAGAGATAATAGGCCATTTTAAAATGCTTGGTTTGGGGTCATATAGAATCTATTTTGGATGATTTTTTTAGTTTATCATCATTGTAGTTGTAGGCATACAATACATTTTCATTATTTGAGAAGATGTTACTATGCTTATAGCTTGTAATGCCTTCCTAAATAGGGGTAAATTGTAGACACTTAAATATAGCCACCAATAACCTCCATCCAGGCTTTTGGCTAATTTATACTTAAAATACACAATTTGGCCTAAAAACACTAAATCACATTAAAAGATATGAAAATTGCATATTCAAATTTCAATTTTGGCTAGAGTATCCCTAAATGGGGTAATGCAATTTATGGGCCAGCTAACTTTTATTAGATCATTCTAAGTAAAAATGACAATTTTACACCTAGGTGCTCTTGATTGATCTTTCTTATAAAATATCTTGCACAAGACATGTGCCTCTATTATTTGTTATTGGTAACATACTAAATGGTAATATGGATCTAACACATCTCACATTGCCTTCTAATTCTAATCTATTCAAATTTTGGACCAATAACAAGGCATTCTAATCAATTTGAGTAATTTGTGCACAAAGTGCTTAAACATGCTTAAGAGATAATTAACCCAAATCAATGCATAATTAATAATTCCATGGAAACTTGTTGAATATTTGTTTTTGGAAATGAATATTGAATATTTACATCATCAGGTGACATCATTTCTTGGGAAGACATCCCTAGGCCATAAATGCCATAAATATCAATATCCATGCCTCCCATGCCTCGTAAAAGCCCTCCATACCTCTTAATTTCTTCTTTATCCCAAATATTGATGATATTATTTATCAATTTTAATTTCATAATTAGATTAATCTTTAGTCACACAACTCAATCTTGAGATGGATGGTTCAAGTTGATTCTAGACATTTTCAAAAATCTATAAATAAGAGGCCTTACCACATCAATTTTAAGCTTAATTTGTGCAAAGTTATAATGCAATATTGGTTCCAAAAGCTTCAAGTAACTAGTGTTACCATGCCGAATTGATTCCAATCCAATCTAAGCCACAAACCAAAGGTTACAAGGAGAGATGGAGGTAGACAAACTTCTATTGCCAAGGACTTTATGAGCATAAAGCCGAGTAAGCCACTACTACAAAGGTATTTGGAGCATCCAAGGAAGGTGAAGGAATTCTTGTAGTTTTTCCTTACTTTTTAGTTGTGCTTTGTTTATTTGTTTTTCTTAACTAAGCTCACCCTAGTAACTAGGCATGAAGATGTTAGTTTAGTGTGTTTTTTATTTGATTTCATTCACTAACATAATATCAATCTCCTCTTCTTAGTCAAATTCCTAATTCACATAATGCACATCCGATGGTACTAGATGCATCTCTCATATGAAGAAGATCATTATGAAACTTTAAAATCTTCACTTGGATCATTAAAACTCTTACCATTTGATTTTCTAACTTTTTTTTGTCATTTTTCTTTGTCACAGGTTTAAACAGTAACTGTCATTGGTTAGTAAAACCATCATCAATTAGTATAGCCATTGTCAATCACTATTGGTATAACCATTGTCAGTCAGATAATCATCATCAGTTAGTAAGTGTAAGCATCATCAATTATATAAATGACATCGGTCACTATGTTTTTCTTAAAAACACAAAATTGAGAGTTAATAAGCCATTTTAAAATGCTCGGTTTAGGGTCATACGAACTCTATTTTGGATGATTTTTTTTTAAACCACATGTTTCTCCCAAATTTTTATAATTTGAAATTATTTTAGCTTCAATTTTCATATATTGTTCATAAATTTTTGAAAATCTATCTAAAATGTTTATAATCTAACATATTTCCTTTAGGAATGATGTCGTAAGGGTAGACAGGTAACCAGTGGACTTGGAAATTGTTAAAACATACTATTAAGACATCTTTGGCATGATTTTAAAATGAATTAGGAACATTATTTTGGTGCTTAAAGTAACATTTAAGGTTCTTAAATAAGTGTTTTTAGCATTAGTTTTAAAATTTACAACTAAGACCAATGGGTTAAATGAACACCACCTCATTTTTTGAGTTTGGGCTTAAAAATGAACTCACCTTTCCAAGCTTTTTATATTCACTTAGTTGTTTAAATTAGATTTTTGTTTGGAAAAAAGAGGGGCGTTGCGTACATGCTCTTCCATTTATCCCCTTAGGTAACCCTTGGAATCAAAAGTGCCATTCCTATTTCAAATATCCTAGTCCAAGGCTTAGAAATAAAGTTTTCTAAAGCACTCCCCAAAAACTCATCAAAGTTTGTGTGACCTTGAAAATGACCTTAAAGTCTTTCTATTTCATGTTTTCTTTATTTTTATGCAAACTTGGCTTATGAAGGGGACTTCATCACCTCCTTCAAGTTATTTAGGGAAGCTTTGACCTAGGGTTTCACCTCCTAACATTGACTTCATTTAACTCCTATTTGGATTTGCAAATGGGATGTAGTGGCACTTTGGACATCGCACTACACTAAGCAAACATCAGGATGTAGTGGTTATAAAAAGGACTATACCTTTTTGCAATAATCCAAGTGATACAAATCTAAAATCTATGATTTTCTTTTATATTATTTGGCATGAAAGTCATTGTGTAATTGATTCCCCTAAAACATTTAGAAACTTTTAAATTTTAGACAAAACCCCACTTGTTGTGGAAGTATAATGGGTGAAAGGTGTGCCTCAAGGTCCATGTCATAGTACTATAATTTGAGAGAAGGGGGGTGTAAAAACCCTACTATATAATTCACATTTACTTTTGGATGAACATTAAAAATCCTCTAAAATAATGTATATTGATGGATTCCAACAATACCAAGCAACCTTGTCAATTTAGAGTCTAAGAGCAATTAATTTGTTGAGTTTTGTCCTAGATTAAAGTCTTGTTTGAAGTCAAAACTTGGTGTTAAAAAATTATACAAACCAAAACACATGGTACTTATTTTCCTTTAAATAAATAGGGGTTATATTACCCATGTGAAATCATCAATTTGCCTTGTTCAAAAGTTCATCAAAACTTGGGAGTCATATCATCTACTTTGGCATAGTTATGTTACCCAATTGAGTCTAGACCTTTTCCAAAGTTGTTTAAAGTCCTTCATTTATAATCTAAATTCAAAATTGCACCTTTATAATTTCATAGGGTTGATGTATTAAGTGGATTCACCATTTTCACTAAATTTGAGGGAACCTAGGTTTAATTTCTAATTTGGGTTTAAGGTCATTTTAGAATCAAGATCATCATCACCACTTGATAGACTTAATCCATTTTTTGCTAAAAATTTTCACTTTGAGTATATTCACCACAATATTTTGAGTCAAGAAAAGTAGTGTTATGTTGTCAAAATTGTGGGAAACTATCTTTGCCTTAGAGAGTTTTTGAAACAAGCATTTAGCCACACCTTTTGGGTAGTGTAGCATCACTACACTTCCCAAAACATTTAAAATATTGTTTTATAGACCCTCTTACATAGAGTTTAAATTTGACCGTACATTTTTAGACCAATTTGAGTGTACTTTTTTGATCCTTTGTCTACCCAAATTATTCCATTCACTTTTGTCTAGCTTATTTGTCAAAATAACCAAGTTTTATACCATTATTTGTGAGAAAATAAACTATCTCTAAAGTGCCTTTTGTTTCATACCTTATACCTAGTTGATCGATTTCATGTCGAACAATCAAATGCCTAGTGTTTGTTAGAAGTGTTTCAAATATGTTAGATTAAAACTTTCATCTATTTCAAAGTCTAGCCTTTGATGTCATTTAGCCAAGAGTCCTAACACATGCCTTGTTTGAGCCTAGATATTGACGTCATATTTGGCCAAAGGACCTAGTAACTGTTAAATTTCCTAGATTAGATTGATTTGAAACACTTCAACTTTAGAGTTTGGCATTTTGATTTTCAATCTATTTACTTACTTATCTTTATGTGAATAGTGAGGCATTAGATACTTAACGCTAGCTTGTTTCCTCAAAAATATTTACATAAACCTTTTTTATCCTTTTGACGAATCTAGACCAAGTTTGAACGTCATATGTTTTATACATTGTCCTTTTTAGAGTTTTTATAACTCTCTTTCTATCTCAAATCATTTACTATAGATCCCAACATTTATTCCTACACTCATAGTGTACTCATGTATAATTTGGGGATTAGTAATATGGTTGTACAGGAATAAATGGTGTAAGACCCCAACATAGATAATATTCCTTATGAGATAGAATATTATCCCTCTTATAATACTCAATTAGGGGCACAAATCTAAGATACATTAGCTAAATATTTGGTTAACACACTACCTTATTTAAAATAAGACCAAGAACAAACCACATAATACCTAGCTACAACCCATAACTAACGAACCAATTCTTCAATAGTCACACTCTAATAATGCACCTTCCACATATGATCCATTTTTTTTAGCATCAGTTATTGGAAAACAAAGATGATATTTTGGCTAGAGCCATATAGGTAGGGGCAAAGTTTATAGCAAACTTCCCCCATGAAAATTTACCATGTCTAGTAAGAATGCCCCATAATATCATTTACAATCAATAGGTTTCTTCTATAAATCCTTTGGCTCTAGTCCAAACAACATATTAGGAACCTAATCTAATTAATAAAGGAAAAAACATCATGGAATACCAATTTAATCAAATGAAGATAGCATATCAAATGTACCTAAATCTAGCATGTAATTTTAATCAAATGAACATGGTGAGAAAACCTCTTATTGACGTAGTTCCTTCAATAGGAGTTTTGATAGAGTTAACCGGTCAAGAGAATAAGAGTTTAGACCCATTCATGTAAAACACTTTGGTAGACAACTTGCTACATATGCCCATTATTAAAGAAATGTTTTCTACTTCTACAAAGAATAATGAGCAAAATATAGTGGAAAATGTACAAGCAACATCTATAAAAATGAAAGTGGTACTAACGCATAAACAACTAGTCAACAACATGTGCCTATAGTTAATACAATGAGTGGACCATCATACCAGGGAGTAGGAGTTTTTGCATCCCAACCTTAACTAGATGTTTCAGCAAATGTGCAACCAACAAGAGTAGGTAGTTAACCAGCAAACAATGTTGTGCCTCAATAGTCGAATGTGATGAATCATACTCCTCCTCAACAAGTGACAAGTAGTATTCCACAATAGCAAGTAAAATCTAGTGTACCAACACAATAGAGGTTGAATATATTTCCACATCAAAAAGGGTAAATTAATGTTCCACCTCATCAAGTAGTGGTAAATATACCTCCTCAATCATAGACCAGTGTACCAATCCAAAACCAAACATTGACTATCCAATAATGTGTAAATATTGGTCAGTAATAGATGTCAAATCTTCAACATGATTTCACTTCCCAATGAGGATTCATGTAACAAGGAGGCTCCCATGTTTTCAAGTACCTACTAGACAACAATTGGTTCAAAATGTGCCACAAATTTAGAGACAAGGTCTTGGTCAATAAGTTCTTACTCAATAGCAAGGTTTAATTAGTCAGAAGCATGTCCCTTTTTAACCACAATAGGAATAATATAGTTATATCCCTCCATCCCAACAACAAAATCCTCAAATTCAAATCTTCATATCCAACCCAAACTAGAATACCACACAACCAAATATGCAATTTCAAGTACATCTTAATCCATGTATGCATATTCTTGGTCCATTTCCCAACCAAACCAATATACCCCAATAGATATCTCCATTATAAGTGTCCCACTTGTGACCTCCCAACCATCTATCCAAACAAATATTCTCCCTCAAACCAATGTTCCTTCTAGTTTCCTATCCCAAGAATTATAATAACTAAAGGATACAACTACTACTATTCCGACTAGAAAATAGACTAAAAAGTTTAAGTTGGATGATGTTTTTTCTTATCCATTTCACATGGAGTACTTGTAGATACCATTTATTCCAGGATAAAAACCACTAAAATTTGAAAAATACAAAGGGAAAGGTGACCTTAAGGCTCATTTGATCGATTTCTTTGTCTCATGTCAACTAGTGGCATATAGTGACATATATTTTTTTGTTATTTCCCATGATCTTGACTAGACAAGCCTTGGAGTGGTTTTTAAAGTTGCCCAAAATTTTAGTAATGGATTTTGATGATCTTTCTAATATTTGTATAGCACTTTTGTTATAATCTCAAACATGATATTTCATTAGTGGATTTAACATAAGCAAAGCAAAAAGCTAGTGAGAGATTTACAAGTTATATACGCAATGGAGAGCCCTTGCAAGTAATTTCACACATAGTTTACTAGATAAACAATTAATTACTATGTTTATTAAAAAAATTCATAGTGAGATAGCTTATCATCTAGAACTACAATGTGCACATACTTTCAAGGACATCATTGATAAAGGTTCATTGATCGAGTGAGTGCTCATCAATAAAGGAGTCATCAAGCTTAATTCAACTAATTAGAATCAAGGTACCAATCAGGGAAATAGACAAAATAAACATCCTATTCAAGGGAGCACATCGTAACTAGCATAGGCTAATAGCCAAGAAAGACCAAAGTAATTCAACTGCAATATAAATGTTGTGAGAAATAGAGTAACCAAATCACATAATATCCAAAAGGTGAAAACATCATCCACACCACCTTTTTAACTTACTCTTACTCAACAACCTCTCTAAAAAATGTCACAATCACAACAACAAAGACATGTGTAATAAATACAACAACCTTTACCATTGCAAACCCCTCCTCCAATGAGAACTATGCCTATGTGTCATGTCTTTAGTGACCTAAGAGAGCCTATTGAATCTATATTTAATAAAATTTATACTACTAATATTATTATTTGGCTTATACCGAAGCATTATTTTCAAGGCATTCTATATCTTTATTAGTACCATGAAAATAAATTATATGAATATAATCAAGTTAATGGTCATAATCTATGAAGATGTGTTCAAATCAAGCATTTGATTGATAATATGTTGGAGAATGGGGAGATAAGATTAGATAATGGTGCTTTCACTTATATTCAAACTCTTGAGATTTATCAAAACCCCTTTTTCTAACATAATAATCAACAATAATAGCAACAACACTAGCTAGTGTAACAACAAAATCAATAGCATTAAAATCAAAAGCCGAACCAACAAAACTAGTAGAATCAGAAAAATCAACAACAAAACCCATAATGATAGAATAATAGACAAAACCAAGGTCAAAATGATAACAACCAACAAACCTACCATGAAATTGTACATGACTACAATAGGGTTTTAGGTCATATTGTAGGGGGTAGCATCAACACCATCTCCATTAATCCTAGACCAAGTGTTAATCAATCTAGACCATTGTTAAACAACAAAATTTAGTCAGATTGCATGGATAATCCTTCTTTGACCTGGGACTACATATAGGCAATCCAGAAAACTTGGAATTCCACTTTTATACCTTATATCAACAACTCATCCTTGCCACATGACCATATACAAGTGCACCAACAACTAAGACTTATCTTATCTATCCCCACACCATTCCCAACATTTGTTAGCAATCATGGTCCAATATCTAATCTTGATTGTGTAATCATAATTTAGAGGTCAAAGATTACTATCCCAAGCCCATAACCATCTACCACTTTCCCTGTTACCCAACCAACCATTCAATATTAACCAAGACAAGAAGTTTGATATTGTGGAACAATTATAGAAGACACCAACATAGATTTCTATTTTATATTTGTTGTGAACATCACTAATCTACAAATATCTTAAATGAGTTTTTAACAAAATCTATTTTTGCTAGTGACATATCCCCTGATAAATTTTAAGCTTTGCTTGGACACTTAACTCCAGCCTAACAAGTCACATTCAACCAAAGTGATATGTCTTCCCTTGGCCCACTCCATAATAACCCATTATACATAAAACTTTATATAAAGTGGCATAAATTTAAATGTGTCTTTATAGACAATGGATTAGGCCTCAACATAGTGTCTCTAAAGCTCATCAAGCTTCTTGGATAAACAATGGTAGATCTCCAACCAAAAATGATAACCATCAAGGCCTATGATAATCAAGAAAGAGAATCACAAAACACCATTAGTTTGCCAGTTATCATTGGGCCTTTGACCCATGATACACTTTTCCATGTGCTTGATCTTGAGTTATCATATAATATGCTTCTAGGCAGGCCTTAGTTACATGAGATTCATTCAGTCCCATCAATGTTACACCAATGTATCAAGTTTTCCCACTTAGGGATAGAAGTGAATATTCTAGGAGATTTACACCCATATGAACACTGCAAATATCTTGAGGCCAAATTTCAAAGCTACAATTATCAGTATGGAATGAATCCAAGTTCCAAGTAGGATAAAAGAAAGGCCATACTGATTGATCTTTCACTAGATAATTACATAGATCCTAATACCTTGGATTCCCTTTCTCACATGCCACCTCCTAAAGCTTCTAATCATTTCACCATTTCAGATAATGGACCGAGAGAGTATGTGACTCATGATACATTTCATATCGTCAATCTTCCTTAGAATCTAAAAACCATTGGGAAACCTAAATTCACCCCATATATGAATTGGTAATGAAATAACAAAGATAAGGGACCTGTTACATTTGTACCAACATTTGGCCTAGAGCCTAACCCTCTTGAAGGGGATGAATCATGGTTATATAATGATGACCAAGATGATTGTTATAAAATTAAAAAGTATCATATTCCCAATAGGATCATGGAGCATCATGATTATGAAATAAGAGGCCTCATATTGAATCATCAAGGAACCATCAAGCTAATTTTCATGACTAAGTATGGAAGACCTTGTGAACTTAGATTTAAACTACCTGGGGGTGACTCCACATATCTTATTCAAATATCATCACCAATGCCTAGTGAGGATGATGTTGATAGCGAAGCAAAGTCTGATCACAGCCTCACCTTTTATGACCTAGTTGAGACTAACATTTTGATACCAATACCATTTGTACCCTTATCCCAGTCTTTCATTATAGCCCATTACCATTTTACTATCCCTAACTAATAGATTGGGACCAGTAAGAATCCACTTTGTTGATTGATGAGTTTTAGAATGATGAGCCATTCTATGACTTTTTAGGCCTTAAATAATATGTTTCATTAAGAGATCACAAATCAATATTCTCAATCACATTAGATCTTGAAGCCTATTTTATATAACTGGTGAACACACTTAGCCAAAAATAAATAAGTAAAAAATTGAGGTCCCAAAGTGAAAACCTCTTTGAAGAGCTTTTTGACTAGGGAAATAGTAAAGATAAAAGCTAGTCTAGTGGTGAAAACCTATTTTAGGCACCCTTAGATGGGGATGTTCATTTTTATTCAAATTTAGACTAGGAGACCACCAATGATGAACTTTGGATCTGAGTTTAGTTTTGCATAACAACAAGTATTTGATTAAACTATTTAATAATTTTTTACTATTTTTGTCACATGGCTAGATCTCCCATTAAGGGACTTAGATTCATCATGCCTAGGAGAAGTTGAATAGCAAGTCCTAAAAGAGGACCCTAATATAGTCAAGAATTTCAAGTCTTTGCCTACTATACTAAAAGATGGTTTAACCCTTCTATTCAAGGATAAAACAAAGGTAAATAATGAGACTCTATCAAAACCAAAGCGGATAAACCTAGGCACATCCCTCACTGAGGAGGAATGTAAAGTCTTTACAGCTCTGTTGAGATAATTTGGAGATATCTTTGCATGGGCCTATTCTAACCTACCAAGTTTGGACCCTACCTTGGTTTTTCATCACCTTGTGGTCAATATTGATGCCAAATCAGTAAAATAAAATCTACATAAAATAAATCCTTACATTCATATAGTGGTAAAGAAAGAGTTGGAAAAACTCTTAGAAATAGGATATATCCGATCCATTGACTATTTATAATGGATATCTAATGTTGTACCTATTAGAAAAAATCTTGAAGGAATTAAAATTTGTACTAATTTTCAAGACATAAATAAAGCTTGTCCTAAGGATGACTTTCCATTTCCTAATATTGACATGATCATCGAATCCATGGTAGGTTATGAAATGTTTTCACTCATGGATGGCTTTCCATGGAGAACATTTTGTTATTAGGTAATGTCATTTGGCCTTAAGAATGTTGGAACTACATATCAAAGGGCCATGACTAGTATACTCGATGATATGATGCATGATATTATTGAAGACTATGTTGATGACATATTATTAAAATCCAAAACCATGGCCAACTATCTAACAATGTTGCATAAGATATTTGAAAGATTACGAGAGTAAAAAGTTAGATTCAACCCAAAGAAATGTGTTTTTGGTTTAACTTCAATAAAATTACTAGCTTCATCATTTCTCATAGAGGAATTGAAGTCGATCCATCTAAAGTCTATGTTATAACCAAGATACCACCACCAACCAATTTGAAGAAACTCTATAGTTTGTAGGGTAAGATCCAATAAATCTGATGCTTTATCTCTAACTTAGCATACAAGTGTCATCTATTTACACATCTTCTAAATAAGGGAGTTACATTTCACTGAGATGATCACTGCTAAATAGATTTTCAACAACTCAAAGACTATCTTGTTAATTTACCTATTTTATTACCTCCTATACTAGGAAAGCCATTCTTGTTATACCTATCTGCTACCGATAATGCTCTAGGGGCACTCTTGGCTCAACATGATGACAATAGAAAAGAGCATGTCGTATACTACCTAAGCCATACCTTGGTCACATATGAACATAACTATGCACCTATTGAAAAAGCTTGTGTATCCATGGTCTTCATAGCTCAAAAACTACACCATTACATGTTGAATAATAAGACCATGGTCATTTAAAAATTATACCTACTCAATTATCTACTATCTAAAATATCTTTGCAAAGTAGAATGGCTAAATGGATCATGCTTCTCAGTGAGTTTGACGTAGAGTATGTCAATTAGAAGGTAATCAAGGGACAAGTTCTTGTAGATCAGCTTATTGAAGTACCTCTCATAGACACACATCCACTCATATTTTAATTTCCTGATGAATCCATAATGATCATCATTGACACACCCCTTGAGGAGCAGCCCTAGAAGCTATATTTTGACAGTTCATTTACTACATATGGATCAAGGGTAGGCCTATTATTTATTACACCATAGGGAGATCTAATCCATAAATCATTCAGAATTAGATTTCCTTATATAAATAACATAGCCAATTATGAAGCACTTATTTTAGGACTTTGACAGGTAGTGCATTGGAACATATCTCATCTCCAAGTTTATGGTGATTCTTAGTTAATCATAAATCAAGTCACAGATCATTTTTAGACCAAAGATGATAAACTGGTTCTATATAAATCCATGGCCGACACTCTTAAGCAACAAATTACCAACATTTATTTTTAGCACATACCAAGGGTTATTAATATAACTATAGATGCCATGGCTATTATCAAATTTCTAATTTAACAAATAGATAAAGCTAGTGAGTATCAGTTCCTCATCAAGAATTTGTCAACACTAACATGTGAACCTTCAACCATTGTAATGATTTGTGATCTTATTGATCCTAATTCTATTTGGTAATCAAACCTTTACAACTACCTCCATGACCAATTTCTACCATCTAACCTATCTTGAAAATAAACCAAATCCTTCATTCATCATTCCACTCATTATATTATACTTGGATCCACCATTTACCGCCATAGTTTTGATAGAACTTTGCATCATTGGTTAACTTTAACAGAGTCTACACTAGTGTTAAGAGAAGTTCATGAAGGAGTATGTGGAGCTCATTCTAGTGAGTTGGTCCTATCCAAAAATATCTTTCATACTAGTTATTATTATCCCATGATGGATGTACATGTAGCTACATATGTAAATAAGTGTGACAAATATAAATGGCATGCTAATCTAATTAGATCCCCAGTGAAAAATTTGAAACCAATGTTGACACCATGGCCATTTTCTACATGGGGACTTGACCTCATTGGGAATATCAACCCCACTTCATCTGATATCCATAAACATATCCTTACTTCCATTGAGTATTTCACTAAGTGGGTTAAATCTATACCCCTCACTTACATGACTGTAAAGCAAATTTCCAAATTCATCTTCAACCATCTCATTTACTGCTATGGTATCGCCTCTGACATTATATTTGATAATGGAGGATCATTCAAGAACAATGATGTAGACTAGTTATGTACCAAATAAAAAATCACACAACATTTTTTTATAATATATTACCGTCAAGGTAATGGCCAAGTCAAAACATCAAACAAAACCATTGTCAATATTCTCAAAAATATTGTCAATGATGTTGATCATGATTGATACCTATAAATATTCCTTTCCCTTTGAGCATATTGTACCAATCATCATATCCCCATAGGAGCCACTCCATACTTGTTTATGGTACTAATCCATCCTTCCCATTGAGGTCAAATTTCTTTCACTGTGCATCTCTTTCAAGCATGTCTTGGATGATCATGATTATCAAGTAACTCACCTATAAGATCTAGACCTACTTGATGATAAATTTATATCTACACTCAACAATCTTCAAGCATATCAAAACTGACTCAAAGGCCATTATAATCAACATGTTAAGTATAGAACATTTGAACTTGGTGATCTTATTCTTAAATAAAACTAAAAGAATATCATCATTAAGAAAAAGCATAAATACAAATTCAAACCAAATTGGATAGGGCCTTTCATCATTAATATATATTATGGATCAGGACCATACAGGCTCACCACACCAAACAAAGATGAACTTCCAAAGTCAATGAATATTATTCTCCTTAAATAGTAATATTCTTGAGCACTAGGGTGTTTTATCTGTAATGAAAATTTTAGTTATACCATTTTATCACTATTATTATTTGTACAAATATCATTCTGAACCATTATATTAGTTATATTTATTTTTCCATTTACCAATCTATTGACAACCATGTTCTGTAACCTAGCCCATTTGACCTTAGTTTTTGCCATTCATTACACATTTTTATCATCAAGGAATCTAATTAATTTCATCAATTTATTCAAGTACTTCAACCAAAGATTATATTTTGGAGTAGTATGACACAAGTTTTGGTAGTTAGATCCTTTGTTTGTTGTTCTTTTCTTATTACCAATCTTGCTACTAATTATAACCACCTTTGGGAAAATTAGTATCTTTGATCTATGCCGTTGTATCTTAGTTATAACCACCTATGGGAAAACTAGGGGTAACATTTATTTATTGAGCCTTGACATACCAACTTGCCATTTCCTATGCCATACTATGCCTTTTACCAACTATGTTTGTTTTGTTTGAATCATTTGCCATACTAGTCAAATTCCTCTACTGTAAAGGTAGAACTACAGTGACTTGAGGCCCTACTCTGGGACTATATAGGTAGCACTCGATACTTTTTGAGGTCATCTCAGTCACACCTAAGCCATGCTCTCACAATTTTTTAAGAAACCTAGGTTTGAATGCTCTCCCCATTTTGTGAGCAACCTAAGGCATGCTCTCATTGTTTTATGAGCAACTTAATTTTGGATGCTCTTGCCATTTTGTGAGAACCTTAGTTTAAATGCTCTTTCCATTTTGTGAGATTGAACCATTTATTGTCTCATCATTCTTGATTGAGTTGAGATACTCCAAAACAATTCCAAAAACATTTGTAAAATTATTAGAAAAGAATAAAAACATTAACCACTTATTTTCTTTAATGATTCTAGGAACACTTATTAAGTTACAAGCAAGTTACTTATCATTTAGTTTCCCCATCATTTTTGGCATTTTTCTCTAACACACTTTCCATTTTACAATACCATTCCTATTCTTCTATCACATCCATTGTATTTATTTTCACCAATTATCATTTTCTTCCCATTCCCTAGGAGAAATACATTTGGCTTGAAGTTTTTGTTGGATATTACATCCATATAATTATGTAGGTAGAATCCAATTTCCTAGTCCATATGGAGACAACTCGACCACCCCCTTCCTATTATTTTATTCTCTCATTTCATTCATTTGCTAAGTTGTCTCCTTTTTTCTAGGGGTAATGTTCATATGGTTTCTATTGAGTGTTTTTTTATTTGCTTCTTTGTTATTTTGTTTGTGTGCCTATTTGTTTACTTTCAACACTATTGCCTTGATTCAATTTATTTATGTTCATTAGGTGATTCCTTTCCCATACTTACACTTGAATCCATCCATATTCATATGTCAACATTTTCATCATGGTTTATATAATTGGTGCATTATTTTCTATTGAGTATTGGATTATGAGAGTCAGTCTTTATGCATATTTTGGCCAAGTCTACATGATGTTATACCATGATGCCTACCGACATGTGCTATAATAAACCTCAGCTTCAAAAAATTTATTCATTAATGGTAGCATCGTTTTGGCACCAACATCTCGATTCCATCCTAATCATATCCCAAACAGAGTAATTAAACATGAAAGAATTTCAACCTTTATTACTTCAAATGAGCATCTCCATAATAGTAGGTTATTCCAATTCATAATTACCCTTTGTGTTGAGTTATTATCACCTCAACCAATTTTATCATGTTTTCCATAATCAGGGTCCAATGATTATAACTACCTATCGGCAAATCATTGCACACCGTCTCAACTACATTTGTCAATAATTATAACTACCTTTTGGTAAATCATTGTGTTGTCACCACTTTCCTTTTGTATTAAAATAGGGGCATGTTTTTATCTTTTTTGTCTATCCTAACTGGGGTAGCTCCATCTTCTCAATGATTACAACTTCCTTTAGGCAAATCATTGTGTTATCATACCACATTGCCACTATCGAGATATAATTCTTATAACCACCTTTAGGCAAATAATTTTACACCATCCCATTTGCATTCTCAATGATTTTGACTAATTTTTCAATATCATTGTATTTTCACCCCATCATCTTTCCTTTCTTTGGCCCCTCATTTTGCTTCTTATCGAGGGACTGTTTGTCGACCTGCTTGTGCCAACTATTGCCTTGAGGGGGCATCATACAGTTAGTTTATCATTATTGTAGTTGTAGCCATACAGGACCCTTTCATTATTTAAGAAGATGTTACTATGCTATAGCTTGTAATGCCTTCCCAAATAGGGGAAAACTATAAACACTTAAATCTGGCCACCAATAACCTCCAACTAGGCTTTTGGCCAATTTCCACTTAAAATACATAATTTGGCCTAAACATACTAAATCACATTAAAATATTTAAAAATAACATATTTAAATGCTAATTTTGTCCAGGGTTTCTCTAAATGGGATAATGCAATTTATGGGCCAGCTAAGTTTGATCAGATCATTCCAAGTTAAAAAGCCAATTTTGCACCTAGGTACGTTGGATTGATCTTTCCTATCAAATCCCTTACACAAGACATGTACCTTCATTATTTATTTTTGGTAACATCCTAAATTGGAATATGGATCTAATGCATCTGACATTTCCTTCCAATTCCAATCTAGTCAAATTTTAGACCATAACAAGGCACTTTGATCAATTTGAGTAATTTGTGCACAAAGTGCTTAAACATGCTTAAGAGCTAATTAACCCAAATCAAGGCATAATTAATAATTCCATGAAAACTTATTGAATTTTTTTTTTTGGAAATGAATATTGAATATCTTCATCATCAAGTGACCTCATTTCTTTTGAAGACATCCCTAGGCCATAAATGCCACAAATATCAAGATTCATACCTCTCATGCCTCATCAAAGCCCTCCATGTCTCTTCATTATTCCTCTATCCCAAATATTAATGAGCCTATTTATCAATTTTAATTTCATAATTTGATTAATCCTTAGCCACAGAACTCAATCCTAAGATGGATGGTTCAGATTGATTTGAGACATTTGCAAAAATTGATAAATAGGAGGCCTTACCACATCAATTTTAAACTTAACTTGTGCAAATTTATAATGCAATATTAGTTCAAAAAGCTTCTAGCAACTAGTGTTACCATGCCAAATTGATTCTAGTCTAAGCCACAAGTTAAAGGTGCCAAGGAGATATGGAGGTAGAAAAGATCCCATTGCTAAGGACTGCATGAGTATAAAACTGAGCAAGCCACTACTACAAATGCATTTGCATCATCTAAGGAAGGTGAAGGAATTCTTGTTGTTTTTCCTTAATTTTTAGTTTTGTTTTTTTCATTTGTCTTTCTTCACTAAGCTCACCCTAGTAACTAGGCATGAATATGTTAGTTTAGTGTGTTTTTTATTTGATTTCATTCACTAACACAATACTAATCTTCTCTTAATCAAATTCCAAGTTCATAATTTCATGTCTAATTTTGATGTTGAGTATTATTTTACATAATTTTTTGAGATATATCAAGCTTATGGCACTCCCTACCAGCCTTGGTGTGATTCTTACTAGTCTTATAGCTAGCCTATAGGCCCTTATCAACATAATCCCTATTAGTCCTATAATCAACCTTGTCATGAGTTATATCAATCCTATAATTAGTCTTCTCCATATCTTTCTCCTATTCAACTTATCCACTTCTCTAATCTATCTATTACAACTTTCAAGAAGACACTATTGGGCTATGAGAAGTACATGTAGGATATTGATACATTAAGGGGACATGGTCAAGATGTTCCTAGACATTTCATTCATAGGGTGAGAGATTCCTTGGAGTTGGTAAAAATAGAGTGGGCACCTATTGAGAGATCCAAATTGAAAAGGCTTTCAAATGAGATGTTAGATGTTAGTGGCTTGATTGCATCCTTGGAAGATAAGCTAAGAATTCATGAGGATCAACCTCACTAAACATATTAGCCTTCATATCCACTTCCCCAAGATTTCTATTAGTCCTATTTGACCCCTATTCATGAGCCCAATAAAGCTTACCAAAGTCATCATTTTCCCTATAATTTGGAAGAGAGATTTTGAAAAGAGAAACCTTATTTTTGAAGTTAATCTTGATAGGAAAATTGAGTTCACTAATATGCATATGAAACATTCCATGGCATTGATAAAATAAGTGAAATATAAGCCCTCATTAACCTCTCCCATTACACCCCCACCTAAAAATAAGCCCTCTAGAAATGACATTCCAAGTTGAAGACAAGGTAGAGAATCCAAGCCTAAGGAGACCCAGGTTTCTTGAATACTTATCCTCTCCTCAAGTTACATCACCACCTCAAAAGGAGACTCCTAATCCTAACATCCTAAGCTATAATAAGATAGTAGAGTCATAGGGAAATAAAGAGGATAAAAGTCTTGATAAGGAGTGTGAAGTTGAGAAAGAACTTGGCCCTATACAAACCCCTCCCACCCTTCCTCAAGAAACCTCTTGTCTTCCATATGAGCCCTATTATACTCCTTATCCTCATGACTATGCCTATCAAATTCAAGAGAATTTTTTCTTAGAGAACCTAGCTGAGTAATTTGAATATTTACAGTCAAAGATGAAATTGATAGGTCAAGGTGTGATGGAAGGTTTAGACCCAAAAGAAGATCCTTGCCTAAACATACCCCATCTAACCTTTCTTAAGAGAATGCTCAAGTCCAATTAGATTGAAATGAATTGATTATTACATGAAAAGAAGAAAACCAAGCTAATTTATTCTAAGGTCTACCTCTCCTTCCTTAAGAGCTTCCAAAAAATCCCCTTACAATTCATTCCCACTCTACTTTTAAGTTTTATGTTCCACCTCCACCAACTAGTTCATCTTGTCCTCACCCCATCACTATTTTCCTTAATGGACATGTTGTGTGGGAACCTAAAAAGGATTATTTGGTTGAGGAAAATTTAGAACTCTTGTTTGAAGAAAACATACCTCTGTGTTAGCCTCATTGGGCTAGGTCACATGATTTCAAGATGTTAGGAACCCAAGGAAGCACCATTGATTACCAAATACAAGCAACTAAATATGCAAAATTAAACCAGAAGTAACAAGTAACTAGAAACCAAAAACAACACAGAATATGAGAGATAATACCCAATTGTATTAATACTCATCCAGAAAAGAATACAATAAATAAGATGCCACTTCTTCTTCAAACCTCTTAGAGGCTTCCCACACCTCAAGTGTACAGTAATTCTTTCCTCAAAGCTCTCTCTCTTATGATCCCAACACACAACTCAAACACAGAGTTGGTGTTCACCTCTAACCAGTCAGTATCCACTACTGCTAGTACACAAGTGCTCAACGCACTCCACAAGTACTCCACGCACTGCAAGTACTCAACATACTCCAAGTATATCTCCCCTAAACTTGCAATAACCTGCAACTCAAATGATCTTACTTATGGAAGGATCTACCTTGCCTTCCTCTCTTGCTCTCTAATGTGTTGCTATCACCTTTGATCCTGCTACCACCTACAGATCTCCTTTGACCTTGTACACACACCTGTTACCATGTAGATCTCTCTACACCCTGAAGAACCCTTGTCCTTGCCTCACCAAGTCCTTATGATTCTCTAAACCAGTACCCCAGTGGATCTTCTCCCTGATCTAGCACACCTGCAGACCAACCTAATCATACACACTCAGCACCCCTGTGGAACTAGGAGGAACACCCTTGCTCTCTTCACACATAGAAAGAGCTAACCTTGCTCAACTTAACTAGCACAAATTACAATACAGCCCATGAGTCTATTATATAGATCTCATGCAAATAATAATTAGATATCTAATTACAATAATTAGATCCACAGCTTCAAGTCTATAATTGGTTCTTAACATACAAACACTTGATTTGTTAACAAATTTTCCATGCAACCGATAGTTCTAGAACCATACAGGTGACTGACGTCGGTCCCTATCTGCCTGGAGGTGATTGACGTTAGCGGACTCCTACCAACGTCAGTTTCATTCTTGTCCACCACTGGCCAACGTCGATCAGCCTAACCAACGCCAGTGACTGTGACACTCAGCAACCTCCTTCCCTATTTGCATTAGTGAAGCTTTTAGCTCCATAACCTAATAATCTCTCACTTGGAGATAAATATCTACACTGTACCTATACTTGTACCCCATCTAATCTATTTCTTGGCTTATATCCCTCTTCAAGCTCAACCTTGAAGACCAACCACCGCAAAACATGTGGTGCACCTCCTATCATTCAAGTAACCTACCACATCCAAACCTACAAAGCCATGTAGTGAAGTCCTGACCCTGCATAGCATGTATACCTGTTGTTGGTCCCTCTCAAATACCTGAGAACCCACTTCCCCAAATTGGCTCCTAACTCTCTGACAGCACCCACTACTTGGGCAAAGTCAGGTCTATACCAGACCTCATGTGATTTCAGACACTAAAATGTCCAGCCCTTGGTGTGCTCTAGTTCTACATCCTACGTATTGAACCTCACTAACACCTAATTCACATCAGCTCCCACTAGAGACAAAATCAACCTGTGATCTTCCATGTCTCTCATGCCAAAGAATTTTGCTGCTCCAAATTCCTCATGACATGCCACTGAACTAACCTTACCCTTAGCTCAGCAAAACCCTGTATGTCTAAACCTATAACTAGTATACCATCCACATACAGTAACAGGATAATGTAGCTATCATCATCCACCTAGTAAGACAAACATAATGGTTACACTGACACTAACTAAAGCCTTGTTTTTTCATCCACCTATCAAAACCTGTACCACTGTCTTCCAGCTTCCTCAAGACCATATAACCTAGCCTTCCATCTCACATGTCCATTCTCTCTATTCTTTAACTAAGGTATCCATTCATCTTTCAGTGCTTTCATACTGGCTGCCAACCCTACCAAATCTCCCATTTGGTTCTGCATCCTGTTCATGCCATGCTACCATTATTTCCTGGATCCTTCCTGCTTTGTAGTGAGCAATGAGTATAAAGAAGAGGAACAATGAATTTGAGGCTTACGTACACTTTCAGTCCTCCCCATGGGCATTTGAGACTCCTTGACAGCTTGATGTCTGCCCAAAATCCATCTTAGTGACCGACCTCAGTCACTACACAATCTACATCCAACCAACATCGGTTCCATGTGACTGTCTAGGTCATCGATGTTGGTTATCCTACCGACATCAGTCTCCACCTACCCAACACCATCGATCTACACATGACTGATGTTGGCACCTGTCTATTCGATGTCAGTTACCCTTGACTGATGCTGGTACCTGTGTATGCCTATGAGTGATGACTTTTTACCTGTGAGCTCTCCATGGATCAAAACCCTGTCCAAACTACCCTACTCATATATGTCTAGCCCCATCCACTGATCTCTATCCATCATCTCCTCCAAGAACACTAAGGCTTTCCAGTTCTTAAGTCTATCAAATACATCAGTCTTCCTTTTCCTGTAATAAATCCAATCCTTTCTTGTAGCATCCCACTGCTTACAAAAATCTTAGTCTATGCTCTCCGAAGCTAAACTCTTCCCTTTTGACTTAAGAACATCCATTCCCTTCTCACTTATGTGACCAAGCCTACAAAGCCACACCTGTGCAATATAAGTGGAATCAGTAATACAAGCAAGTACGTAAAGAGTACCTGCTTTCCTACCACATGCTAATTCAAATGCATCCTTGGTAACATTCCAAGAATTCGCTATGAGATTTCCTGTGCATCTCTCATCACCCAACTTTCTTGAAGAAATTAGCTGCATCTCTAAGACTGGGACCTGCATGACCTTCTTCAACACCCATGTGTTGGCCGCCTGCAATTTCAGCCGCACTTCCCCTTTGCCAATACTTTGACAAGGCTCACCAACCCCTCTACCTGGGGATGCATGGAAAGAGGCAACAGAATCTATTAACCAAGATTCAACTTTATCCAAGAAACATCCCAGACCATCCTATGCAACAACACCTGCAACATCTGCTTCTTCAATTTCTTCATGCTGATCTGCTATCAACCAACAATATTTCTTTACCTGCTCTTTCTTTCCATAACACCGTAAGTGACCATTCATGTTATTCAATTTCTCCATTCTTAGTGTACTTTCTTCTACCATTGTTATACTCCCACTCAATCAGAAACCCCTGAGAGTGACCTATAACCAAACACAAACCTACTCCCTGCAACCTTAGCTCTGATACCAACTGTTAGAAACCCAAGGAAGCACCATTGATTACCAAATACAAGCAACTAAATATATGAAATTAAACCAGAAGTAACAAGTAACTAGAAACTAGAAACAACACATAATATGAGAGACAATACCCAATTGTATTAATACTCATCCAGAAAAGAATACAATAAAGAAGATGCCACTTCTTCACACGTCTCAGAGGCTTCCCACACCTCAAGTGTACAATAATTCTTTCCTCAAAGCTCTCTCTCTTACGGTCCCAACACACAACTCAAACACAGAGTTGGTGTTCACCTCCAACCAGTCAGTATCCACTACTGCCAGTACACCAGTGCTCCACGCACTCCAAGTACTCAATGTACTCGAAGTAGATCTCCCCTAAACTTGTAACAACCTGCAATTCAAATGATCTTACTTATGGAAGGATCTACCTTGCCTTCCTCTCTTGTTCTCTGATGTGTTGCTGTCACCTTTGATCCTGCTGCCACCTGTAGATCTCCTTTGACCTCACACACACACCTGCTACCATGTAGATCTCTCTACACTTTGAAGAACCCTTGTCCTTGCCTTACTAAGTCCTTATTATTCTCCAAACTAGTACCCTAGTGGATCTTCTCCCTGATCTAGCACACCTACAGACCAACCTGATCATACACACTCGGTACTCCTGTGGAACTAGGAGGAACACCCTTGCTCTCTTCACACACAGAAAAAGCTAACCTTGCTCAGCTCAATTAGCACAAATTACAATACAGCCCATTAGTCTATTATATATATCTCATGCAAACAATAATTAGACATCTAATTACAATAATTAGATCCATAGTTTCAAGTCTATAATTGGCTCTTAACATGCAAACACTCTGTTCATTAACAAACTGTTCATGCAACTGATAGTTTCAGAACCACACAGGTGACTGACGTCGGTCCCTGCCTACCTAGAGGTGATCGACGTTGGCTAACTCCTATCGACATCAGTTGCATTCCTATCCACCACTAGCCGATGTCGATCAGCCTAACTAACGCTAGTGACTGTGACACTCAGCAACCTCCTTCCCTATTTGCATCAATAAAGCTTTTAGCTCCACAACCTAACACAAGATGCCTAGTCTTAGTATCACCATGAAGGTGAAAGAGATGGAAGATCTTGCAACCCTTGAAGAAGATTCTACATATGATAAAAAATTTGTAGATGATCACCTTTAGCATGAATATGAATTTTCTATTAAGAATGTAGAATAATTTTAAGTCATTCCCAAAGAGGTGGTAGTCCTAAAATAATCTCTTGAAACCAAGGTGGAGGTTGTTATTCTTGAAGATGATCCAATACCTCAACCTGATTTTGAATAAGCCTCATATGTGTTGGATCTTGAATAATATCAGCTTTATGACCTCATTTATCAAGAATAGAAGATTGAAGAGGTAGTGGTTCTAAATAATAAAAATGGCAAAGATGATTGGCAGTTGTAAATGAAGCTCTTTCAAGAGCTTAAAAATATTTGCCAATTTGAGGCCCAAGTACATGACAAGGTGAAGGAAAAGTCTCAAATGCAGGATAATGACCAAGATTGGGTAGAATATACAAAGCTCCCTAATGAGCTATAAGAACTTGCAGCATAGAAGAAACCAAATCCTATTGAGATCACTATGGAAACTAAGAAGGTATACCCCTATTAATCACCATTGGAGGTTATAATTGAGGATCCATATGAGGAAGTTGACGATGTTTTGATGTAAAAAGAATTCATCTCCATATCTAACTTATTTGGAGCTACCTAGTTCTCATTGAAAATCATGCCAATGAAGTTGCCAAACATCATGAAAAAGTTAGAGGCATCAATGGTAAAGGACAAAAGGCTACATGTCTCATTAATTCCTTCATGTCATGAAGAAATAATGGTTTCAACCTTCCCCTTTGATCTAGGAGGGATTTTTTATCTCAATTTATTTTTTTGAATCAATTTTTATAGTTTGGTTTGTGTGTTCTATAAGTACTCATGAATCACATATGTGTTTACTTTTGCTTTGTGTGTTTTTTGCTTTATGTGGTTGAGGTAGTTATTGGCCTTATCTTGATCAAATATTGTTGTAAAATTCCTCTTGTTGTGTCTTAGACTTCAAATGACTCTGTAATCCTAATGGACTGATAAGGCTACTAGTCTAGTGAGTATAACAGGCATACTACCCCAATGAGTCACCAATTTATTAGAAAAATTTGACCCTATAGGTCAAATTGAGTCCCCTATAGGTAAAAAATTGAATTTTAAAAGTTTTAGTGGGTATAATATATTTTAATGGGGTGTATTATAGTTCTTTTGATGTTATTTAATGTTATATTATCCTTGGTCTTAGTCATATTAATCTATTTGTCATTTTTGGTCATTTAATTGGTTTTTAGGGGTCACAAATGCAAGTGGCATGGTTCCCAAGGTATCCAAGTGTCATATTTTCATTTAAATAATCTAATAGGTCAGATTAACTATCAATAATTTTATTTCAATTAGAATATTTTAGGCTATCTAACTAAAATTCAAGAAACTAACTGAAAAAGGTGAGTTTGGCACTTGTACAGCCCATGGGGAAGTGGTCCATGTGGTTTAAGGTCATTGAATTCATATTAATATTATTAACACTCATCTCAACTCTTTATATGCTCTATAAGTTCCAATTTTTATCCAAAACCATTTTGCTCCTTCTTTACGTTTTTAGACATACAAAAGTGACCAATAGGTTCATGCTTAGTACGAATAGCTAAAGAGGTTTTAGGACAAATTATTTTGGGAGCTGGTATTATGCTTAGATACCTTAATTTACATTACAATAGTTTTAATAATGTTTTTCTATACTTTATGAACCATCCTCATAAAGTTGACTGTGTTTTTTTACTTGTTATTTCATGTACCATTTAGGTATTGCTCCATTTTTTGCAATTCTATATGAACAAGTTAGTAATGTTGACTTCAAAGGATGTTGGATATATTTTAAAATTCTTTCCATGTTTAGTTTCATGTTTCATGATATTTTTGGAGAAAAAATCTCATGTTGAAGAAAGGTACCACTATGTGTAGTTGTAGTCAATTTTCCACTTGTATAAGGTTAAATTCCCTACAAGGGATTTCATTTTTATAGTATATGGTGTTTTTAAATGTCTCTATGTCATATTTATCAATTCCCTTCATGATTATTTTTATAACATCATGCTTTGGGTAGCGTACAGTTTTGCCATCCCTCACAGTCATTTCCATGCTTAATTTCACTTGCAGTCACATATTTAGAGCTTGTCTAACTTGTTCATGGAATGGTAATTAGGGTGTGTTAGTTGTCCAAGTCATCAAGATCTGATGAGAGTTCATTTTTTTGGTAAAAAATATACAACATTGGTTACAAGATCATTTCCCAGACCAACCAATCATAAGTTATACCTTACTGCTCTATTCCATATGTTTGCAATTGGTTTTCAAGTTGAAAGGGATGTTTTAGATCTAGTATTAGGATCTCCTTGATTAAAATCAAGTATTATATGTGTTTATGATGATTTTTAGTGATAATATACTCATCCATCCACATTTTTTGCTCCATTATATGCCCCTATCTGCATACAGTTCATATGCACCTATAGGAGCCTTCATTGATGACATCATGCTATAATGGGAGCCTTTGTAGTGGTTTCAAGATCTTGGAGGTGTGAATAATTAATTTGAAGTTTTTATATGGATATAAAACTCATAATAGGTCTATATCAATTCATATTTTCCATATTCTACCCACTGCTTGTGTACACTAAAAATCTATACCTGCATGTGTCTTCATGATCCACCAAGCATGTTGAAGAGGATATTTTGAACTAAGAAAGGTTTTGGTACTGAATAAATTATTTTTTAACTTTTTAAAGAGTTTTAATACTTATTTAAACCCATAAACTATGCATCCTATTCATATGATCATTCACTATCTGCATGTATATTAGAATGGTCACTTACAAGTGTTAATAAAGAGGTTGAGGTGTTACCTAAGCAATTTAGACATGTGTTAAAAATTTCCTTTGGGTCTTAATATGTTAAGAGGACCATGATTTACATATTTTCAGGTTTTTATTGAAAAATTTATGTTGGAAACATGCTCTAAGGTCAAATGACAATGTTGAAGCCCTTTATCCCTAAAAGTGCAAAACAGAGTTCCTATGGGTTTTGTTGATATCATAAAACATAGTTGAAATGAATTTTGAAGTATATATATGATTATAACTTATATTATATATAATTTACAATAACTCCAAAAAATTTTATGGGAGGTTGACCAAGGGAATATAGTCATTGGAAGACCTAAATAAACACTTTTATGCACTGAAAATAGGCAGTAATAGCTACAAGAATTGAGTCTCTGAGTAACTTTGTTTTCCAAGTTGGTAGTCTAAACCATGTTTTCATGTTTAAACAACCTTATAAGTTGATAAGGAATTTTAAATAGTATAAATGTCACCTAAATATAATTTACACTATGTTTTGTCTCCCATAGACACCTACAAGTGTCACTTTATAAGAAATTATCCACCTACAGCTAAGACCCATTTTCCATATCTTTCATGATGAGGAGTTTGAGTATTGAGGTATCAATTTTGATTGATAAAAGGAATAATATATTATCATATAGACTATCATAAGTATTTTATTAATGATACTTTGAGTCCTATATGCATCTACAAGTATCTCTTACCTGGAAGTAGATGTACAGTAGACTATGAAGCCTCATAAGTTCATGGTAAGAACTTGAAAATAGAAGATTTAGAATAAAGAGATTATTATCATCTTAAATTTTGTTCCTAAAATCCTAAAATTGTTTATATAGGCTAAATTATATTTGTTTTAGGGAGAAAGACACCTATAGGCCCCACACAGTCAACTATAGTTGATTGCGAGGGGCAAAGAGCAATACTTCAATTTCTTGGTATGGATAAGACATGAAGATGAGGAAAATAGACATAAAAAAATTAAATATTAATATAAATTAATTATATGAGGTTTTATACACTATATTTTAACTCAAACCATGCATTTATACCTATAGGTACACTCTAAAAAGTAAGAAAATAGTCAAGGAATAACACTCAGTTTGAGCAGGCAAAGGTTATAAGGAGCATGTGGAAGGTTAGAAAAACAAAAAAATATGGTAATAATTCAACCATAATAATTATGGTCTTATGGTGATCTCATGATACATATGGAACAAATTAATACCTCTTTTTAAGTGCATATATAGTTTATGTGACAAATCATGCTTACATCCTGTCTTCTTAGGAGCCTATTTTAGATTTTAACGAGTTAAAAGGTATAGAGAACTGGTCAAAGGCTCAAAATTATTTAAAATAATATTTAAAACCTATTTAATCTCATAAAATTATAAATATTATCTTATTAAACAAGGGATTTCCCTCTATTTTGTCTCAGACTGAGGGCACTCCCTTAATAAGCAAATCCTGTAGTTTTGAGGAAAGGAGAGGAAGCTATGAACCAGGAGCTTAAGGGACATTTTTAGAAGGTGTTATAGGTTTTATAACATCTATAAAAACATGGGTAACCATGCACAAGATGATGTAACCAAATAGGGTTCTCAAAAACCCCAAGGTAGCAGTCAAGCCCATTGGGTAGGGTATTGACCTAGAGCCAAACTGGTAGACCAATGACAACTACAAATCTAGTAATGGTTTCAAATGGACAAAATAATGTTTGTGGGATAATTATAGATTTTTTTAAGCTTATTTAACTTAAATAATTAAAATTGGATGGCCTAAAACACAAACGTTGTAGGCAGGCCTATTGGACATAGTTTAGGCCTAATATTCAAATGGGGGGTCATTCACACTTATATCATGAGATATGAATTATAACATATTTTAGAATTCATATGTGGGTATAACAGATCTTATAAATATTTTATAAGGTAGATAAACCAAAATGAATCCATTTTTTGCCCAAAAGTAACATCAAGCCTATGCAAGTTAGAGAAAAGAGCTCAATACGCTAGTTTTGAATACTCACATCTTTCATGAGACTATGCATGGATGAAAAAGGAGTTTATAGGTGTTATTAAGGGTCATAAATATCATTCTTGTGTAATATTTTTGCAATTTGAATGTCAAGTTTTTATGAACAATGTTTAAGAGTGAAAAGAGGCCTAAAACCCTTGCAAACCCTCAGTCAATACCCAATGAATAAAATGAGGATGAGAAGATAATATAATGGCCTATTTTGATCATTAAATTTATTATAAATTGTAGAGTAATCTTTTAGTATCCTCCCCACCCTTTTAAGTTGTACATAATGGTATGGATAGGGTATAAAATAGGTTATTTTTTACTATTTTATGTGTTTTGAAGGTTCCAAGAGGATTTTGAAGATAAAACCAAATTTGGGAGAAGTATTAGGAATTTTAAAAATCCCTCATGTCCATTTAATTATTTATAACAAATCCTAATTATGAAAACAAATAGCTTCATCTCAGCCAATCAAAACTAGCATAATGAACATGAGGGTGACAAGTGTAAAAACTTCAAGTGTGAGCCTTTTTAAGATGTTCCTAATGATTATAAGGTCATTGATGGTATTTAATAATTTCATATACTCCCTTCCATTTATTTTCATGAGAAACTAAATCCATTTTTTAGGACAAGTGTGTAGGGTACATGAAAGAGAAGTTTCTTAGAGTATAGGTAGTGGTAACTCCTTTCCAGATGATTCTAGATGACCAAGCCTACATCTAATGAATTTAGAGGCATATTTTATATCCTTCCCATTCATTACAATAATCATACATATCCATAATCATTTTTTTGATGTTTAAATAGGTCCAAATTATGAAGGCAATTTTTTGAGCCAGAATGAGAACTTTCATGCCACTTTGCAAGAGTTTCATGTATTATATGGCCACTTGTCTCTTCTAACCTTGCATGGTTCATCCCATATCATTTTCTCATGAAAAATTAATTCATTTTATCATCTTTACAATTATCCTTGTGACCCTTGGACTTCTTTCTTCTCTTTTCTCTCTCAAGTTCTATAAGAACTAGCCATTTTAGTGATTGTAACTTATGCTCCACCTGAGTATGGAGAAACCTTGCCTATTTACATACCATTTTATCAATAATACTACTGGTTTTTACCTATTCATTACTATTATATTATTTTTTACCTGGTTGATGGATCTTTCTTAGTGAAGACTATGAATTCCTTAGCATGTTGTCTCATTCTTTCACTATATTTGTAGTTGGAAAGCTTCTTCTTGTAAGGCATGTGAAGTGTTCTAGGAATTGTCAAGGTTGAGTGAGTTATTCTATTCACTAGTGAAATTCAAGGCCTCTTTTATAGTCCTCTTATCCTAATCATTCATCTATAAACTCATAATATAATATTGATGTGGGAAGATGCAAATTGGAGAAGTGTATGTTTGGTTAGTCTCTTGATTTCATGTGTAACATACAGCTGGTTGGAAGTCATCAATATATTTATTGTATCACCTCCCTTAGGATATTTTTCTTTCAATTATATCTCCTTTTCCCCCCCCCCAAATTTTTTTTTCAATTGTGATCTAAAGTGGTACATCAAGGGAGCTAGCCCTATTGAGAGATTCACCTCATCCTTAAGTTACCCACAAGCCTAGAGGTGTTTCAATTGTGCCACTTGGATGAGGAGAGCTGAGACATCTCCTCAAAGGGTAAAAATACAAGTGATAATATTTATCTCATAAAATTTTGAGAGATTAAATTTTAATAACGTGTATAATGGTGAGAGCATAAATGAGAAGAATAGGGGAATAAAAATGGAAATTATAGTGGCTAAGCTGACCTGAGCTATCCCGTGTATCCAATTGATACCTACATATTCCATTTAGACCTTGATCCAATGTAATTATCCTATAAATTTGAGTGTAATGAATGTATAACACTATTTATTAAAGTGAATCTTTTTATAATGAAAGACACCCACCCATGACATAGGCTAAGACCTAGGGAATGGGATAACCCAAAGATTATTTGAATGATTATATTTTATTGAATTTGATGGAGGAGTCATGATTTGTATAAGATTTTTCCTACCCATGAGGTGTTCAATTCAAATAGGAGCCTTATCTACATGATACTCATATATTTCCACACAAAACATAACCAATGGGGAAGCCACTATCTAACAAGATGAAAAATTATGAAAAGGTTTTGTGGCTTTATATCTCTTTTTGTCATTTTACAATTTTTGAATTTTTAAGATTTTGGAAATGGCTTAATTTTTTGGTGATTTTGGAATAATATGCATACATGAATATTATGAAAGTATAATATATAGGGGGATATAAATAATGTAAGAGGAACCATCTAAAAAATGAAAAATTACCTTGGGTAGGGGATCAAATAATAACTAAACTGACTACAATGGGAGGTAAAAGGGGAAATTATTACTATTCCATATAAAATTGAGGCATGAAAGAAATCTCTTTCAAAAACATATTAGAATGTAAAATAAGTGATATGGAATGTGGAATAAGATCATCAAAGAGCTAAAATAAATCATTCTAAGGATTACCAAATAAAGAAACCATACCAAATCATTCTATTATTCTATAATTATTCCTATAAGCATGTGTTGATGATGACCAAATATGAACTGCTTGATGAACTATCCTCTAAAGTTACATATATTACATATAAGTCATAACCAAAGAGTGGTAAAAAAGATGAGAGAAATACAAGGCTTGAATATACTAGGTTTGGAGCCTAATTATCTTCTATGATCAGAGGTTAAAATTCTAATTCTATTTAAATTAAGTTTTGGATTTTTTTTTTTACATCCCCGATGGTGTGGGGGGTTGCAAGAGGGGGGAATTTTATTAAAATTGCCTTATAAAATTGAAATTTTGTAGTCAATCTGGGCCATTGATTAAAGTCTTCTAGATATGATGGTAGAGTTTATGTTTAGGTTTTTTTCACCCTAAAATGTATTGATACATGGTTGATATAAAAAAATATATATTTTACACAGAGAGGAGGTAGAGAAGGTAGAGAGGTGTAAGAGGTTTTGTTGTAGGATTTGTTTCTCCCTTGTATTTCTAAAAATAATATACTAGAAAAGTTTGGTGGATGTAACCCATCTTGGGTGAACCACGTTAAATCTAGTGTCTCTTGTTTTGTACATGTTTATGATTATTTTTTATATGTTTTATTCATTCATTTCATAGTTTCTCTTGTATGTAATTTGGGGATAAATTTGTGTCTTATTTTATCCTAACAAAATCAGGAATGGAAAATGAAATGAAGGGTAATAGGAAAGGATGTAAAGGAAATGGCCATAAATAGGGGATTCCATAGATAGTATTCATTTAAGTCAAGAATGAAAATGATTGAGATACATAGTGTTTATGGGCTCATATAACTCATAGCCTTCTAGTGTAGCTAACATTTATGCCCTAAAACCATAATTTGTTGTAATAAATAAAGTACTTAGCCAATTTGGCTCAAATTTACCTTTCTTCTCACATTTAGCATTGGTTTTTTTAATTCTCTTTAATTATAAGATTTCCCACTTCAAATTATCTTAGAATGATGCCCTTATTGTAACTATGGCATGGCCAATTCTGATATGCTTTGAGATGACTCAATATCGATAGTCATTACTCATCAAAAAGTTATAGTTCTTATAGCTTGGTGACTCTATATTATTCCTCATAAATGATATCCTACAATGAAATACATAAAGAGGGAAACTCAATCTTAATTAGTAGGATGGCTTCAGATAATAAAAATAAGGAATAGGATGTTTCACATATAGATGTGTAGACATTGGTGCAGTAAGCCCATAAAGTAGGAAATAATTGTAAATTCTAATCATGGCCAAATTTTTTGATATTTATTATGAAATATTTTGATAACATTCTTATTAGATGACTCATTTTGTCCATTAACTTGATGGTAATAGGTAATAGACCATTTATATTTAATATAAAACTTTTTACATAAGGTTTTCATGTCCTTGTTCTATAATAACTTACCATTATCAAACATAATGCAATAGAGAATTTAGAGATCTACCTTTATGGTCATGTAAGTGAGTGGGATTTCCTTAACCCACTTTATGAAATATTTGGTGTTAGTCATGATATGCTTTTGGCCATCATAATAAGTGGGGATTTTCTTTCCTATGAGATTAAGTCCCCATGTATAAAATTCCTAGTGAGAAGTGATATGTTGAAGTGCTCCTAAAATATCATGAATTAAGTCACCATGATTTTGACAAAAAAACATTACTTAACATAAACGCATGCATCTATTTCCATTGTGGGCCATTAGTATCCTCTCTTAAGGATTTTGTTATTAAGGACCATTTCACTATTATGATCCCCATAAATCCCTTCGTGCATATCTTTAAGAGCTAATTCAAAATAAAACAAGCTTAAATATCGAAGTAACATACCATCATAGCCTCTATAATAGAGTGTACGACTAAGTAAGGTGTAATGAGATGAGTTGTGAATAAATGACTTATGTAGGTTATGTGATAGTTTAGATGGGATAATATGGTCTTATAGGTAGTTATATAAATATTGGTACCAAGGGGAATTGGGACCCTAAATATCACACACCATTTTAATGTCAATAAGGCTATAATATAGAATAAAAATATTTTCAATAATAAATTGATATTCCTAGACATTAGAAATATCCTTATCAAAGACCCAATAGTGTGATGACATCAACTAATCTATTGTTGGCTCTAGGTATTTGCTCAAACTAGATACATTCAAAATTTTATTTGATATTATCGACCATGCCTTTATAGGGTATAAGATTTTTATCCTTTATTTGATATTGATCTGTAACTTCATTGATGATCAATTATGAATCTCCATAAACAACCAACTATTTAATGTTCCACTATACTATAAAGAAAAGCCTTGTAAAAAGTGCCTCATATTGCAAAATATTAATGGTGTATGGAAAAGTGATTTAGAATGCCTTGGGAATGATATCCCCTTGTAGTTTAATGAATATAATGTTAGCTCCTATACTATGGGTTATGAAGGAACCATCAAAGTATAACTTTGATTGATGTGATTTTTGAAGAGTGAAGATGGATCTATTGGGGTAATGCATGATTAAAGGATGGGTGTCTTACAAAGGTAATTTGACAAGTTGATCTATGAGTAATTAAGCTTTGATGGCATTTTAATTAATGTATTCAATGTCAAACTCACTGATGATCATAATCCATTTGGCCACATAACTTTTCAATGATACTTAAGAAAGGAGATACTTTATGGGATCAACATTTACAATGATAATGGTTTTGTTGTTTAACATATAATGGTACAACTTATGCAATGTAAAGACTAGTGATAAACATGTTTTTTCAATTAGTGTATATTTATGTTCATATTAAACCAATGACCTAATTAGATAATAGAATGCATGTTCTTTTCCTTGGTCATCATGT
The DNA here is from genome assembly GCA_037957365.1 of Torreya grandis. NCBI lineage: Eukaryota > Viridiplantae > Streptophyta > Pinopsida > Cupressales > Taxaceae > Torreya > Torreya grandis. The sequence goes on along the minus strand of JARHVA010005617.1, from coordinate 1,056,996 downwards.
TGAGCCAAACATGCCCCCAAGGCATTTTTAGTTGCTAAGATATAAATCAATAAGGGCTTGCCCATCATTGGTGGATCCAACACTGGTGGGTTTTCCAAGTAGGTTTTTAATTTCTCAAATGCCTCTTGAGAGTTATCATTCCATTAAAAATTTGTGCCATTCTTCAAGAGATGAGTGAAACTATGGAAATGATAAGTAAGCTACAAAATGAAGTGATGAATAGATTAGATTTTTTCCTACAAACTATGGAATTGTGTTAAATTATAAGGTGAAGGAATTTATGTGATGGCCTTTACCTTAGCCAGATTAAATTCAATATTTGTGTTGGGAAATAATGAAATATATAAATTTCCCTAACGTGACTCTAAGGACACATTTATTCAGATTTAGGCACACCTTACATTCACAATGTCTCTCAAAGATCCTCAATATAACTTATATATCTATAACAAGTGTTCTTGACTATCCTAGAATTTTGTGAACATGTTCTTCATAAACATCATGTATTATGTCATGGAAAATGACAATCATGGCACATTGGTATGTGGCACTAGCATTTTTCAATCCAAATGGCATGGCATGATAATAAAATGTTCCCCACATAGTGGTGAATTTTGTTTTGTGTTAAAATTTTAGTGAAATCTTGATCTAGTTATATCCTAAAAATCCATCCATGAGAGAGACAATTTCATAAGTTGTTGTTGAATCTATAATCATGTTAATGATTGGTAATGAAAAATCAACTTTTAGACATGCCTTGTTGATATCCCTAAAGTTCTTATATAGATGAATACCTTATAGTTTATTAATAAATAGAAAAATATTATATATCCATTATGATCAATCAATTAGTTGAATAAATATTGACCCTAATAACTTCTCATATTCTTTCTTAACTAGTATAGCAATATGTGGATTTATTTTCTATAATTTTTGTTTAATGGGATTGGAATTTAGGTGTAAAAAACATGGTGTATGACCATATATAAATCCTACCCTTAAGGAATAGAAATGATGAATTTGTATTCTTTTGCATTGAGTGACACACCAAGATTAACCATTTCAAGGTCATTTATTGTACCAATATTGGCCTTAGTGGTATCTTCCACTATTAGTGTAGAACCATCTTCTAATAAAGTTGGTACATATGGAAACTAATCTTATTCATCTAATTTTTGGCCATCAGGTCCACCTAAGTAAGAATAATTTAAATCACTTAATTTAGGTAATGGCCATTTAATGAATGTTTCTATAAAATCTTGAACCAATTGAGCAAACACCCATTGTTATTATACACCAATATTTGATCCAAAGCTAAGATGTGAACTTGAAAAACTTTGAGATTATTGAGGATGAAGGTTAAATCCTTGTCCATTTACACTAAAAATAGTTTTTACCAAGGGACTTGTCTTTTTCTTTACCTTTTTTCCTAGTCCAAAAGTGCCTCAAAGAGGTTTTCACTTGAGGGCCTCAATGTTTGATTTTATTTTTAATTTTGACTAAGAAAGTTCACTTGTTATCCAAAGTAGGTATTAGTGTCCAACATTATCTCAAATCCTTACTTGTGGTCTATAATAAATAAACCATTTTTAATACCCAGAAATATTGATAGTGCTTCTTCATTTTTTAAGTCGTCTTATCATATGGTCTGATCTTATTGATCCAAATTGATTAATTCAAGGTAGTGAAGGGAAAGGGGTAATTTAGGAGAGGAATTGATATTGAGAATGGCATTGGTATAAATATAGTTTTATGTTATAAATATCATTATAAATACTATAAGAGGACTCTGTATCACTATCAATATCATCTTTACTTGATGCTAAAGTTATGTCACTCTAGATATCTAAGGGGTCACCCCTAGGTGATTCATATATAATACCTCAAGTACCTTTGTTTTTAGTTACCAATACTAGTTAAAGAATTCCTTGTAACTTAAGCCCCAAGCCTTTCCCTTTATAATCTTGATGCCCTAAGAATCTATTAGAAATAGGATACTTGTCACTCTAATAAAAAGTCATGAAGTCATCATTACATAACCAAGAATCCTCAAAATTTCTAAGCTAGTTTTGATCTGGTGAAATATTTTTGATAAATAAAAGAGGGCCCTTAGGATGAGACCTAGCCTTTTTGTTCCATGCCATGTTAGGCCTATCATGATATTTAGTAGCCTTGGGTATATCATGGAACTTGGGAGATTTTGGAAATTTGGTAATGTGGAAGGCATCCATGATGATATAGGTACTAATACCCTTATCTTGTATAGTGAAGAGGGAGGAAATTTAGGGAGGTAGAGTAGAGGAACTAGATACAAGGTCTCTTGGGTTAATGAATTTTGATTGGGGAGGCTCAAGTGTTTTGGCCTTAGCCTTTTTAGGTGCATGTTCAGTGTTAGGATAGTAATTATACTAACTATAATTAGCTTCTAAATGTTTAAATATTGGTATAGTTTTAAGTCAAAAAGAATAGTAACCTCCATTATAGAATAGGGATTTTTAAACATTGGTAGAGGGTGGAAGGAATTGCATGTACTTTATGGATCTAAGGGTGGCCACTAAGTAAATTTTAAGGCATCACAATGTTAATGACATGGAAGAGAGTATCATGGGTGATAGACCCAATAATGAATGGTAAGTAAATAGAGCCTCATGAGTCTCTTTATAAATTATCATATGCCTTAATAGTAATGGTGTCTAGATGCAAATCCACATAAGTATACCCCAATGTTTTATCAATTTTAGTGAGGTTATATTTAGGATTGACCCATTGTTTGTGAGAACTAATTTAATCTTATGGTAAGAAATAATGGCTTTAATGTGAATGGGATTATTATGGATTGGACCTAGGGATGGCATATCACTTTGGTCAAATGTAAGTTATTGACCTAGAGGTAAATTCCCCATAAGTTCTTGGAAAGTGGTAGGATTGATGTCATTTGAAACCTTGGATTGTTAAAGATCATATGATATAGCCTTGTAAATTTTTGACTATGCAAGAGATATAGTATAGAAATTTTCACATGAGACTTGTATAATTATTAACCAAGATCATATTGCTTCTCAACTAAAGTAGGATAAGGTTTGGTTTTAGAAGGCAAAGATACTTGCATAGGATTACTATTGGAATAAGGTGAAGTTCATTGAAGTGTAACCTTTAGATGTGTAGTTATGACGCCACAATTTTGAGATGTGAGGGTTACTTGATTTAGAAAAAGATAGTGCAAGACTAGGAATAGTGACCTACAGTCATCTACGTGTAATAATGTTATTATTTATCAGTGAAGGACCACTAGGATATGAAAGAGGAAGTCCTAAAATATAAGGAGCAATACTCTGAGGTTCTTCAAAGGTTGAGAAGAATTCATTTTGATGGTAGCTACATGGTTATTAGCAATATGACCTATAACCTTATTTTAGTTTTACAATACATCATGGTAGATAATTTGATTATCTTGGGAATCTTGACCATATTATAATTTTATTGATTATGATTCTACCCTTGATTCTAATTATGATTACTAGATTGTCATTGATTATTAGAATTATGATTTAGAAATAGGTCTTTATAGATACCCATATTTTCATTAGATGTAGTAGTAACATTATCTAGCTAAATATGACTGTGTTCTATCAAATATTGGATGAAGATCCTTAATTATATGCACTTATGAATTATATACCCTTTGACACAATGGAAATAACAATACTCATTACCTCTATACCATTAAGGTTTTAGTTGATAATCTAGAAAAGGTTTGGACTTGACCATATGACCATGTTAGTTTGAACTAACTTATGAAATACACCCTCAATAGGCTTACCAAGATCACTGAAGAATTTATTCTAATATTTATTCCTTTGAAGAGGTGGTATTTATAATTTAATGGTTAAAGTATGAGGTGTATTTTGGGTAGGTAGTGGTTGCATCATTTGTAATAGTCCAGATTATGTTACTCCATTTCTTATAACATTTTTATTTTTATAAAGGCCTTTGGGCTTATTAGATGTACTTTCCTGTGCTTGTGGTGGATTTTTATTTTTCCCCTAATTTTGGCAATAGATTTTAACATGGCCTTTGTATATAGGTGTTTTTTTAATATGCACTCCTTTATCTATAATCTCCTTAAATGTGTCAACATAATAGACTCTCAAATTATGAGCCAACTCTGAATTCAATTTGGAAGTGAAAATATTAGTTAGTTGTTTACATAGAAGATTGTGTGGAAATCGACTAGCCAAGCTTCTCCTTCATTGTAGGTAAGTAGAAAAGTTTTCCCCACCATGTTGTTTAGCAATACAAAATTCAACCATGGTTTACTCATTCTCTATGTTGTATGAGAAGTGATTACAAATTGTTTAGATAAGTCATAAAAGGTGATGAGGATCTTTTTAGAAAGTACAAAAACCACTCTAAAGCTTGTCCACCCAAACTATGTGGAAACAAGTGAAACAGATACTGATTACTATATGCTACTTCTTAATATGCCATAAAGAATTATTTTAGATGCTCTGTAGGATCACCCTTTACCTTGTATTTATCAAAATTGGGTGCCTTAAAATGATAAAAGAAAGGTACTTTGAGAATGCTCAATTCAAATGGATATGGTCATATTTCATCATATTTGTACTGTTTACCCTTATTTCCTACTTGGAGCCCTAGAAAAAAATCAATTATATCCTAAAATTCTTAAAGAGTGGGAACATTTTGGGATGGAAGAAGCATATTTTTTAACTATTCAAATGGGGATTGGATTGATTTGGATAGATAGGCTTATTAGGACTAAAATATTTTTAATGGGTACCATTTGGGTTATGTTATTAGGGTTATTTATCCTATAACTAGGATTATATTATTGAAAAAGTACTTGTTGATGTTGACTAGTATTAGGAGGAAAATTAGCAACATGTTATTGGGTTGGATGAATTTTTTGTTGATATGGAGGAATTGTATACTAAAAGTAAAAACTATTACAAGGGAACTTGTTGGAAAATAGGATTTTTTTTATTAGAAGAAAGGGATTGTGGATTGATATGGATCTATTGGGGATTTATCACAAACTACTATGAAGGTGAATGATTTTAAATTTATTATTACGTATTGGTCTTAGTTTGATCCAAAACTCAAAAGCTTTGGTTGAAAGATAACTCGTGAAATAATAACAACACAATTCAAATAATGTTATCTCTGAGAAGAGATGTTTTATTAATCAAATTTGTAGACCCAAACATATACTTATCTCTGAGAAGAGATTTATACTTTCCATTTTGGGTTATATCTTCATTTATACATGTTTTGAATGTGGGGGGAGGATGTGGAAGGTCACCAATCTTGAGGGAGATGAATTGGTTTGACTTCCACAATTTATAACAATATAGAATTTGAGGAATTACTATTTTTAGACTGCACTACTAAAATTGAAATTTAGGGCACTTACATTTGGTTCTCAGGGGTCAAAATTCATCACATAGATATCAATGCCATCTCACTATGTTCTCCTCATTCTTATCTTTCTAATGGTTCAAACGGTGAGTCAATTGAAGCTACGATACAAACATTATGTCTCCCAGAAGTTCCATCTTTAATTAGGGTAGGCCCGTCACCTGAATTATCACCTGAATTGTTGCTCGAATCATTCCTCCCTTCTTGAGTAGAAATGGTCCCCATTGCATCAATATTTGTCATCAAGTGTGGTAGTTTTACTTTTATTTAATTCCTGATGCAAACTTAAAATGGGCTATGATTTATGGAACTATGCAAGGCTTGATTGTTCACCATTTCTATCTGATCATCAGTCTGTGGATAGAAGGCTATGAAATTATTTATCTTGGTATCTATTTGATTCTATTGCTTTGTTTTTTTATGTAGTCAAGGCTACAACATCAACCCTTTTGGATTCTTGTGGCTTGACCACCATGAGAACAAATTTCTTGGCACTAATCAGAGAGACAGATGGAAAATGTGGTACCTCTTGTACCCTATAGCATCATGTTCCAAGAGTGAGAGTAATCCTTCAAGTTCTTGATTCATAGATTCCATGTTGATCATACATGAATGGCTGACCAAAGAGTACATCACAAACATCTAGATTGGCCACATCACATAAGACCTCATCTTGGAAAGGTTTTATTGCATATGAGAGAACACATTGGTGGGTGACATAGAGGTTTCTCCTTAGACTCAACCATCCAATACTGTATGGCTTTGGGTGAAGCTTCATAGATAGATTTAGTCTTTTCACAATATTAGTAGAGATTAAATTCTTTTGACTTCCACTATCAAGAATGAAATGTAGAGGCTTACCTTTCACCCATAACTTAGAGTGAAATAGCCTTTTCTTGTCATAGTGTCTCTCCTCATGGGTCTGTGATGAAGCAACAATGGCTTTGGGCTCAACATCTATAATCTCTTCTTCAACCTCTTTGACTATAGGGTCTGCATGAGGTAGAGTAGTGGATGTTGAGGATTGTGCCTCAAAAAATAGGGACTTGATGGCTTGACATTATTCTTTGGAATGAGTTCTATATTTGTGATAATCACACCACTTCCCATTCTTTCCTTCCTTTTGCTTCTAATTTTGGCCTCATGTTTGACCTTCTTTATCACTTTTCCATTTTGAAGGCTAACTCTTTGTATTCATTCTTTCATGCTTTTGCTCAATCTTTAATATGAACTTGTATGCTTCACCAAGGGTTTCTAAATTGAAGAGTTACATTTCTCCCCATATGCACCATTGTAGTCTGCCATAGTATTTGAGAACCTTATTTTTCTCACTTTCTTGGATGCCCAATCTCACAAATAGAGAATGAAAAATGTTAGTGTTGTCTTGAACAAATTATTCCTTACCTTTGTGAAGTTGTTACCACTCTATATATAGATCGTCATATGCTCCAATTGGGTAGTATTCTTCCTTTACAACTTCTATGAAAATCATCCTAGGTAGGTTCCATCTCAAGGCAAATATCATCTACATTGAATCTCTTTTTGTACACTTCCCACCAATTTTTAACAGGCAATGATGCTTTTAAAATAGCAAAAGTGATTTTCTCTTTATCGGTGAATTTATTTATATAAAAATAAGATGACAATTGATCCAACCAATTTTATATTACATCAGCATTGATTTTTCCTTCAAATGTAGGGATATCAAAATTCACCTGAACCTTGAAGGGTTTTGGGGCACTGAAAGGATGTGGAGGTGCGGATGATGAGCCAAAATTTTCCATTGAGATTTGTTAGAGAATTTGAATGAATTGTTGTAGCATCTATGCTTGCTGCTATTGGAGGGCTTTATTCACAATTTCCTTGAAAGGATCAGATGTCTCAGTGTTGTTCACCATTTGAAGTCATTTGGAGTGAATAGGTGGATAGTCTACTGGTTCTATTTTCCACCCAAGCTTCCTATAATCTGACCTCATCCTTGAGATCATACACTCTAAAGACAAACCACTTTGATATCAATGATATAAAACTCAAAAGGTTTGGTTGAAATATAATTCAAGAAACAAGAACAACACAATTCAAATAATTCCATCTCTAAGAAGAGATGTTTTATTAATCAAATTTACAAACCCAAACATATGTTTATCTCTGAGAAGAGATCTATGCTTTCCATTTCAAGTTACATCTTCATTTATACATGTTTCTAAGGTGTAGGGATTATTTTTAAGGTCATCAATCTTGAGGGATATGAATTGGTTTGACTTCCACTATTTACAACAATACAAAATTCGAGGAATTACTATTTTTAGAAACTTACTATTTTTAGACTACACTACTAAAATTAAAATTTGGGTCACTTCCATTGGGGTTTCAAGGGTAAAAATTCATCAATAAAATATCCATGCCATCTCAATATGTTATCCTCATTCTTATCTTTCCAATGGTTCAAACGATGAGTCAATTGCAGCTACAGTGCAAAAGTTATGGCTCCCAGAAGTTTTGTCATCAATTGGGGTGGATGGACCCGTCACCTGAATTGTTGCCTGGATCATAGTTTGTAGTAATGGAGGATTATTAGAAATATATTATTGTGAATTGGAATAAATAGGATGGGAAGTAAGTGGAAATTATTGGGGGTTCAAAGGAACTTATTATGAACTAGATGAAATTTATTAGGAATTCAAATGAACTTGTTATGAATTAGAATCAATGTGTTAGGAATTATCTACAAATTAAAGGAGGGGACTTGTTCTAAAATAATATGAAGTTTTTTATAGTTATCAATGACTTGTTGTAGAAAATTAGAGGAGAGGATTTGTTGGAAAATAAAAATAAGTTGCTAGGAATTAGGAACGACTCGATGTGGATTTGAAAACACTTATGGTGGAGTGTTATCTTATAGTAATGGATCCATGAGATATGTTTATTCAAGAACCATATAATAATCCACCTTATATGGGAGATTAACTAAAGGATCTCATTTTTTTCTTCATGGGTGGGTTATGCTCCATAGGTGGAAGATTGTTTAAAGAAGAAGTAGCTAGGGTAATGACCAAAGAGGATAGAAGTTGGATAGTATTTTGTAGTTGTGTAATGCTAAGTTGGATATTTGGGATGGGATATAGAATTTATTCCTTTCCTTTGATTAATTATTCTATAACTTGACTATAAGTGCACACAAGTTCCTATTCATGATTGGAGGTTAACTCGTGAGGTATAATTTCTATTGGACATGGATATGCACCTCTTATATTTTGAGTAGCACTTCATCATCATCATCATATATATATATATACTTCCTCTTCTTGGTTTTCATTGTCTAGGAAGGACCCATATGGATCATAAACATTCTCCCTCAAAATTAGTGTTATGAAATCCCTACATCTTGTGTATCTAGACATTTGGAATCAATGATATTTATATTAAATTTATAAACATTTTAATTAAATTGATTGGATAATGTACAAATTTTTACCTGATAATTCAAATTAGATTTTAGGATATGAGAAATGTTTCAAAATCAAGTTTTGACTTGAAATTTAACTCAAATATTTTTTTATTAAGGTAGAAGGTTCAAGTTGAACTTTCTAAAGTAGAATGTAAAAAGTAGAAAAATGTTTGATTTGAATCAGATCCCTTAACCAAATTTCATCTTGAAATCTCAAAAAAAAATTATTTTTCTTTAATCTTTGGTTTTGATTCAATTTTGACATTTGGAGAGGACTTGAATTCAAATTTAAATTTAGTCAACTTTTGAAAGCTAACTTTAGTTGACTTTTGTATACTTTTTGATAGTTGATCTTAGTTGACCTTTGAAAGTTGACATTAGTTTAATTTTCAAAGTTGACTTAGGTTTACTTGGAATTAGAATCAAAATCTTTTGGTTCAAACTAAACCTAATTAATGTTTAAAAGAGAAATGGATTTTGGTTTAAATAAACCTAGTTTTTAATTATTTTAAAATGGGCAGTGTAACCATACAATAGGGATAAATTACCACACCAAATGGCTATCATAATACTATATAATAAAACAAAGATGAATTAAAAATTGGGTAGATTAACACCTTATTGCATGAGTATAAAATGACAATGTTTTGGACTTCAATATTTTTTCAATTTATTTGATGTGTAAGGGGTGTCACATAAAATGAGTATAAGATGACAAATAATTAATAACACACATTCATAACAAGGCTTATCTTTAGTGTATGAATGGGTATGTAAAACAACTACAATCCACTAAATACATCACTTGAAGTGGTGATAGATTAGTTTCACCTAACCCTCACTTTGAGTGGTACATCATGAAATCTTTGGGCAGATTGGTTTCCATTACACTACAAGTTTTTTATGGTTTAAGGTCTTAATCTAAAATTTTGATATGGTTTTTCCAAATGGTACCTGATATACCTTTTAGTATGTGGGCTCAAAAATACATCAAATAATAACAAATAACAATAAATTCACAAGAGGGTATAGCCCCTATATGATCACTTTGATCATAAATGTCTCAATGAAGTACTACTAGAAATTCAATCTCTAAGGGTGAGGTATAATAGCTTAGCATTAGGGATAAATTCCTTTCTATCATTGAACCCTTTATCAAAAAATTCTATATTCTCTTAATGATAACTACCTCAATTTATATCCCTCATCATATGTATGGGGTTGGTATTTACATTGGGAGATTAAACCCTAGGTATTGCACCCTAAAAACTCATGAGAAGGAGATTAAATCAACCTTACACAGTCAACAAAGATGAAAAATAGGATAATATTAATGCATGTTTTTTTGGTCACCTAGGATCGCTAAATGGGGCAAGGGGAGAGCATAGGCACAATATAATATAAGCAAGTAATAAAATAAAACATTAAATGAATGAAATAAAAGCATATGCATTTTTTTAGAACCCCAAATATAAGTGTTGGTTCTTTGATTAAACACTAAATATAAGTCTTCAAAATTTGTTCATTTGTGTAAAAACCACATCTTTATCAAGTAAACCTACAAGAAAAAAATTAATAATTTGGGTTGTGGTCTTTGACAAGTGTAAGAAGTTGAAAAGTGATTGTTTAGCTCATGGTATAAATACATAGTGTGATCTCATTTTCTAGCAAGGAAATGCCACTATTTAGTAGGGTAATCCCATCATTTAGTAAGGTTATCTTGGTGTTCTATAGAGATAAAGAATAGTAAACATGGAACTATAGATTCCACCAATTATTAGGGTGATATCATTGATTTATAAGTTGATATTATCATTTTATAAGTCATTTCCATTGATATTAAAAAATCATAAAAAATCACCAATGAGATGTGGGTGGGCTGGTAAAGTGGCTTAGTTGTTCTAAGCTCCACTCAAGTTCAAATCTCACTATGGTATATGAAGCTAGATGTGGCTATCATTGGTATTCTCAAGTTGGTTTTGACCATTATTAGTATTCTCAAGTTGGTCATGGCCATTCATTGGTATTCTTGGGCCAATTATGGATGATCATTAGTATTTATGGGTGAGTTTTGCTTATTATTGGTATTCTTAGGTTGGTTGTGGTTGTTCATTACTATTCTTGGGCCTGTTGTGGTTGTTATTGGTATTATTAGACTAATTGTGGCCATTATTAGTATATTTGGTATATGTGATAGATGATCACTTGGGGATCTGAGCCCTTGATTTTGTGCCAGACTAGTTGGATCTCTATTCAAAAGTAAATGCCTATAAAAAAAATCACATAAGTCATAAAATAGAGAACATTACTTTAGTAATCTTGTCATTCTATAAGATAACTCATCAATTTTTATGTCATGTTGTCACTTAATTTTTCACCCTTGTACTCTAATTGATTGAAATAATGGGATTACCCATAGACATATGGCTTATCTATAACAGAGGTAAACCTTTAGATTGAAGGGCTAGCTCCCTTGATATGTCTATTTAAGCTCATCACCTATACTATTAACTTATTGAGATGAAAAGGGATAGAGAAACATGAAGTAAACTTAACCTATTGAGGTGATGAACCAAACTTAACTCCATAAGACTACCATAAACTTTCACTATGAAAGGTGATTCACAAGATTGATCTCAACATCAAAGGTTTCCCTAACATAAGTATTTCAACATGGAGATCAGATGCAATGCATTTCTCAAGGTGGATGAATAAGAGGTATCATTTAGACACTAGTACTCTGCCTTACACTTATATATATGTAAGAACACTAACTATACTTCATGTGGCCTGTTAGAGATTAGACTACTTGCACAAAACATGAAAGAGTAAGGTGAACACAAGGATAGATGATTATCACTTGTCATTCAACCATGCACTACTTCACACACTTAGAAAAGAAGTTAATAAATCAAAACCAAATTGAAACATTTTATTCAAAGGCAAAAATAGTACTCAAACTAGCATGGCTTCTTTATACCATATGTGTATTGGATTACAAATCCAAAATTGGCTACTTATATAGACAAGTATGAAGAAAGAGAGAGAGGGGCATAGTAGAAGAAGATTAAAAATTGCCTATGTGAGTTAAAAAAATAAATGGGGTTATGTATTAGTAATTAATATACCTATATATCTATGTGTCTCTCTTCTGAATATTCTCTAACCCTCCACATGGTGTAAGAGTTAGAACTTGGCTTGACACCTTGACTAGTTTCTTAAAAATTACCCTTATTTACATAAGAGAGATAAATGGACTTATCCATCATGAACTCACCACAAAGTGATCTTATACAACTCATTCAACACCTTAAATTCCTTAATAAACTCTTATAATATGAAATTTCATCATTCATGTGCATAGGTGTCTTAAAACTCTTCATTTCCCATGCCTAGCTTGGTCCAAGTGGCCTAAAACTCAAGTTCATCTTCTTCAAGTATCTCTATATCCATGAATGGTACTAAAATAATTTATCAATCCAATAAAAAAAAAATCCTATAATGACTCCAAATAACTCATTATACTCCTCAAGCCCTCACTAGGCTTTTTTTTTTTGTAGCCCTAAAAATATATAAATCTACTTGTGTATGAGAATATAAAGAGGATAATAACAAAAAAAATGCATATTATAGGACCCAATATGGCCTTATATCTCCATGTCATTTTTCATGTTTTGAATTTGAGTGGAAGTTTTTTTTTCTACTTTTATGTCTCCTCAATTACGCTTCCTTGCTTAGAATCCTATTTTATTACTCTAAAAATCTCCCACACATTTTAAATAACCAAAATTAATATTATTAAATTTCATAAGTATATCACCAACATCCATGTCAATTTTTAGGTCTTAGGACCGTTTGGAGGTATGAGAACCATGAAATGAACTTGGCACCTAGTCTCATTTTAGACTTGTTTGAGATTGCCTTGGAAAATGAGCCTTGTTTAACCACATCTAAAATATAAAATTCATATTTTTTGACTCAAATAGTTAATACACATCCCAAATTACATAATCCAAATTTTAATAAGTTCTCTCCTTCTAAAAACAATTATAAAACACTAAAAACATGCAAAATAGGGCATTTATTACAATCTATACAACTGCAAGTATGGAAAATGTACATGTGGATAACCTCATTAGATTACTTAAAATAATAAAATATTTTTTATGATAAAAATATATAACTAAATGATATTTATAGGTTTATTTGTTCTACCTAGTCACTATCAAGGTTTTAGGAGGGTTTAAGACTTGTTTAGGGCCTTAACAATCATTCATAAAGCATTGGCCATAAATCTGTGTCATTCCACTTGTAGATCCTTATTTTATGACCCCAAAACCTATTCCAAATGGATAATATTCCCATGAAAACTTTTATAAATGGTGTGATTGTATGAGGTTGTTATTTGGGTGGCAGACTTAACTCTCTTAAACTTAAGAGAGGTCTAGTTTAGGTTTTGGGATTCAAAACTCAATCTCATTTCTGGGAAAGGTTCAAACCCATACAAAAAAAACTTCCCCATTTTTATAAATTCCTTGGTAATAATAATTATTCAACTATATTAATTTGGTGCACTGGTCAGGGGACTTGGGTATAAGACATGTCTCTTCCTTGCTAGCCCTCAAGGGCATTTTGGATTGAAAACTAAGTTTTGGTGCCACATTAAAGTATATTTTAAACATTTTTTATTTTTTTTATTTAATAAATTTCCCTAAATTTGTTTTTAAAAAAATTTTATGCTTTTGATTTCAAATAGACCCCTTGGTCTCAAGACTTTCCCTAGCCAATAGAGTGAACAAAGTTTGAGATAAAACAATGGGTATATCTACTGCTTATATGACTTTAAGGTGACCATGGATGTATTTTTCAACCCATAAATACCTTTTATCCATCCATAAAGTGTGATAATTCCTATATAGGACTCAAAACATCAATCTCCCTCATGATTGGCTAGATCTACTTGTGTGTGTCCTATGCTTCATTAGGTCTAGACTGAGTTTTGACCTTATAACCTTTATAGTCAGGTTTAAGGGTTTAAAATAGATGTTTATGGCACTATATATCATTCTAAATATCCTATTTCAAACCTATTCATATTCCTTTTACTATTCTTCAATCCAAGTAAAATCTCTCATAAGAGTAAGCAGACCCATATGGATTGATTGACTATGTATGGATACTTGAAATTAGTTTTGATTAATCCTATTCATGCTTAATTTGGTTTTAGATAACTCTATGACCTTATTTTCTAACTGAGATAAACTTTATACCCTTTCATATGCCTATGCCCTTCCTTTTAGGCTTAAGACTAACCTATTCTCATGTAGTAACATATAAGTGGACTTTAGAGTATTTTGACTATCTTATTTATGTTTAGACCTCACCATTCATATCACTAATCCTCCTAATGGCCTTTAAACTATTTTAAGTTTAATTTAGGATCCAATCATCTCTTAAACATATTTAATACTTCTTTCCTTAGGTCTAATGTTATTTATTTCATTAGCAACCTATAGGTGTTAGAGGGATATTTAAGCATTAGGTTTGAAACTTAGTCCTCTCACTTGCTATGATGCTTGAAATAGTATAAACCAAAGGATTTAACTTACATATACATGTAAATTCCATGATCCTCTTATCTTAGTCATACCCTTGACCATCTATGTTTTGTACACAACCATGTAGGTGCCTATTTGATTGTAAACTTAGTTCCATTTGAACTTCATTTAAATTGCAAGTGACTAGGTATTATTAGACAGGTTCTGACACTGTCTTCATTCTATCTTGCAGTCAAATCTCTTGTTTATCTTGTTATTATGTTGATTTGATGTTGATTTATACAAAATGAGGACCTATAAGCTTGTTTAGGGATCAAAGCCACTTCTTGAGTTCCCTATATTCTTATAACTATCAAACCACTACTCATTTTCTTCTTATTCCTTCAAGTTATTACAAATCTTCTAACAAAGTATGATGTCATCTTCAACTCACCTTATAGTTTGTATAGACTTGTAGGTATAGTCATCTTAAGTGCAATGTTTCTGAATTGAAGATTACGGTTTCTCACAAGGTTCATTTTATTTTCATGGCACAATTTAATATGACTACCTTATTCCATGATATATTATTGGTACTTGAGCCAAAATGGAAATCAAACATGCAGTAGATTATTCAAACATAGAACATGTCTCTAAAGACCAAGTATTTGAAGACTATGAACAAGAATCATATAAATTAAACATCCATGAACTCTATGAATTTGATTTATCCACCTTAGTGGTGAATCATTTGAAACCTCTGAAGATGATAAATATCTCACAGACTAATAAAACTTGTAGTAGGATCCACTAAAACACCTTATGCATCAAAAAACTTTCCCTCAAAGTGAAGGCACTTCATAGAGATTATTTATATGATAAAAACACCACAAAACATATATCCTTAACCTATAAAAACATTCTTCAAAACCAATCTTCTCTATCTAATTCTGAAGTGTAGAAACAGATGCAAGAATAGACCCCTTTTGGATGGATAAGACATAGTGACCTGACTATCACTCTTAATAATTATTCATAAATAATAGATCATAAATATGAAAACTAATTCCACTAATTTAAATATTACTAGGAACCCAAATAATGGCCAAATTTTTAGATCATAACTCTCTCTCTCTCTTGTGGCCATACCATTCAATTTAAATTTGCCTTCTTGAGCTTGTAAAGGTAGTGATGGAGGAGAAAGAGTGCCTAAATTTTTGGTTCACTTTAAAACATGTTCCAAAGATGTAAAAAAAATTATGTATACCAAAGGACACTCAAAACCCATTTCAAAATGAAATTTGATCTTACAAGGTTGTACAGGTGCCTAAAAATGCTTATAAAGTGTCCTTTTACTTAGTTTAGGTATTGAACTATAGATGATGTCAGTCTATGACTATATCTAAGCATTATCAAACCCATTTCTAACATAATTTACATTGTTAATATTCTTGAAACATTTTTATTTGAATATGGTACGTATAACTCCTCCACATGGGCCAAAATGTGGCCAAAATGTGATTTTTTCATATGAGAGCTAAATAAAAGGTTAGTGCATGATATTATGATATTAATGAAACTTAAGTAACCTTTTTCACTAAATTGAACAATACCAAACCTTTGACCATGTTTTATAATTTCAAGACCTTGTAATTTACCTATAAGACTAGATAATTGAACACAAGACCAAACTTTGAACAATGCTAAAAAAGGACAAATATGACCATATGGAACTATTTAATACCATATAAGATGATAATTTTTTGAAAACTTTATGAATTTTCAACCTAGATGGGGTGACAAATTTTGATTTGGGTTTTAAATTTTATCAAGTCATTCCTACATATTTTTAGGTTGTTCCCACTGACACATTTCTTAGTGTCTTTATTTGATAGTTTAAATGTAACAATAAATTCTTGTTGATTTGTAGTGAAATATCAATAATGTGTAGCACATTATCATAAATTTATTTAAAAACATAGAGAGATAAAAAATAATATAAGAGTGAAATCACTATTACACATATCAATATCTTCAATTACAAGGAGCATTCCCACTAACATGTAAAGCATTATCACTGAAAGACATTGTGTTTTCATTGATTTTCATAAAATGAAAACATGAAAAAAAAATCAAGAAAGAATTGAAAATAAGGTAAAAATGATTTTATTTCTAATTTATAAGGTGATGGAATGTTCTCAAGAGGATTGTGAGATGTGTCAGTCTCACCAAACGTGCCAAAATGTATTATCATGAGTAAGAGAGAGGTTAGTTCATTATTATCTATTCAAAACCAAAAAAAAATAGCAAACATGACATCTCAACCATGATCCCTCATATTGGGGAAAGTCTAGGAGAATGTACACAGATAAAAATAAATAAAACAAAATTTATACCTTCCTAATGGTTTTTTTCTCCAAGCTAGATTGTAAGCATGTTAATCTTGGATTATAGAGCTAGGAGTGTTTATCAATGTCACTTGTTCATTTCTGAAACATCTCACCTTGTTTATGAGTGATTTTATTGATCAATGTGAAAAATGTTGAAGCTTTTTGCTTGATTTTTGAATAGTAAGTTTACACTGAAAAGCTTTTGATAATGTCAAATTGGTCTTATACTTATAGATTATTTAGATTGACTCCAAACATTAGATGAGGGGCTAAAATTCAGTCCTATTTGGCTAATAAATTCCATTAATATTTAGGGTTTGAGTTTGCATTTATTAGGCATGGCATGCATTTTTGCATTTATGTTGATATTTTATTATATTTATGCTAATACTTGAAAAATTTCTATGTGATGGCATGATGATGTTATAATTTAGATATTTATTGAATATATGAATATTATATAATTAAAAATTTATCCAATTTCTATGGATTTTCTGCTTAGCCATTTAATTTGATTTGATAGGCTATAATCTAGATTAGCTTCCATGTGATTTACGCAATATCAAAATTTTAATATAGATTCTAGTTAATTTACCCATGATGTTGTCTACAAAAAAATAATCTAACTCAAGGTGAATTAGATGAAGCTAATAATTGGTTATGGTGTATTGCCCCAATCATAGATGCCCCAATGTGTTTTAAAATACACATGTCAAGTGTGTGGGCAAATTTGGGTGTTTTAGATATTACTGACCTGATTTATGTGTTGTATAAAGTTAATATATGTTCAAATTAGACATGAAAGTGATGAGAATTGAGTGTTTACATTTTTCCCTTATTTGAAATGGTGTTGCAAGAAACTATAAGAAGCAATGAGTTTTCAAATAATAATAAGAAGTCATTAAAATGATTGAAGAATGATGTGTTCACATTTTGTTAATTCTTGTTCAATTTATCTAAAATGAGTTCACACTAGTGCCCCAAATGATGTTTGGGAAGCCGAAGATACCCCCTCAAGGGATTGGCCAAATAATAAAATATGACATTTTGTGGTGTAAGAAATTGAGAAATGAATAAATTATAGGGAAATGAGAGGAAAATGGATCATATATCCATTTATAGGCATTTAGGGAAGGAAATTGAGGTAATGGTAGGTAATGGGGTAAAAATTCAAATTTTTGAGCCATATATTTACCCTTGGGAGTGAAAATGGTTCATTTTCACTCTCCCATATTCATAACTTGTGTTTTGGATTTGGATGAGAGAGTTTTCAGTGAAAGGCATGTATCCAAGACAGAAAAACCTTGGTGAGTGATTCTATGAGTACCAGTGACTAGCAAGGAGTGGGACCTTAGTAAGCACTTTAATTTTTTTAAATTATATCATTTAATTTTCATTATAAGTATGAATTTTAATGATATTTACATTTTAAAAATAGTGGTATCACACACATAAATTGTGATATCACTAATAAAATGGTGATATTGTTAATAAAATAGTGATATCACCACAAAATCAGTGATATCATGATCAAAATAATGATATTGCCAAAATAGGTAGGAAATGCCAAAATAGTGAAAACACTTAATTAGATGGGAAACAATGAAATGGAAGTAATTTGATGATAATGGTGTTAATACCCTTTCAAACGATGAGATCACCTTGAAAATTCATAACATCATCAAAATAGCCTCAAATCTAGGAAATAATAATAATGCCCTAGAAAATCAAAAATTTATTTTACATACTCATGATCTACATTTAACACACCTAATGGTAATATCTCCATTTAAATTTCCATATTTAAATTTGTGCGCATGATACTATCATTTCAAAAATGGTGATATCACTAAAATTCCTACTTATAATGAGATAATTTTAAAAAATGAAAGTACTTTATAAGGTCCCATTCCCAGCTAGTCATTGGTGCTCATGAATTCAATCACCAAAGTGTCTCTATCATTGGATACGTGGAAATTCATTAAATAATCTTGCATCCCACCAGATGTGCCAAATGTAGATCATGAGTATAAGAGAGTTTAGTTTTTCAAAACCAAAATAAATTAACAAACATAACATCTTAACCATAATCCCTCACATTGGGCAAGGTTTAAGAGATTGTAAACAAATAGAAATACATAAATCAAAATATATACCTTTCTAATGGATGGGAACTCCAATCTATATTTTAAGCATATCAAAACCAAATTATAGAGATATGAATATTTATCAATGTTGTTTTTTTATTTAAATGACATCTTCCCTACTCTACAAGTGATTTGATTGATCAATCTGAATAATGTTAATTTTTTTGGCTTGATTTATGCATAGTAAGTTTACACTAAAAAGCTTGTTTATAATGTCAAATGAGCCTTGTATATATAGACTTGTTATATTGAATCCAATCATTAGATCAAGATCAAGATGAGGGGATAAAATTCAATATATTTAGTTAATAGATGTCATTAATATTTTGTGTTTGAGTCTGTATTTATTACGTATGGTTTGTATTTATGCTTTTTTTTTTGATATTTTATTGTATTTATGATAATTCTTAAAAACATTCTATGTGATGTCATGATGATGTCTTAATTTAGATATGTTAAATATTTTAATATTGTATAATTATAAATTTATCCAATTTCTATGCATTTTCTATTATAGTGCTCAATGTACTCACCCAGGTTCTCTTCAAGAGCACATTACCATAGAAAAAAACATGAATTCATTATTTACATAAATAATAAACTATCTATAATAGAAATGATATTATTACATATCTCCTTACCTACTTTCCTTACAAATTCACTCCAAGAGTGTTAATAAATAGTAGTAAAATTTGAGTTGAGGAGAATCAAGTGGCCCTCCCACTAGATGAGTGGTGAGACCATTGTCTCCAACTAAAGATTGAGTGGTGAGGCCACTATCCCCCATTGAGGAGCCAATGTGTACCATTAATCACTTAGGCAAGTGCACACAAGATTAGTCTTAATCAAGCCCTAATTAATCTTAACTAGACTCTCTAACACCCTCCCTTAAGCAAAGATTAGGGAGTTAATATAAAACATAAATGGGTCCTGACTACTAGGCCTGATAAGGTACCCATGTACAAAATAAGATGTAATATGAAGTCAAATATCCCTATGGATGTTAAACCACCTTTTTGGAGTACATAGATGTTGATTCATTATAACTACCAAGTTAAATTAGGAATGGTGTTGAATACGAGGATCAATGAAAATAAATATTTCACTATAAAATACTAGGTAAATGATGAACTTGAGGAAGCATTGCCTGAAACACCCTCCCTCAATGTTAAACTATGAGAATATGTAAATGAAAGTTTCAAAATAAGTGGACTAAAAAGGGTGAAAATTGAGCATAAATATTGGTGGGGATGCCACACTGGTGTCACTATAAAATTCACTAATAATGCCACTGAGACATAACAATCCTCATATGGGTTTTAACAAACAAAGTCCCTGAATAAGATACACATGTACAAGGAGGAATCTAAGAAACACTCAAAAAGGTGCTAAGTGAACAAAAATACACAACTACTAAACAAGGAGCTCAAAACAAAAAAGGAACATAAAAATTAATAGATGTGAGCAATAAAGATGAAGAATAAAGGAACTATATAAGTATATTCCACACCAAGAGTGCTTACAATACCACCAAGAATCAATCAGAGATCCACCCTAAAAAAATATGAACAATGGATGAATATGCCTGCATATGAGTGGAGACAAAATCCAGAATAGTAAAATTCAAGATAACATGTGTATATGTGCTAGGTTGATCAATGTTGACAATTATAAGCTCAGGTATATCAATCTTGAGTGTAGGTGCAAGTGTCTCCACAAAGAAGGAAAGGTAATAAGAAAGGGGCCTTGAAGGAGACAATTTATACGACATCAAACTCTATCGATAATGCATCCATAGAATAAAATGTGGGCTCATCCTACAACATAGAAAATACTAAAATTTTGACACTATAATGCACCAAAATAACTACTCTTTAGAAAGAGAACAAACTCCACTAAAGTCTAAAAGAGACTATTAACAAATAGATACAAATATAAAATTTGTCAAGGGAAGACCACAACAAAAAATGCTCCAAAATACAACTACCAAGAGGAGAGATCAAACACTAGGACAATTAAAAGGTAGGAGAAATAATAATCTCAAGCATCTAGATGTTGGTTACCACTAAAAATACATCTGTAAATGAGATTAATAAGTATCACAAGTAACACATTCAAAATGGGACATCAATTGTAGCCAAAAAAGCATCATTAAAGCAAGATGGATCATCTAGAGGCTTCAAGATAGTAGAAAAAGTTGGGTGTTACCAAAACAATGGAAATTTCAATGTGGGTAGTGGAATGAAGCAAGATAAAAAGGCTCTTGTGGCCATCCACATAAGGTTAGCAACAAAAAAATTAGACGCACATTTTGGCTCCCTCATGCTGAGAGAATGAGATCAAGCATGTTAGTCTACTAAGAATAGAGTTATGTAGGCAACCATGATAGCTAAAACATTATAGGCCGAAAATATTGCTCACCTTTGGCATACCACATTATAACTAGAATATAATCAACTAAATGCAAAATATGATGCAGTTAAACATTCTACATTTAATAATGAACTAATCACAAAATGTGTTGGAAAAAAATAGACTACATGTATAATTTGTTGATGTTATTAGATGATTATATCATGTAGGTAGTAGCTATTATAAATATAATGATTTGGACTATGAGTTATAATACAGACAAACTACCTCAAGGAAAGCCAGATTTGAAAGGTAGATTATGACCAACTATAAAACATGCACCAGATACCTTCTATGTTGATAAGAACAACCTTCAATACAAGCAAAGGCTTCTAAACATCTAAAAATGAGGAAGATGGTTTAATCCACATTTTAACCCTCTCTAATATCCTTTCAGTTTATGCACTACACATTCAAAACTACCTCTTTGTAAAGAGTTACTAGGAGTATTTTGTCTAATATGTAGGCAACTACAATGGCATAGGTGTTAGAATGAAGCAACTATTTTTTAGAGGTAGATATAAATCACTAGGTTGTAGAATACATAATTCTAACATACCAAATCAACAAAAGGTCATAGTCAATAAAACCACTTTGAAGATTTTATAATTAATATATTATGTACATAAATTGACATATTGTATAGTCTACGAGAGTTCTTGAGAATACAGTGGAGGGTCTTATGTCAAACAAAGTAATTTTCAATGAATATAATGAAATTTTGACCACTTTAATTCAAACACAGATCTAATGCAAAGCCTAAAAAGATGTATGACCTTGCCAAAAAAGTCCTACAACAACACATGAGATGATACGGATTGCTGAAAAAATTAGACCCAAATGAGGCAAATGAATTTTTATTGATTGTAAACCAAAGCATGAAATACTTGCAATGTAAAAAATGGATATGAAAAAATAATGCATATAGGATGAAAATGTCTGTCATATACATGAAATTGCATCTGCAAGCCAAACTAACCAAGTGTTAAGAATCAACATTAAGACCTAGTATGGATGGACTAAAAAAAGGGTAAAGGAAAAACACATTTTATCAAGTGATGATTGTATGAAGGTGCTCTAATACCATCTCATAGTGATCAATACACTCACCAAGGGTCTCTCCAAGAGCACATTACCACAGAATAAAACATGAATGCATTATTCACACAAATAAAAAACTATCTATAAAAATAATGATAGTATTGCATATCTCCTCACGTCCTTGCCTTACAAGTGCACTCCAAGAGTGTCAATAAATAGGAGTAAGAGGTGATTGGAAGAGAATCAAGTGGCCCTCCCACTAGATGAGTTGTGAAACCATTATCTCCCACTAAATACTAAGTGGTGTCCATTGTCCCCCACTAAGGATCTAGTTTGGCCCTCCAAGCACTTAGGCATGTGCACATAATATTAGTCTTAATCATGCCCTAATCAAGCTTAACTAGACTACTCTAAAATTTTCTAATTATCCATTTGATTTCAATATATGTTCCATTTAATTACCTAAAAACATTGCTTACAAAACTAACAATTTGACTCAAGGTGAATTATATGAAGCTAATAGTCAGTTATTATGCATTTCCCAAGTCAGGGATTCCCCAATGTGTTTTAAAATATGCATATAAAGTGTGTATAAAATTTTGACTATTTTAAGGATTTATGAACTGATTTACATTTTATTGTATAAATTTATTATGATTTAAAATTTTATACAAAAGTCATGGGAATTGAGTATCTACAAATATTGACCATAAATGGCAAAACTAACACAAGGATTAAAAATAATTCTAGGTGATAGGGAGGGCTAGAGATCTATATAATATGACATATAAAGATGGAAATGATATGATAAGGGTGTCACATAGCCAAATATAATTAGTAATATAATAAAAATATAAAGATAAATGTTACACTAAGTACTTAGTTTGTATCTTGATATATATATATATATATATATATATATATGTATATTAAAAGTATTATGAAGCAAGGATTGTACCAAATTTAGGTATCTAAATATTGTTGTTTTATATTACATCAATGGTATGTTATCCACAACATGTAACTTAGACTATCTAGGTTTTTTAATACCCATTGTCAAGTTATTCCCATAAAATAAATATGGATCCACATAATCCTTGAAGTCATAAACATCCTAAACAAGGAATGGAGTGAATGTACTTGGCCCCTACTATCATGTTTTTTAAGTGACCATGATCTAAAGCATAGAGAATGTTTCCATTTTCCATAACATAGCTAGTAATATCTGAAATGTTCCATCTATGTCTTTATGTGAATGTCTCACTAGATGTAAGCTTACATACATATGTTAAAAACTTGTTGTGTTATTAACATATATGCAAATGCAAGCAAGGTATGAATTTTTTTTCACTTGAAGCATTATCTAATTATAATTAAAAGACCATTGGTTGTTTTTTGAATTAGTTACCTATGTTATCAATAATATTTAATCAAGATCATTAAAAAAATTATAATCCTTACACTTTTAATATGATACATTTCATATTAAGATGTCATGAAATGGTTATTTTGAGGATCCAATATTATATAAAAATTCATCATAGACATCTGGTTCTTAAAGGTTTCTAAGACACAAAGACAATGATATTAATGTAAAATTAACCACACATTCAAAAAATGGAAGGTTGAAGTGGATAAAACCATTATTCTTGTGTCCATGTGTTATCATACCAATCAAAGTAATTGGGATGTTCATAACATTAGTTATTAACTTTAATTGTATGTCTTTCTTTGGTATATAATTTTTCATCTTATCCATTTTATCATACATGATGCTTAATAAATTTCATGGGTGTTCATCTGATTATAGTCGATGGGCATAATATTATGCATGGCAAATTATAATGAAGTCATGGTGGAAGTTCTTATACTCTGCCAATTTCATTATTATTTTTTGCATGGGGTGCCTCTACATCAGTTTAAAAATTATATACACTCACCACACTTTTTAAATAATTTATTATTTTCTATCAAAAAAATTTGAATCAATTCAAGAATTAGTGAAAGATGTAGAGATAGAGAAATATTTTTTCCATATTTTGCTAAAGTTAGACTATGATATTAGGGGTAGACGCAATAATGTAAGATTTTAGTTACACTTATTTTGGGTTGAAGTTTGTCTATAGTTTGGATGAAAGATTATAATAAGAAATATGGTTTCATCATGTCACACAAAATGTCTAATGTGGAACTATATCTGAATTTTACTCTATTGTTTTTCAAAGGCTTGTAATTATTGAGACAATATTTCTTTTGGGTTTTTGCAATATTGTATTTCCATTAACTAAGCATAAGCAACATGTAGATAGTAGTTTTTATAATTTTATAAAGTGATTCTTGGGATACCATAATCCATGTAACATGCATTCTAAAAAACATAAACTACATCAAACTTTATTTTACCAATTTTTTTCTTACTCAATTGGTTCCCTATTTTAATAATAGCATTTTCTTTAAAAGCACCTTTTTTGAATTTTGTCCATTTCTTTTGTTTTCTACCTCTTATTTTATAATGGCCCTAAGGTAATTGTGGATAGACAATCATGTTTAAAATAAGGTTTCTCAGTTAGGCCCTCAAAAAAATAGTCATTTTCATTTCCACTATATTCTTTATTAGATGCACTAGCTAGAGTTACACTCAATTTCTAGTGTTTGTGAAATTTGTAAGGTATTCTTATCAATGTTAGAGAATTATTGCGCTTGCAGTCATAACATTATATTATATAGGTATATCACTTTTTTTTTAATGTATTCCACACATTTACCTCCACCTCCTTTAGGGATTCTTTGATATTCACATCCATAGAATAACCACTAAGGTAGTATAATTGGATAACAGGCCATGAGAGATCCTTTAGATAGGAGATAACTTTGTAAGGAGGGTTGTATACTTCATCAATATGAACACCAAAGTTTTTTTTGTGTAAGCATTAAAATTTCACCATGTTATCTTTAATCATAATTTTAATTGTTCCCTCTTCAATGTACTTACTCAAAGATGGACACAAATGAATCAACTTAGAATCAACACCTCTGAAATTCAAATTGTAGTCACCACTATGTAGTAAGGGTGAATATTATAGCAATTACTGACTCTCAAAAACACATATGGTGCTTATTTATTTTTGATAACCAAAGGTTTTATTGGCCAAGATCATAATGTATTTTTTTGTACAAAGATCAAGTAATCAAAATAAGTTTAATCACTCTTTTTACCATTACACATAAATACACTGGTCCCAATCTTTCTCTAAAAATTTCGTGTTCTTCTACCACATGAAATATAAAACCATGGGAAATTTTGCCAACTCTATCAAAAAAAATCTGTTGTAAAACAACATTCTTTTACAAAAAAAATCAAATTTATCTCTAGGACCATTATTGAAGGTGCTTTCATTTCCATCATTGCAATATCAATCTTTTATATTAGTAGAATCATTACATTCACTAGATATCAATGAATCTACATGTTTTAACACTACCCACTCTTCCCAGGTGATAAATTATCCCTTGTTTATGCTATATACCAAAGTTTTTAAGTCATCAAATTAATAAGGCAAGAAAATATTTCCATCTAATACCATGTTAACATTAAAAACAACTAAGCCTTTGCCCATGTATCTACATTGAAGTGTAGGACTATTTAGATAGAGTTTGTCCTCTACAACTTTGGTTACTAAATAAACTAGGTGATATGTTACTTATACTATTTTTTCATTTGTGGGCAATATAAATATTATTGAGCCTTTTATTTATAGGTATTATATGCATATGAGCATGATGCAATCTTATTTAGAGGGATAAATCCATTAGAATGGGATAATATCAAGGTGCATTATTATCTAGATTAGTGTGATTTTATCTATGTAAAATTTTATGGATCTAAGACAATATCACCACCTATAACTGAATCTATAAATTACAACCTATATGTTTTGTAACTCACTCAAGTACACTTATGAATCATATTTGATATAAAACTAAATAATAATAAGTAGTGCATATAGTGAAGCATAAATCAGCTAATGTAAATTAACCACACATATTATGCATAGGTTAGAATTATTAATTTTTTTTAAATATTATGATTTTTTTATATTTTTGAATATATGTATGACAAGAAAAGAAACTATGTGTAATGAATGATGATACTATAATCGCAATATCCCATCAAGTTAATTATTATATGTATGCCTTACATCACATGTGTTATAACCTTCACTTACATTTTCATATGCATCATATATATTAGTCATGTTATTGCAATCATATTCTACATAATTTTTATGAAGATCATAATCATCATCATAATAGAGAACTAACTTATTAAAGTGTGCTTGAGATTGTGATATGACATTTTGATCATCTTTTGTATCTTTGTGTAAAACAATTGCCCCATACTCTAGTATTGATATTTATAATTTATATTTTATAATACATATTATATCATGTATCTCTACATATGGTCCATTAGTTATATAGTCTATAATATTAACTAAATATATGCTTTAATTTTTTTTCTCTTTCTTTAAATATTTTCCATTTTTTGAAATGTAAATGAATTTCCATTCATGATCAAATGTAATGCAACCTTTGTGTTTATCAATCATTTCTCATATTGATTTTAACCATGATCCTCCAAGCACAACATTATAAATAATGCTAAAAATAAGAAAACACTCTTTTGAAGCAAATAATACT
Organism: Torreya grandis; assembly: GCA_037957365.1. Classification (NCBI taxonomy): domain Eukaryota; kingdom Viridiplantae; phylum Streptophyta; class Pinopsida; order Cupressales; family Taxaceae; genus Torreya; species Torreya grandis. Next base: position 1,029,881 of record JARHVA010005617.1, on the reverse strand, counting down.
CTTAACTCAATTTATCCTACATGTGTTATAGAGATGTTAGTATGATTTGTGTTTAAGCTTATATCGAAGAGATACAATATATGATGTAAAATGTTATAAGGATTTCTTATCAACAAAAGGGATAAACTATAGAGTTGATTTATTTACTACAATACCATGACACTTCTTTAAGATAATGAAATAAATGATTATAATGATAGGATGTTATTCTAAGAAATAATACAGTGAATAAACAAAGGAGAACTTGATTAGAGAAAGATTGTGTCTTGCACAAACATGACCATTGACATTTTTTGTATTGATTTGATATTTATACCATAGCATTGTAATAGATTGGATATAGGATAGAAGAGATAAGATATGGAGAATAGTTGTAATAATTTACATAGTAGAGTAACTTGTGTAATTGCATAAGGTGGTATAATGTAAAGAGATATCTAAAAATTATATTCAAAGGTTAACATATATATAATTATAAAGAGAATTTAGAATTAGTGTACTATGTATTATGTGAATTACTATGAATATAGGCACTATTTATTTTTCAAGTGTTTGTTAACTATTCTAACTAATACTAACCCTTATGTTACATTAATATAACTAAATTTAACCTTTATAAACATAATCTATGTGTAGCCAATAGCTTCATATTTTATGTGAACATTTGGTGGTATTGCACATATTTTAGTTAACTAATATCAAGGGGGAATATCCTTTAGAGTTATAGAATCCTGCATTAATATAAATAAAAGAGTGGTCGGAAGAAAAACTATATTTTTTTCACACAAAAGTTAAAAGGATAGGATAAAAATTACCAAAAATAAATGAATCATTCCTTAGACCACAAGAAGAAGAATTATGAGTCACCTTTGCATAATTTTGAGGTTGTGGATAATCTAAAAATCCAAGTATATGAAAGGTTATTTAATTTTCACATTAAAATACCTATTCGGTGGACAATGAAAAAAATTGTCTCTCCAACAACTCCATACACCCATAAATTAGGCTATTGATTATTGGTTTGAGACTACCCTTTATTCATTCATCATAGTCTAGACTATAAAGGGTTGGACAAACTTTGATGTTAAGAAAGTCAAAAAATTTGAATGGTTAAGGAAATGTTTATTGAACAAATTATTTAGCTTCCTCAACAAGTTTTTTTTGGATTGAGGGTTATTAAAATAATGTAAACAATTCCTTTTGGGAATAGACACCTAAGGGATGGAAGACAAAAAGAAGGGGGATCCTTGAAATATATGGCTACTCAAAATATCTAGTCTAAATGGTTGGGGAGGTTAAATAATATGTAAGGGATAGGAAAATTAGTATAAATTTAAGTTAAGTTAATTAAGGGAGAATAAAATATTAGTGAGAGGATAAATTAAACATAATTGAGAGACAATGATGAAAGAAGAAATGAGGAATCATATGGAGGATGAGAGAATTCAATCAAAATTAACAAAGATATTCAAAATAAGGAAAGGAAAGAAAGATTTTTACAAGTAAGATAACATATAAACTTGATCTAGCCTCTACCAATAGAAACCCTAACATTTAAAGTCTTAACACTATCCCTCTACCATAAATAGACAAGTTAATATTCACACCACTATAAGAAATTGATGAAGATAGTGAGAGAAATAGAACAGAATAATTATTATATATCAAAACACAAAAAAACATAACGAACATGATGAAAGGATTAACACATTTAGTTGCATTGTTAGGAACACCAAACTATTAAAAACCTTAGGTGTGTAAGACCAAATGGTCATGATTAGTTTGGTCCACATTGGATGAGGTTTAGAGAGTAGTGGAAGAAAAAATGAGGAGATTTTGAATATGATAAATATATAAGATGATACATATATATATTAGAACCAAGTAAAGACATTTTATCAATATAAAGAAGTCTAATAGTAATTATTCAAAAAGAAATGTTTAAAAATAATATATAATAATAAATATATATGGAAATAAATGTTAACCTTTAGGATAAAGGTGATTTAGAGGTAAGTATTAGTAGTCATACTAGAGAAATAAAACATAGAGATCATGAGGGAGATAAATTAATAAAAGTAATATTAGTTAATAAAAACATTGGTAAAGAAGTTTAATTATAGAAATAATATGTTTAAGAAGAGATTTGAAGTGATTTAACAGCCCTAAATCCCAACCTCAATGGGTCCTAAGAGGAAATGAACCCTTTTGGCCAATCACCATCCCCTGTACCACATCATAATAGATGCATACATCCATACCTTAGATAAAGAAATATTTATTAGATAAGAAGTATAAAAATTATCAAAATTCATAAGAGATTGAGAAAATAAGGGATTTTATAAAGGATTAGGTGGAAAAGTTAGGAAGAAGATACTTCTAAGAGTAATTAAAAAGAGATAGATTTTAAATCTCAAATTATGTTAGACATCCAAAATATAAACAATAGTAAAATGTTCATAGTATTGCAATAGCAAGTATATCAAGCAACCAAGAAAACATCAATATAAATCCTAAAAATAATATTCATAAATGATCTTAGAACACTAAAATGGCATAAAATAGGATGAATTTACCATTGTTTGGAAAAGATACAAAGGATGTGGAATAACATTTATTTGTGTTAGATTCATACTAGAGGATTCAATTTATTAATTATGAAAGGGTAATGTTATTTGATTTCATTATAATATTAATAGATGGCACACTTAAATGTTACATGAGGACTTAATTTTGACATGAAACTGCATGGGTTGATGTCTAAAATGATTTTTAGGGTGTTTTTCACTATCTAGATATACCAATAAAGAGTCAAAAAAATGACATAGTTGATACAAAAAGAGAAGGAAACCTTAAAATATTATTATTGGTGTTTTAAATCCATCATGTAGAAATTATATGAGCCTCTAAATGTAAAATAGATAATATAATTATTTATATTTGGATTAATCACATGCCTTCTAGCCAATATGGAAGGGAATTTTTTCAACATATTTATAGAAACATTATAAATGGTATCATAGTTAGAAGCTCAGTCATGGAGATGAGGTACATATACCTCAATAAAAAATAATTTTGAAATATTTTAGTAAGACATAGAGATATTAAGATTGAAATAGGAAATATAGATGAAGGGAGATGAGTATAGTACACTATACACTAATCATACACCACCGCATGCATTAATTTGGTATATTAATTATGCAGGGAGACATTATATGATATAACTCCCCCATGTTGATTTAGTGAAGAGAGTAAAGTAAATAGTATTATCATAACCTCCGATCGATAAGGATGACTCCATCAATTTAATAAGCTATATACAGTGAGAGTATTTATTGTGGATTATGCCAAGTATATGATTAGCATCCACAACACTTATGCCCATGTTAGAAGTAGTTTCACCAAAAAATAAATTAATTTAATACACTAATTATGGATCATTTAATCACTATAATTAAACTTATCTTATCATAGATGCACTTGTATATGTACATGATACCAATTAGAGGATAGTGGTAATAGTATAACAAATGCCACTACTAAAACTACCCATGAACAATGCTAGTAGACTGCACCTTGATCAATAATATCAAGAACCTCTTATAATTCAAAATTTTTAATCTCAAAATACCTAACTAAAATACTAAAATAATAATCAAAGAGGGTATCAAGGAGGAATCTAAGGTGGTTATAGAGGATATCACAGAAGGGAAATTTATCAAAGGGGAAGAGGATGCAATCATAATTATAACTAAGGTTATAATCAAGAGAGACCTCCACCAACATATTACAAATGTAGAAAGGTTGACCACATTTCTCAAAATTATGATGAATAACTAGAGATGGAATAAGTATTATTCCAAGAAATAGGAACACGTGACTCATTCTCCTATCCTAAAGTGTAAAATTTCTATAAAAATAATGGAACAAAAATTAAAGAATCAATATAATCTCCCCCAAGGAAAAGGATAAATAATTAATAAAAATGGAAAAAGGACATGATATGAAAAATAAGTGCAATGAAGTTCAGTGTGGGAAAGAAAAATTGAACATATAAGAATAAGAGGGAAAATCATCCCATAAAATAACCATGTCAGAAGAAACTAGACGATGTCAAAAGACTATATATAAAAGAATAAAAAGAGAGGTTACAAAAGAAGGCTCTTCGTATTATGAATAATCATTCACAACTAAGAATATTAGTAATGACTATAAGTGGGATGAGGACTAGTAAAGGTAAATAAGTGGCCACTAATTCTAATACCAAATTAGACACAAATGTAAAAGGAGAAAAAGTTAATATTTATGAACATGGATGAATTGTAAATAAAATATGGAAGGTAATAATATTAAAAAATAGGCTAAGGATTAAATTAATCTAACCTACTTTTATGAAGATAATTCTAATACCAAATTAGACACAAATGCAAAAGGAGAAAAAGTTAATATTTATGAACATGGATGAATTGTAAATAAAATATGGAAGGTAATAATATTAAAAAATAGGCTAAGGATTAAATTAATCTAACCTAATTTTATGAAGATAATTCTAATACCAAATTAGACACAAATGCAAAAGGAGAAAAATGTAATATTTATGAACATGGATGAATTGTAAATAAAATATGGAAGGTAATAATTAAAAAATAGGCTAAGGATTAACTTAATCTGACCTACTTTAATGAAGATGAATTTAGGGATCTCAAAAGAGTAATGAAATTAATGAATAAATAAGATTTATTAACCAAACTCACTCAATTCTTGTAAGTATTAGAACAATTAACAAAGGGAACACAAGTGGAGAGAGAGTAGAGAAAAATAAAAATAGAAATACAAAGAATGTATTTAGAGAAAATTAGAAATGGAAAAATATTTATATTCTTCTAAATTTCATAATCAATAGTGATGAAATAAATAAAACACTCTTATACCTTTGATGAGATATGAATGTATTACCACAGAGCACATGGGATCTTCTGGGGAAACCTCATTTGCGTGTAGCATCATATGGCACTACCATGGCTGATGATACTCCATGCTCACCAATTAGGAATTTTCATAATGTTGAAGTCAAATTTATGGTAATAAATGAGGTATATTTTTAGGTAATTTATATGTACGATACTAGATACCTAGCATTCTTGAAACTAGAATTTATTATGGATTATAATGGATCATTAGATTTTAAAGAGGAATAAATCACATTAGAAAGAAAAGGCTTACCAATATATTTTCTACTAGAGGTATGAATGGCCACGACATGGTTGGAATAATTATCACCAAAATATGAGGATAGTAAATTTTAAAACCTTGTTGGCATATATATTCTGAAGAAAATTATAAAAATAGAAGATGACCCAAAACCCAATGATGAAGGGGAAGTTATAGTAGAAGAATAAAGAGGAGGAGAGACACCCTTGGGAGATTAAATTGAAGCTTTCATGTAATTTGAGCCATAAAAAATAGTGAGGAAAGTATGTTGTGTAATAAAAACACCTTGTAAAGGTAAAATCACCACCACATTGGAAAATACATCACTAAAACTGTAAATAAGAAGAGCTCACTGCATAGAATTAACTTCACATTAAAAATTACAAAAATTTATTAGTATTAAGTTAGTCAATTATTATTTACAATAGATGATGAGAATATTCCCATAAAAATAAATAAGGATGAAATCCATTGATGATACACTAACTATTACTACCACAATATGATGAAACACCCATAAAGCAACCATCTAAACTTGGGGAAAAAATTGAATACTACTCAAAAAAAGGTTTTTAAAATCAAAGAGATAATTTCTAGAGATAAGAAGTCATACGAAAAAAAACAAACCCAAGACTACATCTTGACGCTTATGAAAAGGTATAAATGATAAGAGGAGAAATTAATAGATGTTTATGGGCATAATTCTTTTATTAGACATTAAACACCTTTCCAAAAACATGGTACCTACATCAAAATATGTAAAAAGGAACCGGTAGATGAGTGGACCTAAAAATATATTTTTATAAGAATTTCAACTTTTATGATCAAGATACTAGAGTCTATTGAGCACCGAAGAAAATAAAAACTTTTTTATTTATGAATTGCAATATTGCAAAGCAATAATTTTATAGATTAAAAAAAAAAAAAGGTTAATACATATGGATGGTTGGGACCAGATTGAAATGATTGTAAGAGAACTACCAAAAATTACAAAAAATAATACAAATATAAAAGAGCTTGAGCATATGGTATACTATTGAAAAATTGTAAAACAAGAAGACAACAAGGAATAAAAACTAGATAACATAAAAAAAGACATTGAATAAGGATAAATACAACTCCTTGATAATGCATAATACAAAACAAAATACTTCTATAAACTTATTAAAATTAGAGAAGAGAATATATCCACAGAGGGAAATCCAAAGATGGCCAAGGTAGGAAACTACCTGGCAAAAGAATAGGTGGAGAAGATACTAGAGTTAATAAGGAAATTTGAGGATATATTTCCAAGAAAATTTAATGAGCTCAAAGGAATCAAATAATATGTTGTTACTATGAAAATTAAATTTAAAGGGGATATTAAACCATTGTGGAAACAACTGTACAAACTAAATCCTAATGTTAAGGCAAAAGTCAAGATTGAATTGGATAAAATGCTAATTTCTAGTATCATATCCCATGTGAAAGATAATAATAAATGGTTAAGTCCCATGGTGATTAATAATAATAAAATTATTGAGATATACATTTGTATTGATTACAAATAATTGAATAAATCTTGTCTACATGATCCCTTCCCAACACCAGTGGTTGAAGAAATATTAGAAAGTGTTGTAGGAAGAGAATTTTATTTTTTAATTAATATATTATTAGGATATCTTTAGGTAATAAAAAAACTAGAGAATCTATTGAAGATGACATTTTATATAGAATGGAGACCATTTATGTATACAGTGAAGCCCTTTAGATTGAACAATACATTGCATGTTTTTAGTTGCATAATGATGAATGCATTTAGGGATTTCATACATGAGTTCTTGGAAGTGTATCTTGAATATTGGATAATATTGGGTTAATAAAATACTATATTTAGTTGTTGTGTATGATTTTCTAAAGATGTAAAAAATTGAACATTTATCTAAATATCAATAAATGGATCTTTGACACACCTTTTGGTACTTTATTAGGATACATAATATACAAAGAAGGGTTGATAGTAAATCCACATAAAACTATCATAATCATAAAACTTCCATGACCCAAAACATATAAGGAGGTTATAACTATATTGGGGTATACTAAATATCACCACATATTCATAATAAATCATGTAACCATAAGTGCACCCATAGAAAAATTGTTGAAGAAGAGGCATAATCAATTGTTAGATTGGTGAAAACAATGTTAGGAGTTATTTGATACATTAAAGAATAATATTATTGATGACCTAATCTCAATGTTACCATATTATAAAATCTCATTCCACGTATACATTGATAGCTATGGAATTATAATAGTAGTGATAGCACAACCCTGTAGAAATATATGCCATCAAATTTAATTTGCTAGCAAAAAATTGGCAAGGGCAAAAAGGAATTATTCCACTATAGAAAGGGAGGCACTCATTATGGTTTATGTGGTGCAAAAATTCAATAATTACTTATTATCAACTCTATTTGTAACATTTAAGGATCATGAAACACTTAAGTACTTAACAAATAGATCAATAATAAAAGAATTTATCATTGGCTTATATTATTTCAAGAATTTGATTTTAAAATTATGGTAAAACTTGGGAAATAAAATAATGGGCCTAATTACCGATCTAGAATAATTACATGGGAAGATATAATATTGAGGATGAATTTCCTAGAGCTCACATATTTCGTGTGGGAGCAGTCCCCAAAGACATGGATGCTATTGCATAATTTTTATCCAAAAAATATTTTTTAGAAGGGTATAGTACTTTGAAAATGAATATATTAATGATTAAAGTGTTTCTATTTATGTTGATTGAAGGGACACTATATAAGAAAGGAAGAGATGAGGTATTTCACATAGTAGTGTTACGACATGAATGACACATCATCTTAAGATAATACCATGATGAATATGTAGGAGGGTAAAACTATAAATAAAATACAAGAAAATATTATTAGCATGCTTATGGTGCCCATCACTTTTTAATAAGTCATGTCACAACATGATAAATTGTGACATTTTCCATAGATTGGGTAAATAAAATTCTATAGATGAGATGCCTTTCTACCTAGTTATGGAATTATCCCCATTTGAGAAATGATAAATTGATTTTATAGGTCCTATCAAACCCATGTCTTGGAAGAGTAATGTTAGGTTCATTATTACTAGAATTGACTACTTAATAAGATGGGTAGAAGCTATTCCAAAAAAATATTATATTGTAAAGAATGCCATTAAAATATAATTATAAGGTTTAGATACCCATTAAGCATAATGAGTGATTAGGGTAAGCATTTTTCCAATCACACAATTATAGAATTTTTTAAGCACTTCTTGATTCATCATCATAGAAGCACTCACCAGCCTCAAGTAAAAGGCATTGTTGATTCATTCAATAAGGTATTAGAGAAAGTATTTAAAAAGGTATGAAATTTAGAGATTGGGGATTAGGATACCAAGATACTAGTATTATTGTGGGATTACCACACTATTTTAAAAAATTACTAAGTATTGCCCCTTTCAACTAGTCTATGGATTAGAATCGGTAATGTCAATGAAGTACATATTGCCAAGATTAATACTTGTAGTAGAATTTATAGTGAATGAGAAATATTCTATTTAGGAGAGGTTAAAATAACTAGAAAATTTGGATGAAAAGAGATTCCTAACATCATATAACCAAATAAAAGAAAAAAGATGACAAAAAGCTTGGCATGATAGGTAGATAAAGGTAAAAGAATTTCAAGTTGGGATAAGGTCTTACTCTATGAGATAAAATATAAAAATTCAAGTAAATTTAAAGTATGATGGTTTAGACCCTACATAGTGGAGAACATTTTAGAATCAGAAGCAACAAAATTGAAAATATTGGTAGGTACATCGAGATAAGGGTTTGTAAATGGAGATGGATTAAAAATCTACACCACAGCCACCTAGGGTGAAGGGTGGTAAAAACAATAATGAAATAACTAATAAGGTGGTATTGTCCTTCCAATTGGGTGAATTTTTTTATAATTTATTATGGTTCCCTATACCAAAATCATATGTTTTTAGTTGTAGATCATGTCACATGTCCATTAGGTTAGAAGGGTCCTCCCAAATGGGAAAGTTGAATAAAATTATTATAATATCTTAAAAATATTTTTATTGATACCTGATTGTTTGATGTTACCAAAACATCCTAATGGTATAAATAAGAAGAATAAGAAGTGTTAGCCAATTTTGACCTACATAGAGAGCTTGCCTAGATACAATGAATATCTAGGGGTCTTGGTGTGGAGCAGAAGGTAAAAAGAGTGCTAGATGGAATGAATGGTCTAAAGATTTCAGGCAGCCTATAAAATCTTTTAAAACACTTTAAGTTAACTTGAAGTGTAGTTTGTTTAAATTCAAGAAGGTAAGTCTCCATGGTGGTCGTGATAGTGAAGAGCATGAAGAAGGTTTTGCATAGGCCTTAGGAGCTCATTCAAACCTTGGAAATTCAAGAAAAATATCAAACACAATTCTAAATAAGCCATGACATCATTAAAACATCACACAAGAATGGGATGGACCAGATCACTCTTGAATTTTATAAGACCAACTAAAAATCCTTGTGAGCTAAAATATTACATCACCATAGATTTCTTCATGCTAATAACATGATCTGTAAGTTTCATCAATGTGAAAGATATCTATCTCAAGTTATAGAGCTTCAAAGTTGGACCTATAGCATAAGATGTTCACTCTAACATCAAGTTTGAGCTTCACAAAATAACTGTTTGGATTTTAAAAATCCTTAACAAGTTTAAAGTTTGTCAAGATCTAATGGTCTATGTGAGGTCACATACTGACACATAAGATCTAATATTTTGTATTGGGCTCAAACAAGTAAAAAGGTCCTTAGCTTAAAATTCCTTAAAAAGTTACAACTTTGATAAGATCCTACAGTGTGTGTTCATCGAGTTCACTGATAAGAAGGTGGGTCAAAGATAGATCAATGATCAGCATTAAATCATACCAATAATCTGATGGTACATGGGAATGGATAGGAAATTGGGCCTAGATATATCAAAGTCTCACATTACTTTGTACATCTTGATTCAATAGATCATGATCAAGTCAACTTGTCAAAGGATCTTCATGGTAGAAAATAAATAGGCCACATTCATTCATACCTAGGAGATCAATGGTGCATAGGAAGTTTAAAGCATCAAGATCTAAAAATGGGGATATATGAGGCCAATGGGAGTGAGGATAGGTTAGAGAATTTTTATTGTCCTGAGCAATATTTGATGGGCAAAGTTAAACCAAAAGGTAGGTTTTTCATCGATACTAACAAGGTCTTGCAAGGTCATGATACCACCATTAAAGTTAAATCCAACTCCATAAAAAGGACACAATGATGTAGATAGGTTAAAATGATATAAATATCATCATTGAAGATCAATATAGACCTTTGGTTTGAAGATTAGTGACATATAGGGCTCATTTTATGACTATGTTTAGGATCCCTGTATATAATGAGCTCTTAGTTTATATGGATGATAAAAGGAAAAATAGGTCTTATAGACATAATAGAGATCAGGATAAGAGTTATGTAGTCTATAGTTCTAAATTGATATATGTGGTTATAGGAAAACCAATAAAGGATATTGGTTTTCCATCTATAGAAAAGATCTGGTCCAGATTTGATCGAGGGTAGATGTTTATGATTATGTAAAGGGTCCTCATCCTTCAACATGGCCATATTCTTAACAAATATCCATATGAAATAGATAGGGCCTTGATTTTTTAAAATTCATTAGCATGAAAGCTTTATCTTCAATGGGAGATGGCATGAAGGATTGAAGAAATGGATCTGGTGGTTGGTACTTATAGTTAGATGCATTCAATAAATCCTCAAAACCTTTAGGGAATTTCCCACTTAGTAATCTAAGTAGTGTGGTTTAGATAAATTTTACTCATATTATTTGGAAGAGAGAGAAAATAAACTCAAGAAGGGTATGGTATAAAAACCTAATATGTTTTGCATAGATTGATCCAAATAATTGTAGATACTCCTCTTTGGCCTGGGAAGAATGACCTACAGATAAGAAAGTACTAAAGTAATGGTTGATTAGTTAAATAGTAGGTTAGATTACCTATAAAGTTAGATCCAAGAAGTATGAGCTTCTTTAGAAGTTGTCAATCCACACTTTTAGACAATCAAGTTCTGAAAGAGAAAGATAAATTACTTGCATATATCATAGAATATATTGAAATGAAATACAAGAAGTGTTTGATAAATGAATAGGTGAATTTGACTGGAAATAAATAGATTTATATTGATGCTAAATAAATCATATGTGGTCCAAAAAATAGGTTGAGTCTCTACGATTAGGTAGAGAGGTAGAACATTGGATTTGTTTAGGTTTGGTGGGTGAAAATAACTTGTTTGTTTGTCACATAGTGACCATCAATGGTTGGGGTGACCATCGATGGTTAAGGTAACCCTAAATGGTTATGGATAGACCATTGATGGTCAGAATGACTTTTGGTAGTTACTATGGTTTTGGTCTTGTTTAAGAAATATATCTAGTAAGGTTTCAAAATGAGAATACAAACAGTGAGTTTGGGCTAGGTTGGTCATGAAATAGAAATAAAGTAAGTAATTAGTGAAAAAAATACTTAACTTGTTAAATACTAATCTGAAGAAGGGTCAAGGTGGTTGGTGAAGCTTGGAGTAATTTTTGAAAAGTAATGATGCTCAGTTGTTAGCCAATGGGTGTTAGTGATTTTAATCTCTATCGTACTTATTTAGTTCAATGGTTCACTAGAAGAATGACCTACCAAAGAAATTATAATACCAAAAGCTCTTGATCATTCAGATCCCTTTTCACTTCCTACTCCTCTCTTTTTTATAGGAAAATGGGAGAGGTAGAAGTGTAGGTTCAATAAGAGGTTTAACTTATTGTCTAAATTTAGTTTTAACATGCATTGATCTCCAAGTAGATCAGTCAAGCTAATTATAAAAAATCAAGGTGGAGTTGAAGTTAGAGTTAGGTGTTCAGGTGGTTGGAACCTAACTGTCAACATTCAAGCCTAACCATCGATGGTTAGGGTGACCATCAGTGGTCGAGGATCAAAAATCAAGTTTGGTAAAAGGTTTAGTTAGTCAGTTAGTTAGTCAGCTAATCTAACTTAGGTTTGTTATCAAAGCATTATGGGATGATCCCTAGGGGGTCCCAAGGTGGTCTAAGGGTGTTTTGACATCTAGAACCATTGTGTGTGATTTTATAGTGTCTACCTTTTTCCCCATTTTGTTATGTAGTTTGTATCAACAAGCTACAAAATAAAAATAGATTACAGGTCAAAGGTTTAGTTACCCTAAGCATGGGAAGAGATATTTCCCCTCAAATTAGGAATCAATGAAGTGAAATAGAATTAGGTGTGGGTTTGATAAGTAGTTAAGTTTGTAACAAAGTGGGTGGTAGGTTAGTCATTAAAGTGCAAACATGTGCACAAAGTATGACTAATTATGATAGCCAAGATTATGTAATGAAGAGGTTACCATGGTTGATAAAAATAAGGGTCAGCACTAAAAGGTAAAGTGAAAAATGGAACACATGATTGTATGTGATGGTTGGGCTACACTCTTAAACACAAGTCTCCTAGATAAGGTCAGTGTTTTCATTAGGTATCCGAGGTAGGATACCCTCCCATAAAGACACAAATTAGTCAAGTGTACACAAGGTAATGCAAGTTCAAAATTATTCAACATGGAAAATTAGTTGGTGTAGTCAAAAACACCAAGGCAAGTTCATCACCAAACATGTAGAAGATGGGTCAAAATAGCTAGTGGTGAGGTTGAAATTTTTTAGTTGTGTTAATCAGAGAAGGTAATCTCCATTAGTTGGTAGTGGATTAGGTGTTGTGTGTAAAAAGTGATAGGTGAAGGAAAATATCCAAAAAATTTGACTATCAATGATCTTGGGTGACCCTCGAGGTCAACCATTGGTAGTCACCCTAACCATTAGTAGTCACATGCTAGCCCAAAATGAGTGAATATAAAAGACTATCACGGGTTCTACTTGTTCATTTAAGTATATTGACCTATACCAACTTTGCTCTTAGAATTTTATGAGAAAAATAATGATAGTTTACTAGTAATTGATTATGTTGGAGGTTTTACTGAGGGATCTAGTGGAAAATTGTCCTAATGAGGATGAAATATGGATGAGGGAGGGCATGAGGCTAGTTGGTTATGGTCCTTAGGGTTCCTTATTGACATTGATCAAGGAATGAGATTGGTTTTTTTGTGGAATTGATAGCTTAGTATTAATTTTTCAAATGCATTCATTTGAATTTGCTAGTTGTGTTTGGTTGTGGATGGGTTGGATATGATTTAACCTAGGTTTAGGTTTTGATAGATTTTTTTGAATTTAAATTTGAAATGGGAATTTAGATTCATATTGGTAAAGGTAAGGTAGGTTGGAGGGTGGTTTTGTAGAAATTTTTATGGGTTTTACATATGTAGGGGTTAGTTTGATCATCGACAGTCACTTTACAGTGATCATTGACGGTCATTTTTAACTGTCACCCATCACTACCAACCTTAAATGGTCAATAAGTGATTTTTTATAGGTCATTATTTGGGGACCATTGTTGATTTCTCTCCTAACTAATGGTAGTCATCCTGACCATTAGCAGTTGATAGAATTTGGATATGTTTAAAAAATTTATATGAATGGATAGATTTAAGGTTAATGGTAAAAGGTTATAAATAAAGGTTTTTGTGAATAGTAGATAGTGAATGATATGATAGCTAATGGCTAAGGGTTAGTGTAAAATTTAGTGGTAAAAGGTCAAGGGGTGAGGGTTATGAATAATTAATGTCAATGGTTTGAATGTTTGGGTAATTATTAAATTTTGATAGGTTATAGTTAAAGGTTGATTATTTAGATTAGATGGGTTAAGGTTAATGATGTAGATAAGTCATAGATATAGGTCATATTAGGCAAATGGAATGAGTTAGGTAGATTAGAATAGGAGGTAGGTGGAAAAGGTTGAGTTTGTATGTAAAATTTGTTAGTAAACTAAGGATGTTGCTATCAAATCTTATAGGTACATGAGAGGATATAGATGAGAGATCAAGTGCCCCAAATATTTGATGAGATTTAGAGAGGTATGATAGATGATGGTTGGGAGCATATAGAGGATGTGGGTCTTAGTGGTATGAGGTACTATCAACATGTACCTTAAGATGTAGCTATGATAGTGGTGCTCATTGAGAGATGGAATCTTACCACTCATACCCTCTTATTGTCTACAAGGGAGATGACCATCTTGACTGAGGACATCCATAGGATTATGTAACTACCCATATGGGGGGAGTTGATCTACCATATTTAGACAGATGGGTGAGATGCCTTTATGGAGCTCTTGTATAGAGATGACATTAATTCTGTGACATGGCACTCTGAAGGTTTCCATTACACACCATTATATCAAAAGGATGGTGATGAGAAGAAGCTTTTCATGATGATGATGATATCAATGATGTGTTATGCATTACCTAATTTGAGTAGTGGGATATTACTTTATTTTTGGGGTCGCTCATGGAGATGTTTTTGGGTCACATAGTATTTTCATAGGCACTTGTGTTGCTAGTTCAAATTTACTGAGAGCTATGGGGATTTTGTGCCCATAGGAGATATGAGATCAATATTGGCTTTTTTCCACATCACTCAACTTATAATCACATCTAGGTGCTAAAACTAATGGGGCTATTGTGGGAGGGTTATGCTCAAATGGATTTTCAAGTTGGATATATGTGGTGGAGTGATTATGCCCTCTCAAGACTAGGTGGAGGGATACAAAACATAAACTAGTTCAAGGGCTTACTGGATACCTTGGTCATTAGAGATGTGATTTAAAGACCATATGTTAGGTTTTTAGGGTCAGCTCACTACATGAGAAACACACTATATTTTCAAAGCTATCGATGGGTGTACATCAGTTAAGAGGGTGAGATAGAGATGATACCATTTGATAGAGTATAGAGGCAATTTGGCCTTATGCAGGATATACTTTTGGTGTTTCCAAGGTATAGGATGGAGGATGTAGATTTTCCATTGCATGCTCCATAACCAATGCATGATTTCATTGACCACAAAGAGCTATTAATAAGGATAGATATAGATGATGCAGGTGTTATAGATGGGTATCATACATGGTATGGGGCACTCTATGCTATGCTATATTTTGGGGGTGATGATGATGGTCGATAGGCTATGGATGTTGACCCAACTGGTAGAGGAACTAAACATGAGCAACTTTAGCCATATCATTAGCTTCCTTGGTAGTGGTACAAGCATCATTAGTAGTAGAATAGGGTTAGTTGGTCACTATTATAGGTGAGAGAGATCAGGTGAGGGATCAACTAACCTTGGTAATGTAGGAGAGAAACTCTCTTTGGTAGGTAGGAGGTGGAGTACCAATAGTTGTAAGACTAGTAAGGATGATCTCTATGCAGAGATAAATAGTGATTATGGAGGAGTTAAAGTACTATGAGGCCTTGATGTTTAGGCATTTTCCAAATGAACCCCTATGGGGTGAGTATATATCTTTGATGGTAAGAGGTGTAGGTACAGTGATATCAAGTTAGTGGGCCACATCTATAGGTGGTAAGGAAAATGCAAGAGGATAGGCTCTAGGAGATAGTGATGCCACAAGATCTTAGACTTTTTTATCATATGTTTTTTTCTTTGATATGTCATATGATTTTGATACCGGCATATGAGCTGATGTAGAAAGATGTATATTTTGATAGTTATATATATTGGTGTATACAATGATGATGATTATGTGAATATAGATTCATGATTTCTATATATGATCTTTGCATATGGTTTTTGGTTCATGGTTATGTTGTTCATGTTGAATTTTTATGATGTTATGTTGATTATGGTTATGCTCATGATGATGTTGATATGGACTCACCTAGCTAGGCATGTGATGATATGTCTTTTTAATTTATGTTCATGATGATGTAGATTATTTATAGGATTATGATGTGATGGTTATGGATGATTATGATGATCTTGATATGATAATATAATGTTTTTGATGGTTATGAAATTATGAGTATGGTTTTTTATGGTGTTGTTTATGGATGTGATCATTTAATTTCATGTTTTATATGATCATGTTTATGATAGTTTATATGGTTATGGTTATGGCTAATGGTTATGGTTATGATGTGATCATTACAATGTTTATGGATGATTGATCATAGGTATATGGATGTGATAAATGGTAGGATGTTGATGATGTTATGATGATGTTTAGGATATGGTTATGAGTATGGTGCATATGCTGAAAATTAATGATTTTATGATTCCTCACTTAGACTTAGACATGTGGTAGATATGGTTTATGTGATTATGAATTTGTGATGGTTATAGTTGATTTGTTTATGGATGTGGTGATTATGCTAAAGATGTTGGTTTTTGCTTATGAGGTGATGATGATATTATGTGATGTGGTTATGATTATGGTAATTTTATTTATATTAGGGTGAAACACATAAAATTAAGTTAAATAAAAAAACTAGATGTGAGAAGAGAAGACAAACTAGAGATAATTGTTTAAGAGATTATATAAACTAGTATGAAAGAATAAGGAGGCATGATGCTTATTATTTGGAAAGGATTAAAATAAAACCAAAGTTGGATGGGCTTAAATAACATAATCCCTTTGAATGCTTTGTATGAAAGTTCATTAGTTGGTTATAAAGGCATCTTAATAACATAAATGTCAATTAATCTCAAAATACCTCACTTATAGTGTATAATGGGGAGATGGATGAAAATGGAACATTTTTGTAAGACTAACATGCCTCTTCTATAGGTTACCAAAGATTCATTATAAATAAGTTCATGTCACATAAGGTGTATATTGATTGATGTAGGAAGTCTACTTATGAAATCCGATTGTGGCTTCCAAATTATTTTGCTTTGGTTTGATTTTGATAATAGGTCCTTTAATATTTTGTTGTTATTTGGAGGGTCATGGAAGATAATCAATGTAGGAATCTTCTAAGAAATTTATATGCTTTGAAAAATTCTTTACTCATCCATCCTTCAAGGGAGTGGTCTAATTTTGTGTGCTTTGTGTAAGGCTTTTGGTAGCTATCCTTCAAGGGAGTAGTCTACCTTATATTGAGAAATTTTGATATGTTTTTGTATCTATCCTTCAAGTGAGAAGTTTTTGAATGCTAAGAATGACCCAAAATTGTCTTTTATTATTTTTTTTATATTTTTGCTTTTGCTTTCGATGACATAGACTTGCTTATAATGACCTAGAGGCTAACCTTTATGAAAGCAAGACTAAAATCACAAGAAGTTTAGTGATGTGTAAAAGAGTTTTAGGTAACAATTACCATGGGAATCCATCCTATAAAATGGGTATAAAGTACCATGAGAACCAATCCATGGGTAGATCCATGGTACCCATTATTAATATTAGGCTATGATTATGCTAGATAATCATATGATTCATCTTTAATCCATTGTCCCTTAAGTAAAGAGATGAATGTGGTTTGGGATCAAGGGATGAGATTAAGTTAGACAAAGAGTGAGTTTGATCCCTTTTAAAAAAATAATAGATGCATATACAAAGCTTTAATCAAGTTTTGGGTTTCCTTCAAGAGAAGATAGCTGGTAATCTTCCAATCCATACTTGTGCATGATGATATAAGTTTCAAGTCAATGGATATCAAACTTGCCTCACTTGATTTTATCCATATTAGTGACATGTTGATTTTCTTTGAGGATGAGGTCTCTGATATTGAATTCTCACAATTTAAGGTGTTTTTTATAAGCATTCATTATTTCTTATTCATAAATACAAAGATTGGTGAGTGTTTATAAATGACATTCAACAAGTAGCTCAAGTTGGGCTAAATTTTCTTGATGATAATCACTCTTAGAGAATAAATCTTACAAGTATATGCAAAGAGAGGGAATTTGGAATTTTAGAGGAAAGATAGCCTATACTCCAAAAACTAGAGAGAAAGTGGTATCACCCATAGGGGATTAAATGTTTTTACAATGTTCCCATAAGGTGAAGGGGATGTGTAAATTCTAATCCCAACAAGATTCATTAACCATTTTAGTTAGCATGTTATTGAGAGTTTTGTTAGAGGCTTCCACCTATCTATTTGATTTAGGATGATAGGGTGATGAGAAACTTAACTTGATTCCAAATGCATCACAGAGACCTTGGACTTGTTTTTTTTTAAGGATTTGTCACTATCAGTGATGATTTTATTAGAAACACTAAAATGACAGATAATGTGATTGTTTATAAAGTCAATAATCTTTTCATCTTTGGTTGAGACAATAGGAATGGCCTCTACCCATTTGGAAAATATTTGGTCAAAATAATGATGTAATGATGTTTTTGTGAAGAATGGGGGTTAATTTCACCAATAAGGTCTAGACCCCATTGTGAGAAGGGATATAAATCTATGGATACACAAAAACTATGGCTAGGTGTGTGATGTAAATTAGCATGTTGTTGACATTTGACACACTTTTTCACATAATCACAATAGTCTTGGTTAAGGGCATGCCAATAATAGTTAAGGTTAAGGATGAATTTAGTGATGGCCATGACACTAAAGTGTCACCCATAGAACCCCTCATATATTTCCCTAATAGCATGAGAGGCTTCATGATTATGTAGGAAATGAAAGAGGAGACATTCAAATCCATGTTTATAAATAATTCCCTCTAGTATGGTATAATGTGAGGTGATTTTCATAAACACTCATTGAGCATTTCTAGAAAGATCAAAAGGAATGATGTCAAGGTTGAGATAGTTGAAGGTCTATTGATACCAAAGGTCAGGTTAGGTCTCCTCCACATTAAAGATGGTGGGAGAGTCTAATTTGACATAAGAGGGATAGGTAAGTCTATGAATAATGATAGATATCTTAAATTCAAAGGGTAAAAATGGGCTCTAAGAATCAAGGGAAGCCATTATATCAGCAAACTCATTTGTATATCATAGATTGGTTTGGAGATGGTAGTGTTCAAATGATGATAAGAGTACATCAGCTTATTATTTATAATATTTAAAAACATCATTATTACATTAATAAGAGACATTTATTTGATTGACCAAAAGTTAGGAGTCACCAAAGATGTTGATCATTTTGACTCCTAAGGCTAATGCAATTTGGAGACCTATCACTAGATCCACGTACTTAGCCATATTGTTGGTACATTTGAATTCTAATTTCAAGGATAAATGAAGAGGTTCCCCATGAAGGTGAATAAGGATGATCCCAACTCCCCCACCATAGTGACACCTTTATCCATTGAATAACATGGTCACTTGATAGGTAAAATTTACCTAAGAGAGGGTTATGACGGACTCATCTAGAAACTCAAGAGGAAGAGGTTAGTTGTCTACTAATGCTGCTTCAACTAATTGGTTGATAATGAATTTCCCTCTAATTTACTTATACTTAAGAAACTCAAGGTTGAACTCAGATAAAATCATGAGCCACCTGGCCATACATTGGTTTTGGTATGGTTTGAAGTGCATATATTTGATTGGATTGATATTGGTTATGACATATGTCTTTTAGTTGAGAAGGTAGTGGTGAAGTTTGGTGGCCACAAAGACCAAAGCTAAGAAAATTTTCTCAGTATGGGTGTACCAAGTTTCATACTCTACAAGTGTATGGATAATGTAGTAGATGATTTACTATTTATGTTGTTCATCTTGATGAACTAGCATTGCCCCTAAGGAGTGGTCAGTGGTGAAGATATAAAAGTAAAAAAAATTATATTCCTTAGGAGGAATGAGGATAGGTGGATATAAAAGGTACTATTTAAGTGAATCAAAGTCTTTTTAATAGTATTTATTCCACTTGAAAGATACATCCTTCTTTATAATGTGGTGGAAAGGTTGGCATCAATCTTAGAGCTAAGAGATAAAGTGATGAATGGATTAGAGTTTCCCCTACAAGATGCATAGTTTCATGATGTGGGTAAGAGGAGACATATCAAGGATTACATTGATTTTGGTAGGATTGAATTTGATTCCCTATAGGGAGATGATAAAACCAAGGAGATTTCCTGACAAGACACCAGAAATAAACTTATTGGGGTTAAGGTAGACATGGTAATGGATGAGCCACTCAAAAATAATCTTACTAATGGTCAAATGGTATTTATGACATTTAGATTTCCCAAGAAGGTCATCAACATAGTATTTAATAATTTTATGGATAAGGTCAAAGAAGATGTAGGTAATATCACGTTGGTAGGTTGCATCAATGTTCTTTAGTCTAAAAGGCATGACACTATAGTAGAAGGTCCCTCACTGGGTGATGAAGGAAGTTATGTGTCTATCTATAGGGGTAATTAAGATCTAATTGTAACCAAAGAATCCATCCATAAGAGATAACATCTCATGGCTAGTTGTAAGATCAATTAGTTGGTCAATGCTTGGTAGAGAAAAGTCATCCTTTGGGCAAGCAATGTTAAGGTCACAAAAGTCCACAAAAATGTGAATTCCCCTTATGGATTTGGTGATAGGTATGATGTATGACACCCATTCGGGATAATCAATGTGTTGAATGAAATTAATTGATAAGAGATGTTAAATCTCTTCTTTGATGAGAAGGGCTATGTGAGGGTGCATTTGCCAAAAATTTTACCTAAAAGGCTTGGCATCATGGTTGGTGATTATGTTTTGGTTAGAAATAGGGTCAATTCCTAGCATATCACTATAAGACCAAGCAAATACTATGCTTTGGGCTTACATGAAGGAGGAAAAATCTTGAAGCTCCTTAGAATTTAGTAATTGGCCAATTTTGACAATGCATGGGTTATCTAGAGTGCCCAAGTTGATATCCATGGTGGATTAATTTAACATGGTTGAGGTCTCATTAGGAAAATATTTGTGGATAGAGGAATCTTTTGCACCAAGATAGGTGAGAATGGAATCATCATCTTGGCATTACATAGTATTAACGGTAGGAGAGTCATATCTTATCATCTCAGGGTGGGTCAGAGGAATAATTATGATCACCCCATATTTTTGTTAAGTCAGGGGTTTGAGGTTGATCGTGTTGATAGAAAAAAAATAGGGGGATTGATTTTGAAATCCTCAATTTTTGATGGTGGAGTGGATAATAAGGATGATATTTCCTCATCAATGAAGGTAATGGGAGGTGGGTTACTTTTTTGTTTAAGTGCTATGAAATTGAGGCCATGCTTTTTATGAGATTTTTGGGTTTTGATTGGAAGTAACTCATGCAGCCTATGTTTGTACCAGCCTAGATCAAATCCTTTCCAAGAACACTTATAAAGGTATGTCTAGGCAAAGTCTAGTTTATCTAGATAGATGGAGCTAAAGGTGAATGGTTGAGGTAGATAAGAGGTGGTGGAAGTGTTAAGGATTTTATCAAGTCCCCCATAGATGAAATTGGTTTGATAAGTTAAAGGTCTGAAAAGAATGATGGTTCTAATATTGGGGTCATAACTAGGTTGGTGGTCAAGTTTCCCATACTCTTTGGGAGTAAGGAAAGTGTCTAGGGTTAGAAGGTGATACTACCCCAATGAAAGATGCTGAAAGGTTGATTCCAAATGTTCCATTGTGGGTATTTGGGTGGAAGGAATAGATGAACTAGAGGAGGATTTAGTGATAGAGGGAGATGGAGCTTCATCTATTATCGATGAAAGCTTGTTATATGGAGGAAAGAGAATGTCATTGGGTCGATAAGTCATGTTTCATGATGTGAAAGGACTTGGGTTAGCTTGTATGGTAACAACTTAACCTTCATGCTCAAATTTGATGCACTTATATAGGGTAGATGGCACACAAACCATAGAATGAATCCAAGGGCATCATAGAAAGATGTACTGGAACTCTCCTTCTACTACAGATAAGAGCTAAGGAAGCATGTGGGGTCCTATGTAAATATTAAGGACAACCATTCTTAAAGTCATGGCCATGGTATCATTGAATGATCAGAGTACCACTAAGGTTTTTGACATGATGTTCTTAGGTAATTGGATTTGGTTGTATACATGGGAGTAGATAATGTTAATACTATCTCCCCCATTAATCATAACCCACTTGATGTAGGTTTGGTTAATCTACATGGTAATGAAGAGGGAGTATCTAGGTCATTTATATGGATGGAAGGTATTTATAAATCCTTAAAAGTAACAAGGTTAGAAAGTTGGAGAGATCTAAAAAACACTACTAGAGGTTATGGGTCTTTTGGTTGGACTTTTATGGATTGTAGAGCCTTTATCATTATTTGGTGGTGATAGGTTGAGGTATTGATTAGCTCATACAAACTCATCTTAACTAGTGTCTAGTGAAGTTATTTAAAAACTACTCATTGGATTGAGAGGGTCCCAAGATGGACACTTTGGGTTTGGTTGAAGGCAAAGGTGTTTGGTATTGGCTGGGTGATTGGGTAGTGGAAGAAGGATTGTCTATGGTATGGACACTTTTGGTTTTCCATTATCCTTTGGTTAAGACTATGCTCATGTGACCACATGGATGGTATGGATTTTGGGAGGAGTTATCCTAGATGATTGCTTTGGATCATCTTCACTCTTAGGTGAGAGTGGAGGAGTGGGTAGGTGTTAATCGATGGATGTTGCTTCTTGGATTGGAGATGGGCTCATAAGAAACTCATTTGATAATAAGTAACACTTGTGATAGAGCTGATGGGATATCACTTTGAGAGATTTATAGTTATCTATGTCATGCCCATATGTCCTATGGTATGACCATACTAATTTGTCATTGTATTAAGTTGGTTTAGGAGTATGTGGGTCAAATGGTCTAATAGGTGGTAATGTTAGGCATGATTCTTGTAATAGACTCTATAGGATGTTGGAGTAAGACTCGATAAATGGTGGAAAAGGTATAGGGGTCTTGGTTCTAGTAGTTGAGCTGGAAGCCCTTTTAGGATTGGACTTGGTGGTAGAGGTTTTGGGTAAATGAGCATTCTTGGTGGATAGTTTTGGTTTTGGTAGAGTTGTTGATAGTTTAGGGTTAAAAGGTTTTGGGTTAGATGTTTGGGAGATAAGTGGTTTGTTTGTAGATGATTAAGAGATATGAGGTATGTACATGGGTGGTTTGGTGAAAATAGGTGTGGATTAAAGTAGTAGTGATGATCTAATCAAAAGTGGTGGTTGGGTTTTGACTGGGATAGTTGGTTTTAGAATTAAGGTAGAGGGATGAGGTCCAAAAATAGAGGGAAAAGTGGATATGGGAGGTAGAGTTTTGGTTTTTAGTTTTCTAGGTGGTTTTACCTTATTTGTTAGTTTGATTTGAGGTTTGTTTGATAGGTTTAATGGGCTTAAATCCAACTTTACTGATGAGTGAGTAATATTATGAGAAGGAAATATACCAAGGTTCTTGGTAGGTTTGGTTATAATGGTAGAAGGTGACTTGGTGACTTTGGGTGAGATTGGTTCTAATGGTATTTCTATAGTCTGATAGGTAGAGGTGTCTGATGGTTAGGTTTCGATGATAGTGGATTTGATAATGGAAAGGGTAGGTTGTGTTGATAAATAAGGTTCCTTCTTCATTCTATAAGGGAGCCCAAGTTGTTGCCAAAAGGTGGCCCAATCTAGATCTATATTAGATATGAATTCTAAGGGTTTATAAATGGGTCTAAATCCCCTAGTAGTAGATTCAAAGGATAGAACCAAGGGTTGAGTGGAAGGAATGATTACCTCATCCTTTCCTTGATTAAAAATATATAATATATGGGAGGGTAACTCCTTGATAGGAGGTGTAGGAAAATTGGTTTCTTCCTTAGGACTGATCACTAAAGGAAGAGTGGATTGTTGTATGATTGAGGAAAATGATAAAGTGGGAATGGTTTCCTCCTCTAATGTGCATATCAAAGGATGGTTTGGTGACTCCACTACCTCAATAAGTGGAGTAGGGTAAGAGGTGGTTTGGTTCATGGTATTCTCAATAGTAAGTTCACTAAGAACCATATTAATATTATGGGCCTTGTGAGCATCAGAGGATTTTGCTTTGTTTTCATTATTGGTGAAATGAGAGTGGGAGGGAAATAGTTATTTGAAGAGATCAAGTGATTGGTTTGGGGATGCAATGGGGTTATCCAACACAAGTTCCCCCTTATCAATGAGAGTTTGGATAATGGTATTGAAGGTATTACATGTACTAATGTCATGTCCAATGACTCAGTGGAAGATGCATAGTTCATTCTCCTTATACCAACTAGGGATAGGATGAGAAGAATCAAATTATTTTAGAGGTTTGATCAGAGGGAGTTGAATGAGATTAAATTTTAATAATTTATCCAAGACCCAAGCATATGAATATTCAAGTAGATTAAATTGATTATGGGTATTACAGTTTGGGTTCCTAGTGTTCTGATTAGAGGAGTTGGAAGAGTTAGATTGGTTAACAATGGGTGGAGGGGTAATCTTAAGGATAGACTTATTCATGGTTATCTTTTTTTGAGTTAGTGTTGGTTTGATTATTTGGTTGTGAATATGGGGTCTCATTTGATTTGAAGGTGGAATTCTTGTTTCTAAATTTCAACTTCCCCTTGTCAATGAATTTGTTCTTTAGTTTGTGTGTCATGGTGAAATCTTCATCAAAGGTCCTGAAGCTTTGAATGCATAGAGTAGAAAAAATGTGTTTGGCACAAGCTCAGGCAAAGAGTTCAATCAGCTCAGGTTGGGGTAGAGAGAAGGATATTTAGTTAATCAAAATTTTCCAATGGTCCATGATGTCAATAATGGATTCATCATCAAATTTCCAAATGGATTAGAGATCAGTGATGGAGACTTTCATAGAGATGTTTATGGAAAAGTGGTATAAGAAGATCTGAGTTAGTTGGGAAAAATAAAAGAGGGAGTGTTTTTTAATATCACTATACCAATCTAGTGTCATACATAATAGAGACATAGGGAAGGTAAAAATAAGGAGAGAATCATCATAGGTAATCATATAACATAAATACCTAAATGTTCTTAGGTGTTGTTGAGGGTCCCCCTTACTCTGAAACTTTGAGAACTTAAAAATTTCCCATTGAGGGGGATATGATCAAATGGGGACAGATGGGTGAATTGGTTCATTACAAATTTGGTCATATGACATAATATTATGTGCTCTAGAAATTTTATCCATTAACATTTTGACAATGTCAGTTTGCGGTTGTGAACCCCCATAGTTGTAAGGTAGGTTGTGTTCGGTTTGGGTAGGTGTAACATATGTATAGTTGGTGTAGGGTTGAGAGGTTACCACAAGTTGGTATATGGATATGGGTGGTTTGGATGATGCTTCATATGAATATGTGGAGATAGGTAGTTAGGTGGAAGGTAGAGGTACATACCCTTGTGGGTTAGGGATGTGGCTCGAGTTTGGTTGAATGGGCACCTATTGAGAGATTAACACATGTTGGGTGGGATTTATGGTTGGGTTAGTAGATAGAGTATAGGTGGTGACTTCGTTACTTCTATGTGGAAGGGTAGAAGGTATGGGAACCACCAAACTCTAAAATGGAGTGGAGGTAGGTAGATTGGGAGTGAGAAGGATGGTAATGACACCAGTAGAGGGTAATCCTAAGATAAGGGAAGTGTTGGTGCCCAAAGTTTGGGTTGCTTTAATACTAGGAGGTTTTTCAGTTAGGGAATAAGGTGCTTGGGCATTGCTCGATTGAGTAGGTTGGTTTTGGATGGTGGTATCAGTGGGGTTATTGGTAGAGGATGTTGCTTGGATGACTAAATTATAGGTGGAGATGGTAGAAACAAATATGTCACCCATAAGGTGGGATGGCATGTTGTAGATCAGGTCAATAGGTGGAACTAAAGTAGGGGTACAATGGGATATGGTGTTAAGGTAATGTTGGAGGGCTATGGGGTTGTTATCCATAAAGGTGGCAAAATATGCATCACTTTGGGCAACCATTCAACGGATGGTAGGAATTCTATAAAGATGGGGAGAACTCTCTACATCTAAGATATACTTCATGGATGAGGGAGAAGAGTAAGATAAATGATTAAGAGGTGGGTCCTAGTTTGTTAGGTTTCTTAGCTTTTGCCTAGTTAAAATCATGCAAATAAAGAAACAAAGATACAAGCAATCTCACAACTCAAACAAAGAGAAGACAAGAAAAATTCAAGGAAACTAAAGCATGTTAAATCCTAAGGTTATTTTTAGTCTCTCTTATGGATTATGCCTTAAACTTTAAGAATTGTGTGACTCAACTTGGCTTGTAGAGTGGGTACTAGAAAAGAAGTCTATGGTTAGTTTTAGATTGTGTTTAGGCTCTCAATGGGATTTGTATTAGAAATTAGTACATGGATTGATATTTGGGCCTACTCCCTCACTTCACACACTATAGTGATAAAGATGTTGGGTGCTTAGCCAAGATATACCAATTACCAGAGATTATACTCAACTAGAGAGATGAGTTGGTTCTCCCTTTGGTGATGAAATCTAAGTAGGATGGCTGAAAAAGGTGACTACTAGGTAATTAAATCCTAGTCGATCCTTATGTCAATGTTTTTATTTTTGACTAAGTGTAAGTGGTTTGGTTTTGTTTGTGTGATAAGAGTGAATCTATGATTAATTCACTTGGTTAAATAAGCTATGTGAGATAAAATAAGAAAGCAAATAATGTATGCAGTCAATTGTAAGCCCAAAATGAGATTTTGATTTCATTATATGAGTAGAAATATAATAGGAAGAAGCACCTAGATGTAACTATGAACCCAATAAAATACTCAAGCATCCCATTGGGTGTGCTAAGATATTTCAGAGAAATTTTTCATAAATTATTTGGAAGAAATAGAAAATAAACTTGAGAAGGGTATGGTAGAAAAACCTAAAAAACCTAATACATTATGTGTGCATTAATCTAGATGGTTGTAAATACTCCTCTTTGGCTTGGGAGCAATGATATTCAGATAAGAAAGCACTACAAAAATGGTTGATTAGTTAGATAGTAGGGTGGATTGCCTAGTAAGCTATATCTAATAATCATGAGCTTCCTTAGAGGTTGTCAATCCACATTTTTTGATAATCAAGTTCTAAAAATAAAAGATAAAGTACTTGCATATATCACAAAATATAACTAAAATGAAATATAAGAAGTGCTTGATAAATTAATAGGTGAATTTGACTAATTATGAAAATAAATATATTGATATTAATGGTAAATAAATTAGGTATGGTCCAAAAACTAGGGTGAGGCTCTGTGATTAGGCATACAGGTAAAAAGTTGGATTTAGTTGAGGTCTTGTGGGTGAAAATAGTTTTTTATTTTTTTGTCACACAATGACCATCGGCAATTGGGGTGACCATCAGTGGTTATGGGTAGACCATCGATGGTTAGGATGATCGTCAATAGTTACTTTAGTTTTGATATGGTTCAATAAATTGATTTGATAATGTTACATAATGAGATTTTGAAAAGTGAGTTTGGGATAGGTTGGTCATGAAATAGAAACAAAGTAACTAATTAGAAAAAAAAAAATACTTAGCTTGTTGGTTACTGATCTAAAAAAGTGTTCAGGTGGTTGGTGAAGCTTAGACCAATTTTGGTAGAGTAAAGATGCTTGGTTGTTGGCTGATGGTGGCATTGCTTTGAATCTCTATTGCACTTTTTGGTTCATTGGTTTGCTATAAGAATGACCTACCAAATAAATTTTGATACCGAAAACTCTTGATCATTTAGATCCCTTTTCACCTCCTACTCCTCTCTTTTTATAGGAAAATGAGAGAGGTGGAAGTGTAGGTTCAAGAATAGGTTTAACTTTTCAAAATTTAGATTTAACATTCATTAATCCATGAGTAGATCAAGATGTCTAATTATAAAAATCAAGGTGGAGTTAAAATTAGAGTTAGGTGTTTAGGTAGTTAGAACCTAGCTATCGGTGTTCAGGCATAACCATCGATGGTTAGGGTGATCATCAGTAGTCAAGGATCAAAGGTAAAGGTATTTTAAAGTTCTAATTAGTAAATTAGTTAGTCAGCTAACCTAATTCAAGTTTTTTATCAAAGGGTTGTGGGATGGTCCCTAGGGGGTCTCGAAGTGGTCTAGGGGTGTTTTGATATCTAGAACCATTGTGTGAGGTTTTCTAGTGTCTACACAATGTCTTGATTGATCAAAAAAGTGTAAATGCATTCATTTTGTAAAAGGGTGGATTTGGGTTGGTGTGTTCCCTTTCTAATGGTTTGATCCCTCTTTCTTTCTCTCTTTCCCTTCTACTATATATCCTAGTCTCATGCCCATTATGGGGGTTCTAACTCTTAGAATTTTTCATTCTTTTATGGGATAAATATACTCATTGAAACTCTTATAAAAAGTGTGCTTATTTGATATGGTTAAACCTTATCAAAATATTGTAATAACTACCTTTTCAAGTAATAAGATCAACTCTTTGCCTATCTCTCATCATCAATCAGTGTTTAGTATGCTTGTGTATGTTAAATTTTTGAAGGAGAGTCTTCCTAGTTTACTATCCTTTTGATTACCTCTTTAAATTTGTTTTCAATATAAATTTTAAGTATAAACTATTATTCTACTTGGAACTTTTTCTATGAAATATTTATGCAATTAGTGAGATTGTGAGGTTGTGTGAGTTATAGTTGTCCTATATTGATCCAGTGTGTCTTCAAGCTTATATCAGTGTCCATTTAAATTTGGTGTATCACCTATTTAGCTTTATTAATATCCATTAAACCCTTTATAACCCTTTTCCTTCTTACAATCATTAGTTTAGATGATCATCAATAGGAATTCATCCCTCTCTAGAGGATCAACCCCATAATATGTGACCCACATCCTTGGGTTGTTCCCATTATGTATCTCAATTGAAAGGGACCTAAAGAACTCTCTCCAAGGGTGGAAATTAATCTTGCAATATTTTTTGGCATCCTTGATGGGAATAAAATCCAAGGAAGGTTGATCAAAGTTGATGCTAGTTTGATCAAATTCTTAGTAGTTGAGCTCCCAAGCAACAACATCTAGCAACTCTAAAAGGAAGATTCAACATTCTGGTAGCAATGCAGTAGCTTCAACTCATAATAAAGGTGATAATAAGGTCAACTTCAAAACATTTAAATTTATTTAAAATATTAAGGTTTTTCAATACACATCCATATCAGGAAACTTTTACTCCTAAGTCATTTTCAAGGCCAACCCTTACAAGGAAAACTTTGTTAAATTCTTTAATTACCATGGTAGTCCCTAGATCTTTTATGGCTTTTAATGGCTAAAGTCCTCTATACCTAGCTCAATATGATCCTATCCTAGTTTCATCCCTTAAAAGTGTCCCCTATTATACTAGAGACCAAACTACAATACCTTATAAGCACCTCATGGACATAGCCAATTTTTTAAATATCCATAATGTCAATGAGGAAAAGATAGCTATTAGTTTAATAGCTATTTAAAATTAAAAGACCTAGATTGGTATAAAGGCCTTATTACTAATTCCAATCAAACATGAGCCCAATTAGGTGATGCTTATGCTAAATATATGAGGATAAAAGTGACCATTTATCACTTGTAGAGAAACTAATTTCCATTAAGAGAGCCCTTCAAGATGTAATGCAAGACTTCAACACAAGGTTCCAAAAAACTTAGGATAGAATCCTAGTCTCAGTTAGACCAACTACTAGCTTTGCCTTTCTTTGCTATTTTAAGGCTTTAAATATTAACATAGTAATGATAATCCAATCTATGGGAGGGAACACATTGCCAAATGTATATGAGGTGGCCATCAAAGTAAAAAATACTTGGTTCAAGATGGTAATTTTACACTTAGACCTCTAAAGCCCTTATTTCTTGAGATCAGACCACCTCTTGTTAATATCCCTCCACTTGATGGAATTCTTCCTATACCAATAATTGTTACAATCCCTAAACCAAAATAAGAGAAAGCTTCCACTAGTGGATCCAATGATTCTCAATACCAAAATAACTTCCAAGAACTTAAGAGCATGTTTCAATCTTTGGGAAATGAGCTAGTAAATGTTAAGAGGTAGCAGGATTTCAATAGGCCTTATCAAGGTTCATAACAACCTCAAAAGAAATATTTTCAAGTAAATAAGCCACCATACAAATGGAACTACGAAGGCCAAGGTCAAAACCAAGGGCAATCATAGCATGGCTACAATAAGCAAAATAAATACAATCCTAATGATGCAAGCACTTCCAACACCTTGGTCCTATTTCAAACTAATGTAGCTCAAGAAGATGAATGTACCATGCCTTAGAATTAGTCTTTTGGACAATCCATTATCCCAACCATTGATTTCACCCAAGATTTTAATGATTAATGGTATCAAGCTACTAATTTTAGGTACAATCAAGCTCTCATGGTCAAAAATGTAGAGGTACCTATGATGACCAAGCTAAAAGAGCCTCAATAAAGTCAAAAACCTAATCAAAGACTAGGCCACTTGGGTGTTACAATGATGAATTATGAACAAGAAGAGTGTTATGCACTCAACCAATAGGCTAGTTTTATCCAAGCTTATATTCCAGTAGCATCAAATACAATATCCAAGAGAAGGAACATAGATGGTAACTAGGTACCAAGTAAGGAGATTCCTACCATTACTCCTTTAATATCCAAGCCAGTTGAACTTGTTTCTATTTTAAAGGCCCTAATAGTTCTAAGGAGTCAAAATCAGGGAAATGTTTTGGTCCTTCAAAACTCAAAAAATCAAGGTATAATAGTGGCTCCTAAAGCATATCTAAAGGTTGGTGTGTCACTTATCGACATTATAGAACAATTAAAAAGGTCCAATGTGAGTGTGCTAATGTGTGAAATACTCTCCATACCTATTTAGGTATACATCCTTTAAGAAGGACTATAAAAAATCAATGTTGTAGATAAGCCACCAAGAAAGGAGAATGTGGTCCTTACCAATCTAGCTAAAAGACCAAATGAAGGGAAATTAGGTAAAGTATTAAATCCACTGCCCTTCTATATTTTAGTGATCATTTACAACTCTCTAGTGTACAATTACTTAATGGATAGTGGATCTAGTACCTCAATAATGCCAAAGTCCATATCTAATCAACTTGCCTAAAATATGATCCCTAATCTAATGGAGTGTTACAACTTGATGGTTCTTTAACTAAGCCATTTAGAATAATCAGATACCTCAACTTGACCCTGCATACTTATCTTAGTGTCTCGATGGTTCAAGATGTGTCAATCCTGGATGTGCCTCCTTGCTTTGCACTATGCCTATCCACTATCCAAGGAGTTCACTACAAATATTAGAGGCTACCTTATATAATATTGGTCATATATGACATTAAAAAAAATATATGTGGCAAAGGTGTCAATCAAAGCTAATCCTATTGCACAATTCTACATAGAACCCTATGGGCTAGATAGCACAAACATCAATTAGTCCATCATTGATGAAGATGATTTTTTAGTAGGGTAGAATCTAAATACTCATCTAAAAGAGATACTAGACATGTTTTTGGATGAGTGTTAGAATGGCAGCCAGTTGGTGGACCCCTTAGAAGGTATTGATGAGAGGAACATGGGTGTCTACTACTTACATGAAGAAAACCAGTCCATGTTGTCCCTTGTGAGACCCCAAGAAGATCCTGGTAGTCTATAGAAGTTGTTTTTTTGTGGTTCAAGGAGCAAGCATGGAGTGGGTGCAGGTGTTATGTTAGTATCCCCTTTAAATGATAAGTACTTTTCTTCATATAGGTTACAATTTAGTTAATCCTACAATGTATTAGAATATGAGGGCCTTATTCATGTCATTTAATAGGCTAGTAAGAGAAGGATCAAGAAATTACAAGTATATGGGGATATTGAATTGATTATGCACCAAGTTAGAGGTTAAAATTTCACTAAGAACCCCTTAGTGAAGTCCTTCAAACATAGAGTGTGGGACCTGATTAAGGACTTTAAGCCCTTTAACATCTAATCAGTCCCAAGGATCTAGAATAAACATGTTGATAAGCTAGTATCTATGGGGGCTTACTTTGATATCCCCAATGAATTAAAAAAACTAAGGTACAACCACATGTCAAATTGGTGATAATACCATCAGTGTCAGATAATGAATCTCATTAGTAGGTCTTTGAAAGTGATAAACAGATTACATGTTTCTTCCAACTAGAAGTTGAGTTCTCCTCCATAAACTAAGGAAAGCTTTAGCATCAATATGGGTAGTAGATTATTCAATTAAGGTCCAATAAGCTTCCTAAATGGATATTCACCCTATAAGGTCTCTTTCATGAAGGGGACCATATAAGGAAAGATAAAGAAGTGATGTCAACTAATGAAGATAACTATGAGAGATTTCTTATCTTTGAAAACAAGCTCCTCAAGCTTGGAAAGGTAAGAACTAAAGTTGAAAGGCATTATTTTATAGAGATTTGTAAGGAATATAAATACATATTTGCTGGGAAATATAGAGACCCAAGGGGTTTTGATCCTAAATTTTCCCAACACACTATAGAATTAGAGGTGAATGCCAAGCTTGTTAGGCAAAAGCAAAGGCCCATAAACCCTAAGATTGAAGAGATCATGAGAAAGGAATTAACCAAGATTATTAAATCCAAGATCATCTTTATAATTAAGAAATATTCATGGGTATTTAATCTAGTATCTATTAGGAAGAAGAATGAGGAGATCAGACTGTGCATAGACTTTAGGGATCTTAATATAGTCTCTTTAAAGGATAACTATCCCCTACTATCCATGGAGAAACTCCTTTAGATAGTTATTGGTTTAGAAATTTTCTCTCCCTTGGATAGGTATTCAAGTTATAAACAAGTGCTAATGAGAGAATAGGATCAATATAATACTACCTTTACCACCAAGTGGGGCACATTTGCTTACCATAAGATGCTTTTTGGATTGTCCAATGCTAGGTAAACCTTTCAAATATTAATGGACCCTTCCAAGGGTTGTTAAATAAAATGGTACTATTCCACATATATTATATCATATTCTTCTCAAATTAATCCAATGAGAACATGGACCATTTGAGTCTGATTTTATACAGATTCAAAGAGTATGGGATCTCTTTAAATCCCAAGAAATGTGTGTTCTCTTTGCATGAAGGCAAGCTATTGGGTCACATTATTTCAAATGAAGGATTATATATTGACCCTAATAAAGTAAGTTATATCTTATCCTTATCCTTACCAAATCATAAGAAGGGGATCCAGAGCTTCCTTGGGAATATTAACTTTATGAGAAGCTTCATTCCTAGTTTTACAAACCTGGTCGAACCCATCACCACTATGCTAAATAAAATCCAAGTTTTTGCTTGGTCAAATGGAAGCAAGGCAGCTTTTGAGGCCATTTCCCAAGCTTTGTCACTCATAAATCTTGATTTCTTAAAGGACTTCATCTTGTACACCTTTGCTAATGTTTACAATATATTAGCTATGCTAATGTAGAATAATGGTAAAGGAATGGATCAGCTAATTGATTTTTTTATTCAAGGGATGGAAGGATATGAAGTGAGGTACACTTTAATTGAAAATAAGGTTCTTTTAGCCTTGAGGAGTCTTAATAAGTTTATACCAGTGATCTCTAATAATAGGATTCATCTTATGGTGTCTCACTTTAGGGTTAGGGACTTTCTCCTTAACAAAGATTTGAGTAAAAAGAGAGTAGTCTAGATCACCAAGGTCATATATTAGGATGTGGAGGTTAAGGTCACAAATTTGGTTAGAGGTAAAGTTTTATGTGAACAAATGGTGAATGATCTCCAAGAGGATAAGGAAGCTATTTTGGTGACCTAAGATAAATCACAAGTAGGTACACTTGCACTTCAAAAGAGTTATCTTCAAAATATTGCTTACTTTTTAGTAATAGAAGAATACTCCCAAGGTTTGGATAGAGCCAAAAGAAATTATTTCAAGCTTCAATCCATACCTTATGCATTGATTGATAGAATTCTTTTTATAAGGAACCTTAATGGGGTACTACTTAGGTGCATAGATGATGACCAGGTGACCAAACTCTTGGAGCAATTTCATGATGGACCTACATGAGGCCATTTTGTACCTAGAACCATAGTAGAAAATGTAATGAGGTTTGTTTATTACTGGCCCAATATTTTCAAAGATGTTCATGCATGGTTTATAAAATGCCAAAAGTGTGATATTTTTGTAGGAAAGTAGAAACTTGTCACCCTTCCACTCAATCCAATTTAGGGAGATTAACCCTTCATGCAATGGGGGTTAGAATTCATAAAGATGATCGATCCACCATTAATTTTAGGGCATAAATGGGTACTCACTACAACTGACTACTTCACCAAGTGGGTGAAAGCCATTGTTTTGAAGGAGGATAATGAGGGTATAGTTTTAGACTTTTATGATAACATTGTGATCAGGGTTGGTGTCCCATCTACCATAATCTCAAATAATGCATTGAAATTCATTCATATGAGGATAAGTGAGTAGGTTCTCAAACTAAGCATCTACCTTAGCACCTCTTCCAACAACTATCCTTAAGGAAATCTGTTGGCAAAGTCCACAAACAAGAATTTGTTAAGAATCATCAAGAGGACCATGGAAGAGAATCAGAGAAAATGGCACACCAAGCTAAGGACAACATTATGGACTGATAGAGTGACTCCTAAATCTACCATTGGTAATTTTCCATATGTTTTCTTGTATGTAAGGGAAGCCAAATTACCTATCTCTCTTGAGTTACCTACATTAGAGTTAGCCCATCAGCTTGAGTTGATGGAGGATGAGCCTATGAATGTGAGGATGATATAGCTCATGGAGATAGAGGAAACCAAGAC
Organism: Torreya grandis; assembly: GCA_037957365.1. Lineage (NCBI taxonomy): Eukaryota > Viridiplantae > Streptophyta > Pinopsida > Cupressales > Taxaceae > Torreya > Torreya grandis. Next base: position 994,871 of record JARHVA010005617.1, on the reverse strand, counting down.
CTTATTATGAAAACACTAGAGTCACATCAATATCAAGTTAAAAAATCCTTTCACAAGATATTTATAGTAATAATCTTCAATCAAAGGGACCTAGTCCTCAAATGGGACTCAAATAAGGCAAAACCAGGCAACCATACTAAGTTTGATAGCTTGTGGAGTGGTCCTTATTTCATCCATAGATGTAAGGAACATAATGATTTTTGGCTTGATCAACTGGATGGAGAGGTACTACCCATCCCAATTAATGGTATTAATTTGAATCATTGTTATTAGAAGCATTGTATCCATTGTAACATATTTTACATACTAGAGTAGCTTTTTATGCTTTCATCTAAGTACCTTGTGCACATTTTTTTTTCTTTTGTTTTCCCTTTTAATAAGTGTCATGGGCACTTTATTATTCTATTTTATTTATTTCTTGTTGTTTCAAAAGAGGTTACAGATAGGGATAGCCTTGTGTTATCTACATTATTAGTTGAGAGATGACTTGGTACTCCATACGCCCAATGGACTAGTTTAAGGCCACTAATCTTGCATAGCATGCATGCAACCCTAGGATGTCACCAAAAATGTTGGCCAATTTTGGCCTACATATAGATCTTGCGTAGATGTAGTGAAGATCCAGGGGTCTTAGTGTGGATCAGAAGGTACAATAGAGTGTTAGATGGAATGAATGGTCTAAAGAACTCATGCAGCCTAAAAAATCTTTTAAAATAGTTTAAGTTAATTTGAAGTTTAGTTTCTCTAAATTTAAGAAACTAGTTATCCATCATGGTCATGAGAGTTAGGAGCATGAAACAGGTTTTACACATGCCTTAGGAGCTCATTCAAGCCTTGTAAATTCAATAAAAATATCAAGCACAAGTCTAAATAAGTCACGCCATCATCAAAATGTTATGAAAAAATGGGATGGACCAATTCACTCATGAATTTTATAAGTCCAAATAAAAATCCACAAGAACTTAAATATTTTAATGTAATGGAGTTATTCATGTTAGGAACATACTCTACAATTTTTATATCTATGTGAGCATTCTAGCTCAAGTTATAGAGCTTCAAAGTTAGACCTATAACATAATACATGCGTGCTTACATAAATTTTGAGCTTCACAAAATGACCATTTGGACTAAAAAAATCCTTAATGAGTTTAAATTTGATCAATATCTAATGGTTCATATGAGCTCACATAATGACACATAATATCTAATGGTTCACATTAGAATCAAATAAGTCAAAAGGTCCCTAGGTTAAAAGCCCTTAAAAAGCTACAAGCTGGACAAGATCCTATAGTGCAAGTTCATCGAGCCAAGATCTAATGGTGTGTGTTCACTAAAAAGAAGGTGGGTTCAAACTAGATCAATTATCAATGTTCAATAGTACTAATAATCTAAGGTTCATGAAAATGGATAGGAAACTGGGCCTAGATAGATCAATGGCTCATATTACTCCATACATCTTGATCCAATCGTGTGCGAGCAATTTAACATGTCAAAGGATCTTCATGGTAAGAAATCAATAGACCACATTCAGTCATACCAAGTATATTAACGATGCATAGGAAGTTAAAAGGGTCAATATCTGATAGTAGGGATCTATGAGGCTAATGGGAGAGAGGATATGTTAGAGCATTTTTATTAGCCTGAGCAATATTCACTAGGCAAAGTCAAACCAAAAGGCAAGTTTTTAATTGATACAACAATGTATTACAAGGTCACCCCACCACCATTAAAGCTTGATCTAATGCCATGAAAAAGACACAATGATGTATCCAAGTTAAAAGGATATAAAGGGCACCATTGAAGATTAATATAGACCTATGGTTTGAAGATTTGTAACATACAGGGTTCATTCTATGATTATGTTCACCATTCTTTAAAGTATCCTTGTATATAATGAGCTCTCAATCTCTATGGATGCTCAAAGGAAAAATAGGTCTTATAGACCTAATAAAAATCAAGAGTAAAGCTATGTAGTTTATAGGTCTACATCAATATATGTGGCTATAAGAAAACCAATAAAGGAGATTGGTTTTCCATCTTTAGAAAAGATCTAGTCCAGCTTTGATCAAGGGTATATGTTTGTGATTAAGGGTTCTCATCCTTTAACATGGCCATATTATTTATAAACATCCATCCAAAATAGATAGGTCCATGTTCTATCAGATCTATGAGCATGAAATTTTTGTCTTCAATGGGAGATGGCATGAAGGATCAAAGAAAAGGATCTGGTGGTTGGGACTTGTAGCTAGGTGCATTCATTGCATCCTCAGAATCTTTGGGGACTTTCTCACTCAATAAGTGATGAGCGGTGTCTTGATTGATCAAAAATATGGTAAGGCATTCATTGGGGAAAAGTGTGGCAGCTCAAGCTCAATTGATGATCTAGGATGGTGTGTTCCCTTTCTAATGGCATGCTCCCACTTTTTTTCTCTCTCTCCCTTCTCCTATATATCATAGTCTCATTCCCATTATGGGGGTTCTCAGCTCTTAGAATTTTGCATTATTTTTTAGGACAAGGATACTCATTGAGACTCTTACAAAATGTGTGCTCTTTTGATATTGTTAAACCCTATCAAAATATTGTATGAACCACCTTTTGAATTAAAATAAGATCAACTCATTTCATATCTCTTATTTTCAATCAATGTTTAGTATGCTTGTGTATGGTGAATTTATAAAGGAGAGTCTTTCTAATTTATATTCCTTCTACTTACCTCTTTGAAGATGTTTTCAAGCCAACTTATAGGTTTGGATTAATGTTTTACTTGGAACCTCTTCTATGAAATATTTATGCAACTAGTGATATTGTGAGGTTGTGTGAGCTATAGTTTCCCTATGTTAATCCAATGTGTGTTCAATATTATATGAGTCTCCATTTAACTTTGGTGCATCAACTTTTTATCCTTCTTAAGAGCCCTTAAACCCTTTCTAACCCTTTTCCTTGAGACAAGCATTAATTTAGGTGAGAATCAAGAGGTATTCATCCTTCTCCAAAGGTTCAAACCCACCATAGGTAAGCCAAATCCTAGGGTTGTTCCCATTATGTGGCTCAATTAGAAGGCACCTGAAGAACCCTCTCCAAGGGTGAAGATTGAACCTAAAATAGGAGGTAGGAAAGAAATGATGATGAAAATAAAAATGTTAGAAAATATTTTAAAAAATTGAAAAAAAATGAACAAATTAAATAGAAAAACAATTCAAAACCTCAAAATACATAAATAATAGAGAGAATGTAATAAGTAAGATACTTATCATATGTGGAAAGATAATATTAATGGATGGAAATAAATTAGATACGAAGGTAATAATATGAAAAAAAAATATTTTACATTATTTTTATCAATATAGAAAATATAAATAAGGAAAATATGGAGCAATGGAAAATTTGAGTACACAGTGGTAAAATAACATGACATTTTACAAATAAAAGAATTGGATACTTTTACCTTAGAGATAAAACTTGAAAACAAGGAAAATACATATTTTTGGAAGAAACAAATACATAGTGGTGATAGAGCATATTGAATAAATCATAATAATAGTTGAGTTTATTTTTGGTAGAACAAAAAAATCAAGTGGATTAGTTTAATACAAGATAACATATGTAATGGGTGGATGACATGAACTGTAGACTTTAAAATCTGTTAAAAAAATAACATCACATAGATAAGAAGGAAATAAATATAAAATAATACATGTGGTTATTCACCAAAGAAAGCAAAAATAAGGGAACAAACATGGATAATAAATTAGATTAAATGAATTAAAATGGTTTGACATGATTAATAGATAGATCAAACATGCTATAAATCAAGGTTTTTGTTAATATAAAAATTACATAATCATTTTTTAGCACCGACACTCTATATCATTTCTGCATCAAATGTTCATACTGTATCTTAAGCCCATTTATCATCTATTGATATGAAAAAAGATAGAACCTCCCCATGATATATAACAAATCAAGTAGCCCAACTATAAGAAACACTTGATCAAATTAGAAAGTTTGGATCCATTGGGGGGGTTTTCTAGAGTTCCCTCTCTTTTAAGACATGTAGAAGACATTTATAAATACATTAAGACACGCTTAATATGAATTGATCATAAGATTTTATAGGTAGAGAGAATAATAATGATGTAATCAAACCCATAAACATAATAATTTGAATACAGTAAGGAGTACATCATCATCCCAAAGCTAAAACTAGATGCATGGAGTTAATTCCCATATTTTAGATTAATGACAAGTAATATAAAGGTGTTATTGAGAAGAGAACACTAAGACATTTTTTACCTATACAAACCATACCACATCATACCAAATGTGATCCACACCATCACATGACTTATACAAGAAGGGATATCCACCCAAAAATATGATGGAAATAATAATGTTAGTATAAGTTCACTAGCATGATTATAGGGATAAAATTTAATAACCAATCCTTATCAATTAAAACCATTATGGATCTTAAAGTTGGATTTGAAACAAAATCCATTTCTTGGAAGGTATATTACATAAATATACAAGACTCATCAACAATGAGAAGTGTACAAATAGAATATGACATGGTATCCATAGGAATGCAATAATACTTGAATATCAGATTTCATGAATAATATTTAGAGAACCTTCACAAAATCAAAAGAGGTGAAACTATCCGTGAATTATGATATGGTTCACTTATATTAATACTATCCATGTATTTTACACATATTATTATTGTACATGAGAGGTCAATATAATAGATCTCAAATTCACCCATAATAGCCCATGTAATAGCTTTGATGAAACGTATCCTTGTAGTGCATGAGGTAGAAAATTTTATTCAATGGTAAAATATGATTATGATAATGGTAGGGGCAGATACCACATTTCCAACGAGATAGTCCAAAAATACTATATTGAAATCACATTCAAAATAGATATTTATGTATTATATATATAACATTTTGTTACAAAAAATGAACCCATCCCACCCTACCATTTGAAGTCAGCGATGAAAGATTATAAGTCATCTTTGAAGCTCACAACTTACCTTTGGACCCTAGATATGAACATTTCATGCATATATTAAGAGGGATATCCCAAATATTAGTGAAATAAAAGGAAACCCCAACAAGTTATATTCCACAATCATAAAATTAGATAGATGCATCTCGACCTCAACCTAATACCCACAAATCCTTAAGGATAAGAATACAAGTCATAGATATGGAAAATTTAAATGAGGAATAAGAAGATGACATGACTATATTTTTAATCAAGGATTATTCCATCTAGGAGTATTTGGGAGAAGAAGAGATGAAATAAAAAGGTACTACCCATTACTCACTTAGAAAGATGAAAGTATCCCTTGGAGAAGGGTTATCCTCAAATATCAAATGTAAAATATTGGCAATAGATCAACCTGAGTTATCCCCCATGACATCCCTAATAGCTATTCAAACACTATTACAGATGAGTGGAGGGAAAAGGAGAAGGATCCTTTCACCATAATTAGATAATAAGGGCAAGAAAAATAAAAAAGAAGTAAAATCTAAGGTTCAAATTAAAACACTGGTGACATACTTAGAAATAAATTCCTTTAAATGAGGGGGTGAAGAAGAAATGGAGATATATGAAGAGAGGGATTTTACCATAGGTACTATACATGAACACTCTTTTAGGTATGTGCCATAACAAAGGTAGAATATGTATAATGGTTAGCCTACATAAAGATGTAGTACCATAGGAAATAATAGGGTGGTAAGATAAATGATGAACTATGTGGAGCTTAGTCCATATGAGTTATATGATATACTAGGCAACCTTCCAAAATATTTCTAGGACATCCTCATAAATACAAAGGAAAGGAGTAAAGAGGCTAAAACAACAATTGAAAATACCAAGAGGAAGCCTTAAAGAAAACTATCAGTGAATCAAAAATGTCTTCTATCGACTAGGAAAGGCTCAAATAACATGAAAAACTAGAATTAAAATCAAAAATAGAATTAGAATATTGGGGAAACAACAACTAATACAAAGGGATAAATAATTAGAATAAGTTTTAATTTAGCAAAGGAAACAACTAGAGTAATAACTATATACACATAATAATTTCAAATTTTATCAATTACTAATGATTTCTATCTTATTGGAACCCATTGAGTCTCAATATCTATGAGTGCATGTCTTAAGGGGTGCATCGAGAAAGTACTATCACTTGTTATCAATCCAATAATCTCCTAAAAACATTACCCTAAGATTTACCTTCTCTTTTGCACCCTCATCCAGCCATTTTCCACCTTCATTAACCCTTCCCTAAACTAAAATCCTTTTTTTGATAGTTTATGTTACACTATTGGCCCCATCAACCTTGTACTTTAATTGATAAAACTTATTTAGGGTCTAGGTCAACTTTTGGCTGGCCTAGACCAAGACCTAATTTTTTTTGCCAATAATCATATAATGTTGATAGGGTCAACCTTGTCATCCTAAACTTTTAGAAAGGACTAGGGTTAGATTCAACTATATAAACACACCCATTTCACCATTCTTTGAGAGAAAAGAAGAGTTAATTATTCATTTTTTCTTCTTTATAATCTACTATTCTACTTGAAGAGTCTTAACATAGGGTTTCTACTTGTATAAGAATCTAGTCTTGTGGAAAAGTCTTGGATACTTTGGCCTTTATTGATGATCCCTATAAACCACAATAACCTCTTATGTAGCACCTTTGGCCAAAAGAGATATTGAGTCTTGACAGGTTCATCTTCAAGGTAAGTATCTCTAACTTTGCTCCTATATTTAGTGGATAAAAGTATCATAAGTAATAGCTTTTGAATATATTGGTCTCTTCATATATTAAGGTTTAACCTATACATAGTTTAATAAGGATTATCTTATGGATGTTTACTTTTATGTTTACTATCCCCCATCTTATGCCACAAGCTTTGGTGAGCACTAGATTAGATTTTTCTTTACATGTTATTAGTTTAGTGAATTTGAAAACATAGGACCCAGTTAAGGTTATTGCATTATTTTGCTTGACTAAATGCTTTGTACCCTTACTATTGAATTTATTGTGGTAAGATATCCCTTGGCTGGGTCTAATAGATCCATCTTAATCATGACCCAAAATATATAATGTGTGGACAATCATAAGTGTAAGTAGGATTTATCGTCTTTGATCTAAGATTGATTTATAGATTAGTTACATTTCCCTTTACATACATTCTGGTAAACCTAATGTGAATTTAATGCTTGCAGTTTTATTTCACTCTATCATTATATTATATTTTTATATAATTTTAGTTTTGTATCGAACTAATTGGTATAGTTCTAACTTTATATGAGCAGGGTTAACACATAGTCACTTCAAAATGACTATGTTCTATTTGTGTAATGTCTTCATTAGCTACAAGTTACTAGATTGAATAGTTTGACACAATACTCTTCTTTAGTTCTAGATTAGCATACACTATCAAATAGGCTAAACACATTTGCTAATTCTCTCTATCAGTCTACAAGTCAACAAAAACTATCGAATAGGTTGACTCTATTCCTTATTATTCTTTAGCATATAGGGTTTTATAGAACTTTTCAAACCAATCAACACAATTTGTTGAATTTGAAAGAAATAACTAGAGCATTATATCATAAAATTTGCAATCCAAATCATCTTCAAGCCTATCAAGGTTACTTCATTTCCTTTCTCTATAATTTTAGTACTTTTTCTATTCTATTTTTCATAAGTTAGCAGTCTATAAAATTATAAACCTATAGCTAACTATGTTGACCTGGTCAACTAAGTTTTATAGTCTATCTTGTATTTAAGAGCCATAGTCAACCTGTTTGACTTTGCTCTTAAAGACCTTACTTCTATATAATAAAATTGACCCAGTCGACTCTATTATGTATTATATGTATATAGTATCACTTGAATTAAATCTGTACTATTATTAATAAAGGAATTAACAACTATTTACTATTGATTAATTCACATTTCCTTTTTAGTTGTTTACATGTTTAGAGTAAATCACATAGTATAAATAGGTGGTTTTTCAAATTACCAATTTAGTCACATTATTTTACTCTTTTACACACACTTCCAAACCAATTAACATTCAAAATACATTTAAACACTTGTCTTTCCAAGGCCTACCTACTTGGATATCATCACTAGGGGGAAGCTGACTTGGTTTTTTGGCCAAGTATAAATATGTGATGAATGGTATATATTGAAAAAACACCTGACACCTTTATCACTATGAGATTCTTAATTAAGGATATAGGCCCTAATACTAAGCTAGTATTATTTCCAGTATAGACCCCTTTCAATCTAAACATCCTAAAACCAAATTTAGACTACTTTCTAGTTCTCTATTTCAGTGAACTCTCCTATCACATTAAAATCAAAAAAATTTAATAATCTAATAACATTTAGGGTGACAAATAGTTAGCATTTAATTTTTAGTTGATTTCTTTCTCTTTCATTATTGTATGTTGTATTACAAAAATTTGTATTGGCTAACATTAGTATAAGGTTTTGTGTCATGTGCCCTAATTAGATCAATCATAGTGATATAATTATTTATGTGTTCACGTTCATTATTGCTTCAAACTATCTTGCAATTTTTTTCCCTATTTTAGCACATTGTCATCTCGATCGATATAATCTATGTTTTACCTTCCTGCTAGTAGTATATAGTTGACTTGCATGATTATGTCCTCTTCTCTCTCTATTCTACCCTCTATCTAGTAGTACATAATCAACCTATATGACTCTATACTTTTTTCATCCTACATTTTAGTAGTACTCTATTGACCCAGTCTACTTGGAACCTATTTCCTGACCCTAACCCTTGTTGGTCAAACCTATTCTTTTATTGGGTGAAGTCTATCCCTGATTTTATTGCTTCTTTTCTAAAAAATTTTCTCTCATCAAGCATCATGAAATACCCTATCATAATCTTTTTGGACAACTTGAATCCATTTATAAACTTAATTGGGTATTCTTTTTTTCATTTTTTACCTCCCAAGAGAATCCTCACTCTTATAATAATTATTCCCCTCACTCATCTTTGTCCTATAACATGGTTCAAATCATGATTCAAGATGAGGTAGGTGGATCAGATCCTTTTTGTATTTATCAAGACAATTCCCATCTTCAATCATCTCAGCATAATGTGGAAGCAATTGACATAAGTATATCTAATAACCCCACTAGTAATCTAACACCTACCAACCCTCTCCCTAAAACAATTCGTAGAGTCCTCCTAAAAACACCAACCTACCAATTGATATAACTTAACTTATTACATAGATAGTGTAATAAATAAACATAATGCAAACATCTAACACATCCTGAATGATGCAACTACAACATCATTTGATCAATATGGTGAATCAACCTCCCATTATTCTCCCTAAAAATAACCAAAAATTTATTCCTCCACCTCTTAAATATGCCATGAAAAATGTCATTCCCTAACCTATCATGAATAACAAGATGCTTCAAAACATTCAAAAAGAGCCTTTATCCCCTTTCATTATTTCTATTGATATTGGTAACATATCTCCAACTATTAAGTATGATGGGACTAAAGACCTTACATCTTTCTTTAATGCATTTGGTAATCTTTACAAAGAGTGGATCCAAACTAATACCTTCATGAAAAATAAACTTTTGCTTAAAACATTCATTAGAAATGTATTTTAATGTTACAATAAACTTCCCCAACATTCCATATGGAAGATAGAAGATTTAGTCAATCCTCTAGTTAAAGAGGTTCAACACAATGATCTTCCTAAAAATTTCCTTAGCCATTTCATCAATGCTAAGCTATCTCCCACTAAATCAGATCATGATTTTATCAAATAATATAAATATTTGGCCCACAAGGCTGACCATAACATGACTAATGAAAATCTATTTAAACTATTTATAACTCCACTAACTCCTCTTCAATGTAATGTTCAAAAATTTTCCCATCAAATGCTTAATAAATCTCTTGGCCAAGCGAAGCATTAAGACTTATTAATGAAACAATTTTAACCTAATACCAAATTCCTCAAAGGATATTTTCAAACTTATACCAATGTAATCACCAAAAACACTCAACCCAATCTAGGAGTTGTCAATGCTGGCAATCCCCCATCTTTTCACACACCATTAAATGTGCAACAAATGAATCAATTTTTAGTGCCCTCTAAACCATTTACTTAGCCTAATAATCCTCATAAATGGTATGATCCTAATCAATTTTTTTAGTTACATGCTGACATTTATCATTACCATGAAACTTGTAGAGGGATTACCAAATTTGTTGTCTCCTATATGCTTGGTGATTCCCTCAATCATAAATCCATGATTCAACTTTTTCATCACAAGTACAAAACCACTTCTCAAAATTGAAAATATCCCAATGCTTCTCATTATAATATGTTACAAACAACTTAATTTATACTTTTAATAATGTATAAGTTTTTTAAACTAAATACTTTACATTCATTCCATAGATACCTACTTAACAACTTATCCAAATGATAAATTAGTATAATAACAATTTCAAATTCAAATACTGAAATGTAATATAACTTATTACAACTATAATAAAATTAAATACATTAGGGCTCAGCCACAGATGGACCAATAATATAGTAAATATTTTTCAATATTTTACAAAAATATTACAATTACATTTCTTTCAGGCATTTAGCCTTAATACTAGAAATAGATACTATGCCCTTCGGAGCTTGAGTTGAACAAAATCGTGTATCTCTAAAAATCTCAAGTGTGGTCTCTAGGTAAGTATTATTATTTTGGAGAGGGAGAATATCATTTGAGTAATTTTTGACACCAACTATGGAACAATGATCCCCTGAACTAATCTCATCAAGGAATGGCCCTCCCTTCATGGATGGATAGATAGTGATGGTGTAGGAAACTAGAGAACAAGCAAGTATCCAAGTGTGTATGATTTATAAAACTAAACATGTAGTGTATCATACAAAACTTGATCTATTATAAGATATCGCATTGACATGTAAATCATACATACCATAATATAATGTCTCACTCTACATTATTTAACCACAAGATTCTTACTAATTATATCCTCCTAGAAAACATATCACATCACATGCTAAACATAAGAGTAATTAAAGTGTGCATTTATTCCATAAATGCATGAATGAATCTTGCATTATCATCTTTATTAAAATAGAAATAATGCTTACATTTTATACCACCTAGTTAAAATTCACATTAAACTGCAATATCCCAACTACTATATAAGGTCCATATGACTACACCCCATGATATCCCATATTATCATAGTCTAGTGTTCTAAGACATAACTACTAGTTTTTCCATAATCAATCATACAAGTAGTCATAAATACATGGAATTGTAAGCTTATATTCATGTAAATATATATAACAAATCAAGTCATACAAACACATAAAAATCTAACCTAACCTTCATTTACACTCTTAAGGTTGTATGCAGACATACATTATGTCCTACTAAGTGTTACAAAATATATTTTTCAAGTAATAACCAATACATACATTTAATCAGTCAACATAGGTGAGAGTCTAGACATACAACTACAGTATGTACCATTCAAGCATATATATTTAAGATGATGTATTCTATGATATCTTGTAATATCATAACTCATTATGCATGAGCACTCTACTCAAACATGAATAATCAATATTACATTGTAATTATTAAATAGGAAATTACATGATTATACCACCTGGGTATACCCTCGATTATAATGCAAAATAATAATTAGACTAAAACATAATCTCTAAGCACACAACATGATACACTATTTTTTATATAAATTACTAATCACTTACACATAAAATATTCTCACAAAATATACTTCACACAAGTTTTCATCTTTACATGATGCTATAAAATTTGACCCTATTGACATGTTTGCATAACACTATTATGCTACAAATATCCTATTTGTCTCTACTAGCATTCTAAGTAAATCCATATTATAGATTTATATCATATAATTATATCACCAAGGATATAGTATTAATCAAATATAAGTATAATAACATTACCATAAAAAAGTTTAACTTTGTTATAGTTTACCCAAATCATAGTGATATTCCTAAAAATATAAAACTCTAAGCATGGTCATCATATGAAAATGGCTTACAACATAAGTAATCATGGCTCAAATCACCAATTGACTAAATCATATTTAAGGTTGAGAATTATTCATCTCATATAATCTTATTCTTATGTTTCTAAAATCATTCAATTAAATAAGAATAACCTTAGATAAATACTTTATCAAAATAAATATGTCATTTTAAAATGATCGATAACATTACTTCTAGTCTAATATTAATTATGTAACATCAAGCTCAATCATCAACCTAATGATTTACTTATTCTATATAAATATTTACACTTTCAATATAATAATTAAATAAATATGTATAATCCATATGACTCAACACACCCATATGCATCTGATTTTACATCTCATTGTAAAGGAGTGTATATTGATGCTCGATTTAACTATATGAAATCCATTTATCTGAATAACTATCCAACATGGTTTTCCACTAGTAATAGGGTATATGTAGTATCTTTGGTTATTTATATCTTTAATGTTAATAGACAATTCAAGTGTTATTCTACATATCTTCAACAAAGAATAAATTTCCATCTTAGAAATTATAAGTTAAAATGAACTCCTAATTTTAGACTTGATATTAGTTCTTAACCTAGATGCCATCTATATTTGGAATGCTACCTAAAAATTTAAATAATGTAATCACTAATATAAAATATATAGCTTACAGATAACTCTAATGTATGGAAAAAAATGCGTAGACCAAGTAATGACTACATGATCACTGAAATGAAATGCAAACCTAGGTAATATATACTCACATTAAAGGTAAAACACTACCATATAATATAAAACTTATAAAATGATAAATATAAAGCACTGCTTATTATTTGTGATCTTGTTCAAGCTAAATAAGGTGCTGGTAAATAATAAGCGATATGCAGGTTGAAAAATTAAAATGCACCCATATTAAGGCATTGTTAATTAGCATACTAAACTTATTTAATATTAATTTCTAGCATTGTAGTCAAAAAAATAGGTAAGACATAGTCACAAATGATAATTTAAGACATTGGTCAATATTAAATGCAGCGAAAATAGGTACATAAAATTCAAGTTCAAATACAAATTTAGCTTGCTTTATTAATAAAATCAGTTTCTCACACACACTATTATGTGGTCTTTACAAGGTAAAATTTAGCCATGTAATTCCTCCAAAAACTAAACACAAAGTACATTGCCAATAAATGTATTTAATCTCAATCTAAAAATAGTGAGACGTAGTCCATTAGAGTTAAGCACAATCCTTATAGTGGAATGCAGTCTAAAAATAAATACATAGACAAATTTAGTAGTTTGAGATGTTGGCTAGGATATTAAAATGCTACACTATATACTATGCAATCAATAATTCTATAGATTACTCATTGTGAAGGAGGTTTCCCATCTAAATAAAATGCTAGCAATTTATACACTAAAAATTTAGCCAATATTAAATGATGTTCAAAGAGGTGATACACATTCCTTATCAATTAATAACGTAGCACTAATTCCAAATAAAATGCAAAACTAATATAAGATGTTGCCTATAATGAATATCCACTAGATGTATCCCATGGATGTTAGATGTTATTTTAAAGGTAAAGTGTTGCTTATAATTAAAATGTTGTCAAACATAGGTACAATATTATCTCTTATTAAGCTAAATACTTTTTGGTGTAATTTATAATATGTTTATAAATAGTATGATCTTTAGTTCATTTATAAATCATTTTAAGTTTTGGCTGGTTTGAGTTTGCTATTTTCAAAACAACACAAATAGAAATTTGAATTACAAAAGTAACATTCTTAAAGATTTGCCTAAATATTGAAGATTCCCTTTGCTTACTTTATCCAATTTGCCTCTGCCTCTTCTATTTCTATTTTTCATCCTCTTTTCTTCTTTTCCTCCTTCCTTATTCCCATAAGATTTTGTTTATAAAACTATCTTTTTACCTATCACCACCCCCTTTCTTTGCATGCCCTTATTTTCATTTTAATAGTTGTAGTTAACTTACCTTCACTTTTATTAATTTAAATTTCTAAATTAATATTAAATCACTTAATTTTTTAAATAAAAATCTTTACGCCACTTTTTTCCAGTTATCTAAAACATAAGACTAGGTTGACTTAGTTAAATAAACATATCTAATTTAACTTTCAATATAATCTCATGCATGTTTTAAAAAATACTAAATTTAGATCAACTTACTCTGAGTTAGACTTCTAAGATATTTTAAACTCCTTGAAAATAATTAAAATAAAGGTAGTTATTTATTTGACTAATGGATAGATAGATTTCTAATTGTTTCCAACTGAATATTAATTATTATTCATATATAAGAATTAAATATCCATTTTCTTGATTTACTCATGATAATATAAACAATTATAAATAAATAAATCTTATGTAATCAAGAACTAAATCCACATACTAAATATGATCACAAACAATATTTCCATAACCATGTACTAATATATAAAACATGTTATGCATATAACATTTTTAAATCTAATGTGCATGTGTGTTGGTTCACTATAAATTCTTTTGTCATCCCCCATTTATCCTATCTAGTCCATCCTCTCCAATGATGCTCTCCCTCATCATGCTTTGAGGGTAGGATCAATCTTGTATCTACCTCACAATAAGTAGGTAGTTAGTATGATTCATCATATATATCAACCAATGATGTAAAACTAGCAATTACATAACTACAATATATATAATATATCACATTATGTATACTAATTGACAATATCACTATCTCATTACAATATATGTCATTAATCTCAAATAAAAGAAATAATAATTATTTAATAACCATATTAATCCATCGATTCAAAGGTTATAAATCATAGGGTGAATCAGGATGTAACATAATAACCAAAAATATTTTTCCACATCTAATGCTTAACAATCCAATAAGGATGTTTATGCCATTGATGTTGACTATGATCAATACTACAATAATTCTTAATATTTCAACGTGACCAAGGTCAATTATTGTTGAAAAATAGATCACAAAGATCCTGTCACTAAACCCAAGAAACCATATTTGGATGAGCAACTCCTCAAAGATACTAAGACCACTCACCTAGCTTCAAAATCTAGTAAAGAACCATCCCCTTCTTCTAAACCACCAACCACTTCAATTCTTTAAAAATCTACCTTAACTTATAAACCTCACATTGGTTCTTCTTTTGAAACCTATTGGAACTTCTTAGAAGAGATCAAGTCCATGCCTTGTAATATTCCTCTTATGGAGTTAGTTTATACCTCTCCTTATCATAGCAAGTTCTTCATACAAAATTTTTAATAAATTAATACCCATCTTCTATAGAAGAAGAAACACCTTCTCATGAGCCTCAACCAATCAACATGCATACCATTGAATCCATTTTTCCTTCTTCAAAACCTTCCATCAAATTTCTCAATTAAGACATGATTAATGATGAGATCTTCTTTCATGCCAATAATCCACCCCTATTCATTAAAATATCCATTAATACCGCCCTCATTCATTTAGTTTCAGTAGATAAAGGGTATGTTATTAATGTGACATATTTGTGGCTCATCCAACAACTTGGATATAATAAATATCATCTCAAGCAAACTCACCTAACATGTCATGGATTTGACAAAACTAACCAAAAACCACTTGGTTATATTTGGATCCCTCTTACAATCAGACCTAAGACTATTCAAACTAAGCTTATGGTCCTCGATTTTCCCCTATCTTACAACATACTCCTAGGATGACCATGGACTCATAGAATGAGGTTTATCACCTCTTTTGGTAGGTAATGTATCAAGTTCCTTCATAATAACAAAAGGTATAAATATGAAGTTGATCCCAACCCTTGGAGTATTCAACTTCTCAATCACAAATCTCAATATCACGTTCTTACCATTCCAAAAATCAAAAGTGCTCCCTTACCTAAATTTTCAACATCAATCTAAATTTTTATGCCACTCTTCATGATTCAGATGATGATGAACCTATTGAATTACAACATACTTCTAACACTATTAATCTACCTCCTTACATATCAGAGTGGCTTCCTATTTATTTATTACCTCATGATTGCACCATCCCTCTCATTAATGAGATCATTGATTTATCGCCTCTATGTAATGCTCAAGATGCCTCTTACATAGAAGATCCTTTCACATGCAATGATTATGGAGTGACCAAATTATTTCAAGATACTTTAATCATGTCTCTAGGTAAATTTAATGATTTAGGTATTTATCCTTCCAAAATTCCTCTTTAATCTCATTCATGTACAATTTCTCCAACCTATGATAATAACCACATCATGTCCCAAGATCAATCATGAGACTTGGATGTTCAACATTATCAAAAAACTTTAGCTCAAATACATGCTCAAATACCATTTCCAATAAATTTGAGTTATCACCTATATGTCATGTACCTCCTATTAATTCTCTAGTTATTGATACCCCTTGGGTGGCTAAGCAAATATTAACTTCCAAACCTTTGTAAAATTTTGAATCTTATATACCACCTATAGACCTAATCATTACATCTAATTCTTCCCCCATTAATGATGCTAATGTAAAACCAATCACATCTGATCAACCTTCTTCACCTACTCCACCTAATCCTGAGATTACATTAGATGCCAAGGCCATAGATGTACATCAAATACACTCTGAATATGATTGTCATGGTAATCAAATTCTCACTTGAAGTATATGTCAAGTATTATGATCCTCTTCCCACTTTGGCTAGTGATGAAGCAATTCTTAAATTGCTTCATGCCTGAGAATATCAACTACTTTTTCAACATCACAAACTCAAGAATTTCAATAAGAAAGCCCCTTTTTTCAAAAAATTCATCATTAAAATTGATCCCAAAGCAAATCCCATTTCCTTTATACCTAATGTACCATATCATTTCCAAGATCGAAATGTTATGCTTATCAAGGAAACTACTCGAATTGAATATGGTACCCCATTATACCTTTGACTAATTAGAGTCTCTTTCAAACTCACACCAACTGAACATGATAAATTTAGCTTGTTTTTTTTATAAATATTATGATACTTTTGCTTGGTCCTATGAGGACACACCCAGAATTTACCATAGAATTATGGTGCACAACATCATCACCTATCCTGATGCTAAACCCATGAAAAAAACACAACAATAGTTTCCACCAAAAGTTTCAACTTTATGCCATAAAGAAATCATTAAAAAAAATTATGCTAAGTTTATCAAGCCTATGGAATATTTTGAATGGATCTCAAACATTGTCCATGTTCACAATAAATTCACCATGTTCATTTGCATTTGTATTAATTTCCATAATCTTAATATTGTTTGTCCCAAAGAAAACTTCCCTCTACCTTCTATATATGCCATCGTCAATTCCACTACTAGTTATGAAATGTTGTCCCTTATAGATGGTTTCTCAGGTTATAATAAAATTCATATTGCACATGAATACCAACATAAGACAAATTTCACCATGTAATGAGGCACCTATTGTTACATTAAAATGCCTTTCAACCTCAAAAAATATTGGAGATGCCTATCAATGGGCAATGACCCACATTTTTCATGATCTTATCCACAAGATTGTTAAAACCTATGTGGATGACCTCATTTCCAAGTCTAATAACTTTAATACTTATCTCTCTAATATTTCTATCATTTTTATCATATCATTAAATATAAAGTTAGACTAAATCCCTAAAAGTGTGTTTTTGGTGTCACATCTGGCAAACTATTAGGATTCTTAGTTTATCTTCATGTCAATGATGTTGATTCCACTAATATCAACACTATTGCCAACATGTCCATTCCTTATTTCATTTTTTATATTCACACTTACCTTAGTAAACTTGGATCAATATGATGGTTTGTCCCCGAAATGGTTTACCATATCTATTATGTTAATTATCTTCTCAAGAAATGTAATGCCCTAGAATGGATGGATCCTTGTCAAAAAAAATTTGAAAATATGAAATAATCTTTGCTTCACCCACCTACTCTTCATCCCCCTTCTAACAATCATTTGTTAATCTTATATACTTCTTTTAATCCCATATCATTTGGTTCAATGCTTTCCCAACAAGATGATACTGGTACGGAATATGACATATACTATATCGGTCAATGTCTCATCAACTATGAGAAACATTATACAAAATTAGAATGTGATTGACTTGCTATATATTTTACTATTAAAAATATCTAACATTATATTATTTATCAAACCACTTATGTTATCATTCATTCTTATCCACTTTGTCATTTCTTCACCAAATCCTTTCTTCCTAGTGATAGAATTGTCAAGTGGATAGTCTTCCTCATGGAATTTGATCTTTGAATTATTATACAAAAAGTTTTCAAAGGACAAATCATTTCTAATCAACTTGCCACAACTCCTATACCAACTACCAATCAACTTAAAGATAGTCTTCCTAACAATAATATTCTATATATTGAATTTCTTCATCAAGCCATATCTCTTAAATATTAATTCCATAACTTTACTACTGATCTTGAAACAAGTAATCTTGAAGACTCCTCTATCTTCCCTGACTCTACTAAAAAAAAAAGTAGTTATCAAATAAATTCCTAAAATTATAATTGATTTACATGAAGATACTTGGACCCTTCATTTTGATGGTGGTAAATGCCTTTAAGGAGTTGGGGCAGGTTATATCCTCACTAGTCTTCTTGGTAAAATTATCCCTTTGGAATTTTAACTTACTTTTGATGTCACTAATAACATGGAAGAATATGAAGCCTTAATCCTAGGCATGAAATTAGACCTTGATATGGACATCACATATCTACATGATTTGGTTAACTCCCAACTCATTTACCACTAGGTCAAAAGTGATTATCAATGCAAAAGTGAAAATTGCATTACTTATCATCAAATTACAACTACCCTTACCAAAGATTTCACTTAGTTTACCATTGAGCCTACCCTTGAGATCAAAACTCTATTACTAATTCACTTGCTTCTTTAGCATCTCTATTTCATCCACACCAAGTTCTTACTTATTCCACTTTTCTTATCCAAATAGTATAATTGTCATCTTCCATTCAACCATAATATTCACTCATCTACCACATTGAGACTATTACCATTCAACATATCCCATGGTATAAATACATTATTCAATTTCTTAAACACCAAACCTATCCTCCAAACATTGATTCCCATAAAAAGACTCACATTCTCAAATGATATTTCAAGTTTGTCTTTTGATATAATGTGCTTTATTATCATAATGTTGAAGGTACCCTACTTTGTTGTGTTATGAAATAAGAAGTTCCTCCTCTCATTAAACAAGCACATGGGGTAATTTTTGGTGTCCAATATAGTTGGCATGCTATAGCATGTAAATGCTTATGTATGGGATACTTTTAGTCCACTCTTGAAAAAGAAGCCATAAAATTCACTAAAAAGTGTACTCTTTGCCAACTTCATGATGATATAATCCATTCACCTCCAATCAATATTCAAACTGTGGAGTATCATTGGACATTTTCCATGTGAGGATTAGATCTCATAGTAAAATTACATATATCTCAAGATGGGCATGTCTTTATTATCATATCCATTGAGTATTTTACCAAATGGGTCAAGGATATGCCTCTCATCAATGTCATCGGTAACACCATCTCCTAATTTATCCTTAATTAAATCATTTTTCACTTTGGCATTCCTCATACTATCATTTTAGATAATAGTGGTAATTTCAAAAATAAAGACATCAAATAGCTCTATGTTATATTTAAAATTAATCACAAATTTTCCATGCCTTATCATCCTCAATGCAATGGCCAAGCTAAGGCCACCAATAAAATTCTTAATAAAATTATCTACAATGAAATCCATGAATATTGTACATATTGGAACCTTCATCTATATCCCACTCTTTGTGCCTATCACACTAACATACACACTGCCAATAGGGCAATGCCATTTTTTCTAGTTTATGGTTATAAATTAGTTATTCCATTAGAAGTTGAGTTTTCCTCTCTCTATATTTCTCTTTATGGTATCATACCCGATGAAGAATTATGTGAATCTCACCTTCATGCTCTTAATCTTATTGATGAACACCATATTTCTACCCTACAACATAATCACTAATACAAGGCCCACATTGTTAAACAACATAACAAAAGAGTTAAAGTTTACACTGTTAATTTTGGTGATCTTGTCCCTAAGCTAGACTATACTCATGACAAATAAGTTAAATATACCCAAAATGGTGGGGCCCTTATTTATTCAAATACATCCTTGGTCCGAGCACCTATCACCTTCAAACTAATGAAGGCCATATTTTCAAAGAACCCACCATTGCAAAATTCTTAAAAAGGTATTTTCCCTAAATATTTCCCTTCTTATCATTCTTGCTATATGTTATCCTTCTAAAACATTTAGTAGGATACTTACATGGGTCTCACCCTCTATAGCATTTATCTCTTTTCACAAACCTTAGTCTTTCTTTTTGGTCCTTTAGTTTCCCCTTTATTATGAGTTTCATTGTAAAACTATGGATAGGACCCAATCTTCCTCATGATTTTCCATTTTATTTCCCTTTTGTTTTCTTTGCTTTCTAATACTTTTTTCCACCCCTTGGTTTTCTCTTTTAGGATTTTTAGTGTAAGACCATGGATAGGACTTGGCTTTCCTCACAAATACCATACTTATCATTTATTTTCACATACTTTGTGTACACTCATGGGTTTATTTTTTATCAGTTGTAGTGTAAGACCATGGATATGACCTAGCCTTCCTCATATAATCACCATCTCTAATTAATTTAGTGTTCCTTTTCTAGAATGTGTTTTCAATGGTCACAAGTTTTTGATCCCTTGTTCTCAACTTTAGCTTTTTCTTCTTTTGTAGATAAAATTTTCACAACAAACTATGTTATCATATTTTATTACACTTCATTCTTATGATAAGGACTCACACTTCATTGTCATCATATCTCTTTTTCACCCTTTGTCACATTTTTTTTATGATTTAAAGTAATTAAAATTAAAATTCATGTTTTATTTCACTCGATTTCCTTTCCTTTCACTCCACATTGGATAAACCAATGTTGAAGTCAAGATAGCACTTTTATTTCACCTAAATTAACAAGACTCTTAGACACCATGCTCTTTAAGTTATTTTTATTAGAAACCAAGTCCCAAGTATTCAATTGAAAGTCATATTTAACACCCATATTTGGTTTTACAAATCCATATGGAGGAGGAATAGAAAAATCCATCCAAAGTTAAAATCCAAATCATTTTGAAACAAAAGGCAATGATAAAAAAATAAATGTACACAGTTAGAAATTAAAAATAACACCAAAAATATGTGATTCCAATCACATCTCTTATCTCCAATTGAAGCTCAAACTCCATAATTGGCCTCACAGTAGATTCGAGGTCTATTGGGGTGAGGTAGACTAGTAGATTGGAATAGGATAATTGAAAAAACTCTATTATGATACTTACTTTCTCACATAAGTACCCAATCTTTACATTAGACTGAGGCTATATAAGGTATCCTGAGAAACAAGGAATGCATTGTGGTAAGGTAGGTCCATTTTACTTTTTATGCATATAGCCTTCATGGGATGATCTACGTGCTTCATTTTTTGATCTAATACTTGTGTGGCTAAGAGAAGTTATTTAAATTCCTTAAGATAGAAAGTCATATTGTTTTGACAAACCTAATTTGAGTGTCTTGACTTTGATAAAGAGTTCCTCTACCTTGGATTTTCCTTCATTATCCCCTACACCCATTTCATTTTCCCATTGAAATGAAAGTGTGATTCTAAATTTATTTTCCCTTCTTATATATTCCCTCTTCTTCACATCTTAAAAACATGCTAGCACTAATTTATTTCTAGTTTATCTACCTTAGAACAAGATAATATGCTTGACTAACTATGGATTAATTTTTTTATACCATGGCCCTACATCTCTAAGATGTGCCTTGATTTATTTTACCATTTTGCATTGTTCTAATACCTTTTTAGCAAACACCTGAGTTCATTTTTACTTTCATGTACTTTTTAGATTGTTTCATAAGGTTAGCTTATTACTTCTCACTCATCAATGTTATTTTACATTTTTACCTACCCATCTTTATTTAAGTAAGGATTCTTAGATAATTCACATCAATGTTTGATTATCATCATTTTTGACATATATCCTTGGTTTGACTTAGTGAGTTTACATTTCTTACTTAAGGTTTACTTGTTTGATTTTTTTGATATTTAGTAGCCTTGGCTTTTTAGTTACTTGATTTACTCTTAATTTTAACTTGATCATTTGGTCTAATATAGAACTTGTCACCCTAGCTTGCCAAATTTCCATGTACATCTTGTCCACATAGCATCATTTATCTTGGTTTTATTATGTTTATTTATATTTTCTCTTTAGTTTTGTATATTTGGGTTTGTCAAAAGTAATCTTTATGCAATCCATGATCCAAACTACAATCATATTAGACAACCATCTAGCAATAAAGGTAAGTCAACATAGACATACATTAATTTTATTTTTAGTTATTTCCCTTTCAATAATTTAAATTTTAGTTATTTTTATTTTAAAATAATGTAACTTTTTTTAGCTTCAAAATTTTTTATTGCTATTTTATTTTCTCGAAATACCATCCCTTGTTACACCTAAGTAAAACATGATGAGATTAGAGTGGGGAATATGTATACATATAATATTTTCAACTTTTATCAATTATTGATGTTTTATATCTTGTAGGAACCCATCAAGTCTCAATATATCTAAGTGTGAGCCTTAAAGGGTGCACTGGGAAAGGGGTATGTAGATCATTAGTACTTCACACGATTGTTATCCCTATACTATCACTTGATATCAAGCCAACCATATCCTAAAAACATTCCCCTAAGCTTTTTTTTCCCTTTTTCACCCTCCTCTAGTCATTTTCCACCTTTATTAACCCTTCCCTAGCCTAAAATCCTTTTTTTGATAGTTTACATTACACTGTCAGCCCCATCAATATTGTACTCTACTTTGTTTTTGCCAATAATGATACAATGTCAATTGGGTCAACCTTGTCGGCCTAAACTTTCAAAAAGGATTAGGGTTAGATTCATCTATATAAACCCACCCATTTTTTCATCCTTATAAAGATAGCAAGAGTTGATTATTCATTTTTGCTTATTTACAATATGTTCTTCCTCCATTATACTTGATGATTCTGAGCTTAGGGTTTCTACATGCAGAAGAATCTAGTCTTTTAGAAAAGTCTTGGATGTTTTAGCCTTTCTTAGTGATCCTTATAACCAACAACAATCTCTTGCAAAGCACCTTTGGCCAAGGGAGAGATTGAGTCCAGATAGGTTCATCTTTAAGGTAAGTATATCTAACTTTGATATAAGTAGCATAAGTAATGGATTTTGAATATATTGTTCTCTCCATGCATTAGGGTGTTACCTATACATAGCTTAATTAGGATTCTCTTATTCATGTTTAGTTTTATGTTTACTAACCCCCATCTTATGCCAAAATCTTTGGTGAGTACTAGATTATATTTTTCTTTATTTTTTATTAGTTTAGTGAATATTAAAACATAGGACTTGGTTAGGGTTATTATAAAGTTTTGCTTGACTGGAGGCTTTAGAACCCTCCCTAGTGAATTTTTTGTGGTGAGATATCCCTACGCTAAGTTTGTCAGATCCATCTTAGTCATGACCATAAATATATAATGTATCTACAATCATAAGCATAAGTAGGATTTATCTTCTTTGAGCTAGGATTTATTTATAGATTAGTTACATTTACCTTTGCATATAATAACTAGGTGAAGAAAATTTAAAAATATGGGAAATTATAGAATCTACCACCTAATAGGCAAAATATCTATTGGATAAATAAAAGGTGGAGGAATAAGAAGAGAAAAAAAATAGAAAAATAAGATGAAAAAAATAAAATTAGAATAAAAAATGGAAAAATGAGGAAGAATCAAAAAGAAAAGTGGATGGGAGAAAAGTACAAAAAGAAAAACAATGAATATTGGTGGAGGACCTAAATTAAAAAAATAGTATAAATAATTAAAAAATGGGAGGAGGATACATGGAAATAAGAGATGTAAAATACTAATTAGATATAATAGAGATTTGTTCCACAAGAAAAAGGGAAGGAAAAGGATATCAGCATAAGTGTTGAGGACACCATCTAATTTTCTACACCAAACATTCTAAGTCCACTAGGGGTACTCTAAAGCATTATAAAAACCCTTTATAGATCCATTGACATACATTATAGAGTTTTAAAATCATAAAAATAAGACTTCAACCATCTTTATTCCATAAAATTTACTTAATCCTGCTAAAGGAAGAAAAATTAAAGTATCTCTGCTAAATCCAACCCCTATTGATAAAGACATGGTGGGAAAGACCTATATCCAAAGTTCCAAATGGATTTAATGACATGTTGTGTCAAATAAAAAGAATGTATTAATAATATTTTATCTATATTGACCATTTCATGACCACAATTTGATCAAGACACAACTCTATTTATATAAAAATAATTGGTGGACATGGTGGAAATTTTCATTAACCATGTAGGAGCCATGGTGGAAAAAATATTCATTAAAATGGAGGCCATAGAAGAGTATAAGGAGGAATTATTATGTCCAATTCTAAGTGAAAATAAGGCCAATAAAATATATTATAAATACTAATTAGGGAAGATGAAATAAAAATTAGAAGATGCAACCATCTATTTTGTTCATTCACTCAGCTAACTTATATGGACACAAAACAAGAAGTAAATGTTAGAGGGAATGGAAAAATATTTGAGTGCATCCTAAACTAGCTTCATATCACAACACATACCTTCTACAACTAAATAAGCTAAGATTATATCTTTGCATAAGTGGTATAAGTAAAAATAGGCACAACATATATCCATCTATTATGAAATGGAGGAATACGATGCATACTTGAGCACCCAAATGGATAAAATAGTTGTCTAAATCAAGACTCATATAGATTATTTTGATATGTACTACAAAAATATCCAACAATAAATGAAATCATCATGAAATTAATATAAAACATAGCCATATAAAATAATATTGTAGAAGTAAAGAATATCATTATTGAATGGGAGAATTTCATTAAGACCATGATGAGTAAGTATGAGAAACATCTACCCAAATAATGGAAACCAAATCCATAAGCACAAGTAGTTTATTGAGGTGGTTTAAATTTTTGTTATAAATATATGAATTCAGGAATTTTTTGTACCTATTATTAATTTGAATTTTCTCAAGGATTAGACAAATGTATAAAAATTAGGTAAATGTTGACTAGATTCTTTATCAACTAAATGGCCAAACTATAGATATTGAAAATTTGATTCCTTTACCACAATAGCATGAAACTTCTCTAGGCTCATGAAATAGTGGATTATATTGGTTGAGTGTTACAATAAGAAATAATTATTTATGGAAACAAATGATGACTTGATTAGAGAAAGGGCATGTCTTACACATACATGACCATTGAGTTGTTTTGTATTGAGTTGATATTTATACCACAACATTGTAATAGATTAGATATACGATAGAAGAGTTAAAATATAAATAAGATTTATAAGATGTTATAGAGTTGAGTAACTAATTTAATTTCATAAGATATTATAGTGTAAATATATATATCTAAATATTCTATTCGATGGTTAATATATATAATAAGAAACAGAAGTTAGAGTAAGAATTATAGTGTGAATTATTATATATATAATCACTACTTATTTTAAAAGTGAAATTTAAATAGTCTAACCAATACTAACCCTTATATTACATTAGTCTAACTAAAGTCACCCTATATCAGCATAAACTATCTGCAGCCAACAACTTTAGATTTTATGTCAACATAACACAAAAATAAAATCATGATAGTCCATAACTATGACATTAGTAAATTGTTTTCCATCTATGTGAGAAATGATAGTGAATATTTCTTGATATGAGGAATGGATTTTAAATTCCTCCTTTTAAATAATACTTGAAACATTAGATTTTGTATGCATCTCTTGCTTTTGAAACTATTTTGTTATAAACTTTATCTTAAATATATTTTCTTATCTAGGTTGAACTTATTTTTGTAACTTTTCCTGTTGTCACTTTTGTAACTTGTTGTGTTTAAACTTTTCTTATTGTAATTTTTATTTTTTATGTTTTTTTATTTTTTATTATATATACTCTAATTATCCTTTTGTGTCCATACTTGTCTTTATTTCTTGTACACTAACTTTGAATTTGTAACTTTTTATAATTGCACTTGTTACTTGGAAGATGCAACTATGATATGAGTGGGTTGCTTCATTAATGTATCCATTATAGAATCACCACTATCAATGATAATCTTTATTTTATTCTTCGAAGCCAAACAATTTTTTGTATGATGCCCATGCATTCTATGATATGTACAATAGTATTTTTATCTTCTTAAAGGATGTATAGGAGGTAGTTTGATCAACATGTTTTGAAGCATTTATCTTAGAATCTCACTTGAAATTTTATTATCATGTTTCATGATTTTTGAATCATTATTTTTAGATATATTTTTATGTATCTTCTAATTTTGACATAAAATCTTTTTAGACATAAAATTTCTAGATTAAGATACAAATGCATGATTAACACTTCCATATTCTAGATTTTTTGTATATGTGATCTGATTTTACCATGATGTGATCTTTGAAAACTAAATATTGGTTTTAATTTTTTACTTATTCTATTGAATTTCTCATAGTGATGATTTCATATTTAAAGGATTCATAAGCACAAACCCTATGTACTTTTGATTTAATATGCAAAGAAACACCATCAAATAGAAATGTCTGAGGTGGAGGGGGTTTAGGAAGGACATGTTAGTTACCTTCATTTTAAATAATAAAATGGTTCATCTTAACTTTTGGGATAATGATAACATGGATCTAGTTAAAATTAATTTAAATATAACCACCTTGAGGGTTAGGAGGATGAAGAGATTTGGTTTTAACCATTTTAAAAATTCTAAATGATAAAATGATACAAGAAGAGAGATACAAGTTAATGCTATAAAAAAATTGAACATGATAAAGAAATAAAAATATTAATTGAAACTCTAAGAAAACATTTAGAATGAAACACTAAGGAAAACTAGGCTTATAATAATTGACAAATAAAGTGAGTTCACCAATATGTTTTATCAAAATTAGATATTAATAAAATGTTAATCTAAATATGACAAACTATTAATAAGATTTGAAGTCAATAGGCAATGTATATTTAATAACACAAGATAGAATCTAGTGATGAACATGAATAGAAGAGTATAGATCAATGAACATAAAAAGATAATGTGAGAAACCTCTTAAGAGGTAGAATTCCCCACAAATATGATTCTTCATATATAGATAAACATAATTTCCCAATACATCAACCTTATTTTAAAAACTCTGTAATATATTTTCCACATGCAAATATAACTTTATCATAATCATCAACATTCAATTGAGTGTCTCAAGTGTAAATAATAAGGGTAAAGACCCTATTTATAATGAAATGAGGAGAGGTGACCATTTTAGTCAATGGATCCACCTTTTCTTGAGGAAAAAGGTTGGTAATAAATAATATGTTTTAGTATTGTATTTACATGAGATTTTAACCCATGTTAAACATAATAATGAAACATTAATTATTTTAATATGTAAAATATTAAAGGCACAATTATGGTACCACATTAAAAATAATTATTTAAATACTCCCCCTTAATGTTAATGAGGGATACAAGCCATAGTCACCTTAATAATGAATTATACTATGTATAGATTTTAAGAATTTAAAAACCTTTGTCCTTCCAAACATCATATTTTAAAAAAAAAAGAATTGTAATCCATAAACTTGTTGGAGAGTTTTAAATGATGTCATGGAGGTGTCCAGGTGAATAGATGAAGTTCCTTGATAGCCTAAGTGACAATGACAAAGTGTGTAATTTGTTTATCATAGTATGTTTGAAGTATGTTTGATTAATCTTTAGTTTAGCATGGTTAGAAATGTTCAAGGATGAGTGTGGTGATTTGAGGATGTGAAATAGGTTCCATAATATGTCTTATATGATTTGAGATATTGTGTGCATAAATGGAATTCATCTAGTAATCCATAGCTTTCATCTAGACATTTTGGGTCTAGTGGTAGAAAATCAAAGTAGGCAGTTTGTTGACATCACCATTGTCACATGTAGATGAGTCAAGGGGAGTTGGTCATATGGTTGTGATCACATTAGTCCCTATTTTATATGCATAAATTCTAAATTCTAGTGATGAATCATGATAAAATATATTCAAGTGAAAATTTGGAATCTTTGGCATTTTGATAGTGTTTTCCCATACTTAGCCAAATTTGTAATGTGGCAAGAAAAGTTGAGTAGGAATTTTGATGGTGGCATTTATCACATGTGTGAATGTTTCAAGATAGTCTGATCATATGAGTTTGTTCATTTTTATGCCTAGTTAATTTATGCTAACTTTTAGTTCAATCACTAAAGCATGACAAAATCTATGCATGTGCAAAGTTAGTCTTTCCAGATAATTCTTGACATAGTTGGCTCTATGAACTGATAAATCTATAGAGGCATTTTTAATGTTTTTATATCTCAAACATGTGAAGGTTCCAAGATCATATTGGTATATTATTTGATTATCCTATGTGAAAATATCATATGGTCTAATTTTTAGAACTTGTACTTGATCAAAAGAAAAGATATGAAGGTGTAAAGTTGACCTTATAGATAGATTTATATGGTCCCCATAGTCTATTTTTACACAAAGATAAAAATCATGACCAAATGAAGATCTAATGTCTTATAAGAGATCATAAAATAAAGATATATGGTATATATGAATTCAAATATGTCAAATTATGCATTTCTTAACAGATATAAAGATCAAACTTCTTATAAGATCCAATGGTGCATAGGTGATTGTAAAGTTTTGATCTAACAATACATGTTGAGCGAGATGGTAAAAAGTGCATGATATTTAATAGTATAAGTGTTAAAAAATTATAGGAAGGTACCAAGTGTTAGGATAATATGGGTTATAAGTATTATTTAATGGTGAGTGTTATAATATAAATACCTAACTAATCCACAAAGATTAAAAGTGCATGTTAAGTCAATATTACAAGACTGCACGAGATGAGTTCAACATGTTCAAGGTTTAATGTTTGGCATTGGCACACTATGTGTTAAAGTTCAAGATTCATAAAATAATATATATGGTGTGTTTTTAATGTAATTATTGAGTACTCGAGATGATATCATGGTGTTTGAGGTTTAACAGTGACCGTTTGAATTCAAATATTAGAATTTAATAAAGGAATAACCAGTGTCTAGTTTTTGGGTCATATCTTTCGATCTATGTAGAATTGTCTCATTGTGTAAAAATATATCTTGTATAGTAATCCAATTCACATCTGAAAATATAAATTTTAAGGTCTAATTGTTATTACAATCAAGGTTACTAAGCTTCAAAGTTGACTATGTGTTTGATTGTGTTCTGCAAGTAACTCAAGAAGGGTAATTGAGCTTATGTTGATATTATTTTGATGTTTTAAGATGAAATATTGATAAAAACATTTTTATAATCCATTAGCATCATCTATGTGAATTTTGAAGTTTTAACCTATCATATGCAGTATGAACAAAGGTTTAAAAGTTGACTTTGTATTCATTCATGGTGACTATGTGCATAAAATGTTATTTGAGCAATATGTGCTTAATAATAAGCATACTATGATGGTTTTTGGAACTTAATGAGTACATATATATCATTTTTAAAGGTTACATTCATTTATAAACTATTTTTATGTTCTTATTTTTCTCAGAGAAGCGTCAAATAGGTGAATAGGTCATCATTGGATCTAAAGGGTGACTTAGGCCTATTTGAAAGAGAGTTGTGCTTAAGTGTGACCCATTTAAGATGCCTTAATGGTGAAGGCATGTGTTATGGCTGAAATTAAATATTTTTATCTTGATAATCATGACTTCTCTATAAATTATGAAACCAAATGTGTTGGTTTCTAGACTTGTGGAAGACATGTATGAGCATTGTGTGTGAAAGTTATGGAGTGAAGGAGAGGTAGAGTTCCTAGTAGATGAGTTGAGAAGAAAATTATATTGATTGTTATGTTTATGAATGATGGGTCATGTTACTTATGATATAATAGTGATATTTTAGGTTAAATTTGAGTGAAGAGGTCTAGGGTGATCCAAAAGGTGGCTTTTGGATGCATTTAGTGTGTAGAGTTGAAAAGAATTAATATACTTTGTGTCTCCATTAGATTAAAAGGAAATAAGTGTTTATGAGATGTATTTTTCTTAGGTTTTTTTATGTAATCTCAACATATAGGGGGTTTAATTCTCCTTGTAAGGTAAAACTTGCTAAAGGTCTAGTTGTTACGGTAGCTCAGCTAGACAAGTGTAGAAGCTCCTTATGGGATTGCAGTCTCACCAAAATAAGGGATGGTAGTTCCTTGATCAGTTGTAGTTAGTTTAAATTTGTTTATTATTATTATTATAGGAT
Source organism: Torreya grandis (assembly GCA_037957365.1). Classification (NCBI taxonomy): domain Eukaryota; kingdom Viridiplantae; phylum Streptophyta; class Pinopsida; order Cupressales; family Taxaceae; genus Torreya; species Torreya grandis. The sequence goes on along the minus strand of JARHVA010005617.1, from coordinate 964,112 downwards.
AGTAGGCCAATTATAGGTTCTATTGGGTTTTCTCCCCTAAGAGGTTTTCCCACATATGTCATGTGTTATGTAACTAATCTTGCATTATCTCTCTTGGTCATTGTTATGAATGATGTTTATATTTCAAAAATAATTATGGTAATTGATTAATAACTTTAAAGTTATTGAAATTGAAGTTGGATTATTTGGGCTCACTAATTCACCCCTCTCTCAGTGATTTTAGCTCTAATAATTGGTATCAAATTAGGTCCTTTGGTAAAGGCTTGACAACTTGAAGGTGATCAAAGGTACAATATGGGTATTCATCAAGAAGTTTTATCTACTAAGAAATCACTGATGTTTAATAGATCTAATTATAATTTTTAGAGTAAAAAAATGAGGAAATACATTATGTCCCTATGTTTTAATGTATGGTAATATGTTTTGGATGGTTATGTTGCTCCTACTACTCCTCCATCTAATGTTGTAGACAAGAAGTTGGTCAAGAATAATTCTAAGACAATGAATGCCATCACTTGTGGGCTTATAGAGACTAAGTTCACCAAATTAATCCATTATAAATATACTAAAAAGATATGGGACAAAATGTAGATCATTTATGAAAGAGATTCACAAGTCAAGCTTGCTAATTTGTAGACTCACATAAGGTAATTTTAAAGTCTCAAGATGAAGGAAGAATATTCTATGGCATCCTTTCTACATTGAGTTGATGAGACTATGAACATCATCAAAGGTATTGGATAGAATTTTTAAGAGGATACTATATTCCTAAAGGTATTAAGGTATCTATCCCTCAAGTTTGATCTAAAATTATTTACTATAGAATAAAGTCATGATCTTACTCATGGATCAATTGCATGGCACCCTTACTACCTATGAGATGAGAGTAAATGATGATATACCACCAAAGAATGGAGTAGAATTCAAGATAGTGATGAATCCTAAGAATAATTTTCAAGGTAAAAAACCTAAAAAGTATGACATATCTAACATTGATGAGGATGAACTAATTGTTTTAATTACTAGTAAATTGAACACAGGCTCAAGGAAGTATAAGTGTAAACTACCCTTCAAATGTTTTAACTATGGATAGATATGGCATTTTGCTCATAAGTTACCTCATAAGCATGATAATAATGGTGATGAAGATCATGGTGAAGGTTATATGTAATTATAAATGCATCATGTTTGTAAATTGATCTTGGCTCAAAGAGGATAGAACATACCTATACTTTTGATTGGGAATACATTTGTTAAGCGAGAGCATGATCAATATGGGGATCCACTAGACCCGATTAGGGGATCACTTATCATAATAAACCATATGAGGTAGGGTTTCAAATCCTATAGTATAATATAATTACACAACAACCTGGAAAGACTCATAAGGTTTAATATTTCACCTATGCTAGTAAACAATAAAGTAAATTTAATCTAGTGCACACCAAAGCTTGTGGCATAAAGTAGAGGTTAGAAACAAAACAAACAACTAAACTAAATATGCATAGAAAACATATACTCACATCAATGTATATATAATACTAATGCATGGAAGAGAAAATCACATCTATGTTATCTATCTACTCTTACAAAGGAGAAATAAAGTTAGTAATACTTACCTTGAAGACAAACCCATCGAGCCTCAATATCTCCCTTGGCCAAAGTGCTTCACAAGATATTGTTGTGGTATATAAGGATAATAAAGACAAATCATCTCTAGGTTACATAACCTATCTATGCATCAAAAATACTTATCCACAAGAGATGATCCATATCTCCAAAGAAAGTATGGAACCCTAAGCTTTATTCCTCAAATAGAATGGTCAATAAGTAGATGTTCATGTGCACTTATTATTTTTTTATTCTTTTCTCTAAAAATGGTTGGTAATGAACTTGTATATATAGATAGATCTTACCCTAAATCCTTTTGAAAACATCAATTATATAAGGTCGGCCATGGTCAACCCTATATGTTTTTAGGGATAATTTACTAGGTTTGAGCCAGGTCAGTCAAAATGCTAACAAACCCAAATAGTGAAAAATACTCATAAAATGTACAAGGTCAACCATGGTTGACCTAGGATAACTAACAGTACAAAAGGGAATTAAGGTAAGAAAAGGATAATAGAAAGAGGAACATGATTGGAATAGGTAGGACTGAGAATAATAAGCTTAGGGTTAATGGTTTTAAGAGATGAGTGTGTAGATGGAAAGTGGAAAAAGGGACAATAATCTTAAAAATCATAGATGGTCTACCCACCCCTTTTCCAGTGCACCCCTTAATGCATGTGCTCATATAGATTGAGACTTGATAGGTTCTTGCAGGATACAAAGTGTCAGTGATCAATAAAATTTTGAAAATATTATGTGTATACATAGGCCAAGATGAAGATAAGAAGATATACAAGAAAAGATTCAGAAACTATAACAATAAGAAGAAGTTCTTAAAGAAAAAGAAGAGTCTCTACACCAAAGAATATTAAAATTCATAAAATGAGAGTGAAGATAGTGACTTAGAATATGATCATGAAGATGTTGGTTCTATTGAAGATGAAGCTTTATTCATGGCTAGGGAATGAATTTGATCACATCAAAATGAGTCTACTTGGAGTGATATAGATGATGATGAAGATGAGGTGGAATATGAGACTACATTGAAAAATTCTCTTGAAGAACTATATATTCAGAAGAATATCAATAAGAAGATGAAGTCTCAACTCAAAGACTATGAGGAGCACTTTGGTGTGTATGAGGAAAGAATGAATGAAGACATCAAGGAACATGAAGATATAGTCAAGCATCTAAGTTGTCAATTAGAACTCCTATCTACAAGCCTAAAATTTAAGAAAGATGAATGTTCAAGGTATGTTTCTAAAAATAAGTCTTTGAAATATGAATTAGAGAAGTCTATAACCAAGGTTAAATCATTTATGAGATTTGAAAAGAGCTCAAGTTATCTAGATAATATTTTGAGTTGTCAAAAGTATGTTAGTGATAGAACTATCTTGGATATGAAGAAGAACAAAAGAATGTAACTCAATACAATATTAATACTAATATGAACAAGGACAATAATCAAACAAAGAATGAAGGTGCTGGCAAAATGAAGATAAATCAGATCAGGTAGCCAAATGCCATGAGGTATGTAAGTTTCAATGGTTACTATTTCATATGTAATCAATTTGGGCATAGAGATAGATAACGCAAGAGACCTATTATAAATGAGTTTTCATGGTACTATGATAGGGGTCTTTAGTCAAAAGGTGTGACCAAAGTTAAGTGCTTTAACTGTCTTGTTGTGGGACACTTTGCAAACCACTATCCACAAAAGATTAGATGAGGTGACTCCTCTTCAAAGATGGGAGGTTGTTTTATTTTTGATGACAAAGGGCATATTGAAAGTTTTTGTCCAAACATGTTAAGACAAAGTATGTTTCGATTAATGAATATTATCTACTACAACTATGAGAAGATTAGCCACATTGTTAGGTTCTATAAACAAAGATCATCAAGTCGAAATGAGTTTAATAAAGCTCCCAGGGTGTAAGGAAGAAGGCAAGTTAACTCATGGAAACCAAAGGTGGTAAGTAGGAGTCATAATGAGACTTCATTTCTAAGTAATTTGTTTGCTTTGGTGGAGAATACTTCAGAAGTTGAAGAGTGTCAAGGGCTCTCATTATATGCTCATGTTGTGAGTAAAGAGACCAAGCTCAAGGAGAAGATGAAGGTTCTAGTTGAATCTAGTTATGAGGTGTGTATGGATCCAAGTGAACATCATACTATTGTTGAATAAGTATCATTCAAAGAGAATCAATTGTTAGTACCTAGTGATGAGGTTCCAAGCTACATGGAAGATTCTATAGATGAAACGGTATGTCATGAATTTATCTTGTCTCCATGTATTACCGATCTAATCATAGAAAAGAAGAAAAATGTTTTAGTGGATGAGAATGTTGCTTATCTTAAGCCTAAGAATAATAAGAACTATAAGCATTAGATGACTAAAGAGGAGAAGTAATATGAGGAGTTGTGGACAACTCCCAGTTTCACATTGTTTTAGGACATGTGAAGTAGGGTGTCTCTACCTATGCTTCTTAGGAGACATCTTTATTATGAAGATTAAATTTTGTGTGCTCAATACCATAATACCAATGTAAATAGAGACTTGTGTTTATTTGAGAAGGCCTTTGGTTAAGGTAGAGTAACAAGTTCGTGAGCTTATTACAGAGGTTTGTGAAGGAGCTTTTGTGCAGGGTTAGAATGGTTGTTTCCAGATGGCATAATGAGATTGATGAAATTTCAAGAAGATTTTGATGCTCAAAATGGTATATACACTTATTTATGATGTGATCCAGGTGTTTTTATGGTCTAAAGTTATGTTGAAATCAAATTGAGGATTTTTTGGTGCTCTTTATTTTCTCAATTTTTGGCTTAAGGGCAAGCATGTATAAAATGGGTTATAGGAAATCAATGTTCCTAAAGGTATCAAGGATAATTTTTTGGTCCAAAATTATGTGATGGTTATATCTAGGTGTGCAATATTTTTTATAGGTGGATGTTGACTAGAAGAAGGTTTATTGACCTTATTTGTTAAAAGATTCTAGGGTTTTGGGCTATGCTAGAAAAGTGGTTTGTATTATGATATGAGGTTTGAGGATTTGTAATTGGTTCAATGTGACAAATGGGTTGTCAATTCATGCTTCATATATATTTGAAGTTTTGTGGTTCTTATGTTATTCAAGTTTTTATCAATTTGAAGGCCTAATTAGCAAGCTAGTTTGTGAAGGAGGTATGTTGTAGAAGATGAGCTAGGAGATTCAAATTGGTGTGCTTGAGTGGGAATATGAGATTGATCCATATAGTAAGTTTCAATTCTTTAATATTCATCACCTAAAATTTATGGGATCTTTAAGTTCCAGGTAGGGCTATAAGAAGACTTGACAGGCCTAGTGAGAAGATGAGTGTCCTTTGTTTAGTTTCTCCAAAAGAGCAAGGTATGTGTGTTTCAAGGATATTTCTTAGGTTATTTTTTATATTTTTTTCTATTTGGTGAGTGGCATTAAATTATATTTGTGGTTCTTGAGGTAGCTTAAGAGAGAAGGCTAATAAGCATGTGTGTTGGTTCTTCATGGTGCATGGAGATTTGAAGATGCTCAAGATGTGAAATGGATAAAATAAATTATGGGGAGTCCCTATTATATGTTTCATAGTTAGATTATTCAATTTTTTATTAATTTTTGTGTTCTTTCTTCATTAGTTGGAATGTTTGGTTGAAGAGAGTGTCAGCATGGAGTAAGAGGAAGTTGTCAAGGAAAGAATAGGTAGGCTCAAGGTAAGTGGGATTTTGTATCATCTTTATAAGGTGGTGATCTCCTATTGGTATTATTTTTAGGTTTTAAATATTATTTGGTTCCCACTTTATCATCATGTCAAAGTGGGAGAAAGTTCCTGTTGTGAGAGTGCTTGAAGAGAGAGAAGGAAGGTGAGTTATATGATGTGTGTTGACATCAATGACAATGGAGGAGATTTTTGTAGAGTTGATGATTTCATATTTATTTAATTTATGTGTTTAGGAGAGTGTATTAAGTTCCTTGATAGTCTAAATGACAATGATAAAGTGTGCAATGTGATTGACCTAGTAAACTCAAAGTATGCTTGGTTAATCTTCAGTTTGGCATGGTTAGAGATGTTCAAGGATCAGTATGGAGATTTAAGAATGTTTAAGAGGTTCCATAAGATGTATTATATAATTATAGTGATTTTTTTCATAATTATAATTCATATGGTAGTCCATAGTTTTCATCTAGACATTTTGGGTCTAATGGTAGAAAATTTGAGTAGGTAGTTTGTTGACATCACCATTACCACGTGTGGATGAGTCAAAGGGATTTGGTCATACATTTGTGATAAAATTAGTCCCTATTTTATATTTACAAAGTATCAATTATATAAATTAATCTTTACAAAATATTTTCAAGTGCAAATTTGGACTCTCAGTGATTTTGACAGTGTTTTTCCATACTTAGCCAAATTTGCAATGTGGGAAGAAAAGCTAAGTAGGAATTTTGATGGTGGTATATCTCATATATGTGGATGTTTAAAGAGAAGGTGATCATATCATTTTTTTCATTTTTATGCCTAATTTATTTCTTATAACTTTAATTTCAAGCACTGAATCATGACAAAAGCTATGCATGTGAAAAGTTGGTCTTTCCAGATAATTCTTGACATAGTTGGCTCTATGAACTGATAAATCTAAGGAGGATTTTAATGTTGTTATATCTCACATGTGTGAGGTTTTTAGGATAAAATTGTTATATGTTTGGATTATCCTATGTGAGGATATCACATGGTCCAACTTTTATAACTTACGCTTGAGCGAAGCAAAATATATGAAGGTAGAAAGTTGACCTTCCAGATTGATTTCAATGGTCCCCATACTTAGTCTATTTTGCACAAAGATAAATATCAGGACAAAATGAACATATAATGGCTCAAATTTGATCATATAATGAATATATATGGTTCATATAAAGTCAATTAGGTCAAATTTTTCACTGGTTAATGGATATAAATATCAAGCTTCTTCTAAGATCCAACGGTGCAGAGGCAATCGTATAGTTTTGATCTAACAATATGTGTTGAGTGAGATAGTAAGAAGTGAATGATGTTTAATAGTATAAGTGATAAAATTTAATGTGAGGGTTCCAAGTTTCATAATCATAGTGGTTTTTATAAATATCAATTGGTGAATTCTATAATATAAATACCTAACTAATCCACAAAGATCGACAATGCACGTTGAGTCAATATTATAAGAGTGCACGAGATGAGGTCAACATGTTCAAGGATTAATATTTGGAATTGTTGAAATATGTGTTAAAGGTTGAGATTAATATAATAATATCAATTTTTCATGTTTAATTTTATTAGTGATGAACCAATATGATAGCATGGTGTTTGAGGTTTAATTGTAACCGTTTAAATTCAAAGATTTGAATTTAATAAAGGAATGATCAGTATTTGGTTCTTAGGCCATATATTTTGATCTATGTAGAATTTTCTCATGGTGTAAAAATTGAAATTTTATAGGACTCCAAGGTTAATTTTTTAATAAGAATTTATATGTATAATTGTTAGTATAGTCAAATTTATTGAGCTTCAAAGTTGACTATGTGTTCAACTATGTTCTACAAGTAACCTGAGAAGGGTAATTGAGCTCGTGTTGAAATTGTTTTGATGTTTTAAGATGAAATATTGATTGTATCATGTTTTATAATACATTAGGATCATATATTTTTATTTTTAATGTTTTACCAATCGTATTTAGTATGAACAAAGGTTTAAAATTTAATTGTGTGTTCATCCATGGTGACTGTGTACACATAATGTTGTTTCAGCTATTTGTGTTTAAGAAGAAGGGTATTTTTATTGTTGTTAGAACTTAAAGAGGACCTATTTATAATTTTTAGTGTTTTTATGTTCTTAGTTTGCTTCAATAATTTTCAAAGAGGTGAATGGGTCATCATTAGATCTAAAAGGTGACTTAAGCCTATTTGAAAGAGAGTTGTGCTTAAGTGTGACCCATGTAAGATGCCTTAAGGGTGAAGGCATTTATTTTGGCCAATATAAAATATTTTGATCTTGATAATCATGATTTCTTTATAAATGGTGAAACCAAATTTGTTGGTTTCTAGACTTTTGGAAGACATGTAGGAGCATTGTGTGTGAGTTATGGAGCAAAAGAGAGGTAGAGTGCCCAGTAGATGAGTCGAGAAGTAGATAAGATTGAATACTATGTGTATGACCTATGGGTCATGTTAATTATGTCATAATATTTCTATTACAATTTTAAGTTTAGAAAAGAGGTCTAAGGTGATCCAAAAGGTGGCTTTGGATGTATTGAGTGTGAAGAGTTGAAGAGAGATAATATACTTTGTGTCTCCATTAGATTGGTAGGCAATTAGTGTTCAAGAGATGTGTTATTATTAGGTGTTTTTTTAGAAGCTAAAAATCTAGGGGTTTGCAACCTCCTTATAATGTGAAACTTGCTAAAGGTCTAGTTGTTGTGGTAACTCAGCTAGATAAGTGTAAAAGCTCCTTGTGAGATTTTAGTCTCACTAAAATAAGGGATGGTAGTTCCTTAATTAGTTACAACTGGTCTAAATTTGATTCTTGTTATTATAGGATAGTATTCTAATTCCAAGTTCTAGTGGTTTTTCTCCCCTAAGAGGGTTTCCCACATATGTCATGTGTTATGTAATTGATCTTGCATTATCTTTCTTTCTCATTGCTATGAATGATGTGTATGTTTCAAGAATACTTATGGTAATTCATTGAGAACTTTAAAGTGATTGAAATTGAAGTTAGATTATTTGGGCTCACTGATTCACCCCCTCCCCCACCTATCAATGATTATACCTCTAACAAACTACTAAAAGTAAGTTTAGAATAGTATGATCATGATACTACATCTCACAATTTCTCATGAATATAATCCAAGAATTTTTGGAGCCTTTCATAACATACGAACATCCATTACCATATGTTTATAAGCATTGGGGTACAAATTAAAATTTCCATATGAAGTTTTAAAAAGTTTCATAATGTGATATAGTATAATGCTTTACAATGAGAAGTATAAATAATAATAAGGAACACATGACTATTAGGAAGAATTATACTAAGTAAAAATTCGAAGGATTTACAAACCTTCATCATGCCAAACGTCTAATGGCCATGTGTTCCAACTTCTAGCCTAGTAATGGTTAAATAAATCAAACTCCCAACAAGTTGTCTATATATAGTAGGGTTAGCTTTTTCACATGTATGTTTTGTATCAAGCTTAACACTAACTTAAATAGGAGTAGATGTGGGCTTACAATCAAGCATATTAAACTTAACAAGAAGATTATGTGCATACTAATATTTTGAAATGATAATTCAATTTTTATCTTGAAGTATATCCATTCCTAAAAAATTATGAAGAATACATAAATCAATCATTTCAAACAATTGACTTGGTGTATCCTTATATATATGAATTAAACTAATTACATCACTAGTAACAAGAAAATCACTAACATATAAAACAATTATATGATATGACTATTTTCAACTTTTATTAAGAGATCACTATCAGATTAATATTTAGAGAAACTAAGAATTTTAAAACAAAAATTAATTTTAGAATACCAAGCTCAAGGAGCTTGTTTTAAACCACATAGTGATTTATTTAATTTACATATAAAATGTTCTTTTTTAGGGTCAGTGAAACCTTTAGGCTGAGTCATATAGATTTCCTCTTATAAATCACCATTTAGAAATGCATTTTTAACATCAATTTGATGTATAATCCAACCATTTTGGGTTACAAGATCAATAAATAATATAACAATACTCATTTTTTCTATAAGAGCAAAGGTTTCAACATAATCAATCCTTAGTTTTTAATTAAATCCATGATTAACTAATATTTCTTTAAACTTTTCAATTTTACCAATTAAATTATATTTGATTTTATAAAGTCACATACAACCAATAATATGCCTTTTAGGTGGAGGTGGGAAAATTTCCTAAGTCTTATTTTTCATTAAGGAATTATACTTATCTTACATTGAAACTTTATATCTTTTGTACCTAACACACCCCCTTTTTCCATAAGGAAATGGGGGCCCACTTTTTTTAGACTACGGTTTTGACTTTGAACCCCTTTTTTATATGTTTATGTAAAATATAGGAGAAGATTGATTATTGGCCTTTTTCATACTTTGGTAGAGTAGCATTGGTAATGTGTTTTCATGGACTAACCTTCTTCGAGAGTCTTTTTTAGGACTTATGTTTTTGATATTTTCTCTTTTAAACTTTTGTTATGAATGAATTGGTCTTTGGGTTTGTTGTGTTAGACATTTTGTCTAATAAAATTTGTTCTTCATGGTAATTTTCCAACAATAATTTTATCAAAATAATTTCCCCAGATCAAACTTATTCTTGTGGATAATCTTGTCGATACACATTTCCTGATAGAATTTCCCTTTAGCCCCTTTAAACCTACCCTTCAGCCTTTACAAAGTATATCCTTTAGGAATTTTGTCATGGACAAATTCCCTATGAAATAGACCCTTCATATTGTTGCTAGATATAAAGTACCCTTCATCATTCTAAGCATACCCTTCAGCATTTTGAAATTACCCTTTGAGAATTTTGAGATGCCCTTTGCCTTTCCAACCTACCCTTCAAGCTTTGTGCAATATATCCTTCAGTGTTTTCGTTATAGCTATTTTTCCTAACAAAATTCCTTTGAACCTTTTACAATTACCCTTCGGCCCCTCTACACCTATCCTTCAAGACTTTTATCCTACACCTTTGCCTTTTATAACCTTTCCTTCAGACATTTTGTCTAAGACACTTTCCCTAAGCTAATTGAATTCCTTCAGACATTTTGTTCAAGAGAATGGGTCTTCAAGAGAATTTTTATAGACATTTTATCCAAAATAATTTCCCTGATGGAATTCCTTTAGGACATTTGAAATGACCCTTTGCCTCTGACTTACCATTTGAAATTTTTGTCAAGGACACATTTTCCTTCATATTTTCTAAACATACCCTTTAGCCTTTCGAAAGTGCCCTTTGAGAATTTTGTGGTTACCCTTATGGAATTTTTAAAGGGCCCTTTTCCATAAAAATGTACCCTACAAAGTAGACCTTTTAGGCATTTTCACCATGAAGTAGATCCTTCAACCCTTTTGAACATGCCCTTTGAGACTTTTGTCTCAAGCATTTTTAACCCTATGATCCTATCCTTTAGGACTTTTTTAACCCACACCAATTTATTTGGACTTTGTGTTTAAGACATTTTGTCCAATGAAAAAGGCCCAAAATAATTCCCACAAGAGCACATGCCCTTTGGACTTTTTGAACTGGCCCTTTAGACATTTTAAAAGTAACCTTTTGGCATTTTTGAAGTGACCACTTAACCTTAGGGACTTTTCTCCAAAAAAATTTTCCCTTTGACTAATTCCTTTAGGAATTTTTTTATATCAATTTTGTCCTTTGGCTAAATCCTTCAGACTTTTGTCCAAAAAATCATGACCTTTGACCCTTTTGAGACCATCCTTTCAAGCATTCCTTCAAAATTTATGTTTGAGAGAATTATTGTGGAAATTTAGTCCAAAATAATTCCCCTAATGAAATTCCTTCATAATTTATTTCAAAAAAATTATCCAAAAAAAAAGACCCTTTGAGAGAATTGTTCCAAACATTTTGTCTGAAACAATTCCCCACACAGAAGTCCTGAAATAATTCCCCAAACAAAAATCCCACAACAATTTCCCCCAAAACAAATACTAGATTACCAAGTGGCACCTTTACTTAGAGAGCATTTCATTATGTTTTGATGTTAATTTAATATTTTATCCCAGGCCCAAATCATATTTTATTAATACTAAAACCTTAGGCTAAAATATTTATGCAGGGTCCTTTATACATTTTTTCTAGAAGTATTATGCTAAGTTAGTTTTGGTTATGTTTGTAGGATTAAGGAGTCCTAAGGAATGACATGTGTCAAGTTGATGAGATTAAATTTGACAGTCATGTGGACATCATTTGATAATCATGAAGATTTCAATTGATGATTATGCAAACATCAAATTTAAACTAGTAAATTACCCATTTAGATTTAAATCAAGATCCTATGATGCACATCTATTCAAGCCCATTTGATCAAATGATGTGAGAGTGAGTTGAAATTTCAAAGCTCCATGAGAGTGATAAGTGTCACCATCATAGGATCTCAGTACATAAATCCAATGACCCATGAGAAGTAGGGAACCCAATATACAAATCCAATGAACTGAGTTAAACCAGTGAAAAGGATTGATGGTATGAGATCAACATGGATGATTCAAAGGTCTCAAAACTAATGAAGAGATGTTAAGTAGCATTCTCACATTCCATCATGCAAAGGATCAATGGTGTGAGTCTTAGGTTGACTTTTTAGAGATCTTGGACTCAATCAGGTGTTGACAAGTGACACATTTCAAAATTAGTAGGGCATTATGGATAGAATACATAGATCTTTGGGAACTTTAGCTATATCTATCAATAGACATTGGTTCACATAGTTAAATATAGAGTATGAATATACATGTCTTAATCTAAATTGTGATTATAAAGTGAAGATCTAGATTCTATAAAAATCACGAGCAAGCATGCAACACATAGTTTAGATTAGTCGTAGCTAATAGTAGTACCACTAGTTCTGAAACATTGGTAAATTAATTTTGATTCTTCCTACATATGTCAAACTTCTATTTGAAGTCTATTAGTCTAAAATATCAATAGGTTGTTCTCATAACCTATAAAAAGAGGCATGTGTAGTTTTGGTAAATGGAACATCTATTTAAATTTTACATATAGTTTAAACTATAATTGTAAAAAAAATTACCTCTACCTTTATACACATACACATGTTGTATAGCTTTGGCAAAGGCTATTTTAAATTGATAAATGTATATAGACTCTTATATAATTTTAGACCATAGTTAGAACTCATGTTTTGACTATCACATGTAACGACCTTGTATGAACTTGGAGGATGAGGTGACCCCTTCCCCAAGTTTATATAAATAATTGTAATCCAACTTGGATTTTTGTTAGAGAATTTTTTAATATAGGAGTAGTATCAATTTTGATCATCAATGAATGTGTTTGTGTATTTTCTTTCCAATTTCTTTGTAATTAGTTGTTACTTTCTTCGGTTGTATGTTTCAATAATATTTAGTGTGCAAATGTTGTGAATGAATTCTTAATTATTTTGATTGATATACTAATTTGTAGATGTTCAAAATCTATTTAAATATTTGTAAATATAATGGTTAAGATAGTCAAGTTCAAATTGATTCATAATTATGATTATGCATAAGTTTTTGCCTCGGATACTTCACTAGCCCAAATCATAATCTTATAATTAAGGATGTGCAACAACTAACCTAAAAAAAGAATTTTGTCTAAGGCTTGTGAATTTATTGCATATTTATCTCTTTAGACTTCTTATCTATGTCTAAATATGTGTGTACAATTGCTGCTAGCAATAGGCATAGGTTCTAAAAGCGCTTATCTTATTAGAAACTAGTTAGGGGAGTAGTTCATAAAAAACAAGGAAGCCTTCTTTTCTACCTTAACTTTCACTCTTTTTTGAGTTTATTTTGAGATCTACCTACTCTAGATTAACAACCAACTACCCATCTGCCTCACATAGAGATTCACTACCCTTATTAGGAATCACACCTCCATTCAAAAACCTTATCAACAACTTATAGTCCCTACCCACTATTCCATTAATAGGTTAAAATAAACCACATACTTGCAACTTAAGCCTTGGAGTAGATTTTACCTTCATTAAGATTCTAAAACATTAAAGGATACCTCATTAAGGTTGTGGTGTGTATAAAACCCACACCAATAGTTAATTGGTGATAGGTGGGTCAGTACCTTTGCTTATACTATAATTTTTTAGAATGGATTGGGTTGACAAAGGACCCATAGATATCCCAAGTATCCAACATGATTTCCCTGATGACCCATTCAAATACCTTTCTAAGTTCTATTATAATCACCTAAGATCTATTAAAAGGCATCTTTTTGCTTATATATATATATATATATATATATATATATATATATATATATATATATATATATATATATATATATATATATATATATATATATATATATATATATATATGTTATGGATGTAAATTTGAGGATGTATTATGTAGGTTGTTCCCTTTTATGTTGGGAGAAGAAATACATGATTGGCTTTCAGATTTAGCACCTAGTTCTATTACTAGTTAGAATGATCTTGAAGAATATTTTTGATACAATTTGGTCCAAATATTAATGCTCGTGCTATAATAAAATAATTTAAAACCTTCTATGAGGCTCTCTACAAGTATGTTGGGTATAAATTATACAGAAGCCATACAAAGAGAAAGCTTGTTATTTTTCCCAAACTAGAACTTAGTGGAATGGTTTCCTTTTAATCTAGGCACTATACATAAATAAGAATAAATCCTAAATGGAGAGGATGATCAGATCATAAAAGAGGAAGAATAATGTATTGCAGCCATAAATGAAAAAAGTGTAATGTTATAGGAGAAATTGAGATACCAGTAGCAAAAAGAGTAATCCATCAAGCTACGAGAATTGGATCATGTCGATTCCATCTTGGTATTTGATGAGATACTTAAATAAAAAAATGATGGAAGTGAAAAAAGTGTCAATTTAAAGGAACATTTCCAACCTTTGCAATAGCTCTATGAGATAGCATATGCCTAGGAAAAAGATCAATTATTTTTCCTTGTAGAAGAAGATATTAGTGGTATTCATGATGCTTATGACTATCAGTCTACATTATAATTTATATCAAAATATTTAGTTGATGATTATATTCTTGACTTATTCTCCTCTAATCATGCAAGCTCTATTATTGAGATTTTAGATTATGTCATGCCTAAGACAGATATGTATTCTTATCATGGGGCAAGTGAAAAGGGTATGTCAGTTTCCCCTAATAATTTTGATTCTATTTCTGAGCCCCCTTCTAATTTAATTAATTCACATAAATGTTCATGCCTTGATTGGATAGATTCTAAATTTAATTTGGTGTCTAACTATAATATGCAGGACATTGTGGATAATTATGTGATTGACCAAGAACCCCCAAGTGCATGGACATCAACATTATTTAGAATTAAAGTAAAGACCTTTGATTGCACATATGATACCCATGAAGTTGTATATCTTTAAGATAATAACTATTTAAAAGAAGAGAAGCAAAAAGATCAACAACATGTATTTGATGAGATGATCCCTCTGGAATTAATAATTAATGAATCTCCTACTCCTAAAATCAAAAATATTGAGCCCTAAGTAAACAAAATAATTATTCATGATTGAGAGAGTCAAGAGCTCATTCAATCAAATATTGAAGGTCACACTTTAAATAAGAGTTTATATAAAGTTGTATAGGAAAATAAATTCATAGAAGATGATGAATTTCAAGACTATAGGTCAAATATAATATCCATCTTAGTAGGCAATTTTGAGGATTGTTTGTCTAAATTGGATTCTCCTGAATACATGAGTAGTAATGGTGAGCTTTTAGAATGTATGTATCATAGGTAAGAGTTATTTTTTTATTGTGTCTAGGATGTCTCAATGATTAACCCTAAATTTTTGTTTTACAATATGAGGAAAAGGCTCAAAATTTTACTTAATGAATACAAGGATATCCCTACCTATCTCAAAAATTTAATGGGTAAAACCTTATTATTACCAAAGAGTGACAAGCATACCAAAAAAAGTTTCCAAATTCATCCCCCATCTTGTTTGGGTTTTCTTTAAAGTAGGAGTAGATTAGATTTCTTGGTTTCATAGATTAGTTCTTTGCTTTCATAGATTAGATTTCTTGCTTTCATAGACTAGTTTCCTACTTTTTAGATTAATCTTTCTTGCTTTCAGTATTTTACTTTCATAGATTAGTTTCCTACTTTTTAGATTAAATTTTAGTGCTTTTTTAGAGTAGTTGTTATTTTCTTTCTCTGACAATTGGAATTGTGTTTGATCTCACTATAACCAAGTTAAAATCCAAACCAATTGAGCTTATAACTTGTGGAAAAGGGAAAAATTAAAATTTTGACACTTTGGGACTAGTTTATAGATTAGGCATATTTTAGTATTTTTGAGTCTTTAGGATTAAGGTGGGTAATCATGGATTATTTTTAATGGTGTCACAATTGAATAGTTTTACCAGGAATATAGAAGTTGCTCTTAGAGTACTTCTTACAAATTTACAAATTTTTCTTATTGTATTAGTTCAAATACACTTATCACATTAAATACCTATTGGAATTGATAATTTTGGGTATAGGTGTATATGGAAGGGACATTGTAGTAATGATTTATTTTATAATTATACCAGCTCACCAGGGTTCCAAATCTTCTCATTTCCATTCAAGAACAAAAAAAGAGCAAAATAAAACAAAAGAAGAAAGAACCAATGGATTTAGAAGAGCAAAATAAAATCTAAAAAAAATTAAAAGGCTCACATGATGAAATAAGTTCAGTGTACCATGCATCATGATCAAAATTAAATAATGGAATGAGAAGAGAAGGATCCCAAGGTATCTCTATCGAGGCTATGGATGCCTGACTAGTCATAGAGTAATGCCTGAGCTTCCCTTATTTTTGATCTTAAATAAATATTGAAATGAAACCTATAGCCCCATAAAAGCCTTTGAAAAACTTATCACAATAGAGGTTAAATAAACTACACATTTGACACACATAGATCCAAAAAAACTAGAAGGCAAGTATATTGAGTGAATCTACTTAAGAGTCTCTTTCATATTTCTAAGTTAAGTATTCTTCTATGTCACACTTCATGATTGATTTAGGATTGAAAACTAGATTTTTGGGTTCTTGAATACTCAAGAGTATTCCCCTTGTATGTCATCATTTGTTGTACCCAACACTGCCCTTGTTTCATAGGGAAATGGGGACCCACTTTTTTCAAACTATGGTCTTGACTTTGAGCCCCTCTTCTATATGTTCATGAAAAATCTGGGAGAAGATTGATTATTAACCTTTTTCATACCTTGGAAGAGTAGCATTGGTATTATGTTTTCATGGACTAACCTTCTTTGGGAGTCTTTGTCAGGCTTTATGTTTTTGGATTTATGTCTTCAAGATTTTCTCTTCAAAACTTTTATTCTACATGAATTGGTCTTTGGGTTTATTATGTTGGACATTTTTTCAACGAAATTTGCTCTTCGTATCATTTTCCCCAGAATAATTATACTAAAATAATTCCCCAAATTAGACTTATTCTTGCAGATAATCTTTTTGATACACTTTTCGTGACAAAAATGCCTTTTTGCCTTACCATCCTATCCTTTGGGTTTTGTGCAATATGTCCTTCAGCCTTTTTGTTATGAACATCTCACCCAATATAATTCCTTTATGAATTTTGCAATTGCCATTCATCCCATCCACACCTATCCTTCAGTTCTTTTATCTTGCACATTTCTTTTAAGACTTTTGTCCCACACCTTTACCTTTTTGAACCTTTACTTCTAACATTTTGTCTGATACACTTTGTTCGATCCAATTAAATTCCTTCAAACATTTTATCCAAAATAATTAGGTCTTTAGGAGAATTTTTATAAATATTTTTTATGAAATAATTCTCCTAATGGAATTCCTTCAAGATTTTTGAAATGACTCTTTGCCTTCAACCTACCCTTCAGGCTTTGTTCAACTTGCCCTTTGGCCTTCTGAAAGTGCCCTTCAAGAATTTTTTGGTTACCCTTCAATACTTTTGTAAGGGCCCTTTCCCATAAAAATTTACCCCATAAAGAAGACCCTTTGGCACTTTTGAACATGCCCTTCGGGACTTTTATCTCAAGTATTTTTTTCCCTATGAGCCTATCCTTTAGATATTTTTTACCCTAGGCCATTTCCTTTGGGCTTTGTGTTTTAGACATTTGGTCTAATGAAAGAATCTAGAAACAATTCCCCCAAGTGCACATGCCCTTTAGACTTTTTAAACTGACGCTTTCAACATTTTGAAAAAGACCCTTTGGGATTTTTGAAGGGACCACTTGCCCTTCAAGACTTTTGTCATGGACCTTTTGGCCCTTCGACTAATTCCTTTAAACATTTGTTCTGAGAGAATTAAGTCTTTAGGAGAATTATTAAAAAAAAATTATCAAAAATAATTCCCCTAATAGAATTCCTTCAGACATTTTATCCGAAACATCTTGTTTTTTGGCCCTTTTTGAGACCATCCCTTTAAGCAATCCTTTGGACTTTGTGGATCAAACATTTTGTCTGATGAAATTAACTTTAGGGAGAATTATTTTAGACATTTTGTCTAAAATAAATCCCTAGCACATAAGTCCCAAAACAATTTCCTCATAAAAATCCCAAGACAATTCTCTCATAATAATTGCCTTGAAACAAATATCAGACTACCAAGTGGCACCCAAGTTTAAAAAAATTATCATGATTTGAGCTTAATTTAATACTCTTAGCCTAGGTCCAAATGGTATTTTATTAATACTAAAACCTTAGGTTAAAATATTCATGTAAGGTCCTTTATACATATTTCCCAAAGTAATATGCTAAATCATTTTTTGCTTATGTTTGTAGGAGTAGGGAATCTTGAATAAATAAAATGTGTCAAGTTAATGAGATTAAATTTGATAGTCACATGGATGTCATTTGACATCAATGAGGACATCATTTGATGTTCTCATGAATGTTAAATTTAACCTCGATAATAGTTAATTTATGAAATTAAATTTGACAGTCATGCAGACATCATTTGACGATCATGAGGACATCAATTGACAATTATGTGAACATAAAATTTAACCTCGTAAAGTACCCATTTGGATTCAAATCAAGATCCTACTATTTGTATCCACTTAGACCCATTTGATTAAATGATGCAATAATGAGTTAAAATGTCAAAACTCCATGACAGTGACAAGTGTCACCATTATGGGAGCCCAATACATAGATCTAATGACCTCTAATAAAAATTAAGGAGCCCAGTACATAGATTTTAAGAGCCATGAGTAGCTGCCAAGTGGCATGCTCACATTCCACCAGTGTAAAGGATCGATGGTGCAAGTCCTAGGTGGACTTTTCAAAGATCTTAAACTCAATCAATTATTATAAAAGTGAAGATCTAGGTTCTATAAAATTTAAGGGTGAGCATGCAATGCATAGTTTAGATTAGTCATAGCTAATAATAGTGCCACTGGTTCTAAATAATTGGTAAAGTGAATCTAGGCCTTCATGCATATATCAAAGTTTCATTTGAATGTGGCTATTCTGAAAGATCAACAAGTTGTTCTCACAATCTATAGAAAGAAGCATGTGTAGTTTTGGTAAACAGTGTATATTTTAAAATTTTCATATAGTTTGAGATATAATTTACTCTATCTTTATACACATGCATACATTTTATATCCTTGGAAAAGGTTATTTTAAATTGATAACTACAAATAGAATCTTAAACAGTTTTAGACCATAGTTAGAACCCATGTTTTGACACATGTAATGACCTTGCATGAACTTGAAGGATGAGGCAACCCTTCCCCAAGTCTATATATATAATTATAATCTAACTTAGATTTTTTTCAAAGAATTTTTGAATATAGAAGCAGCATCAACTTTGATCATCAATGAATGTGTTTGTGTATTTTCTTTCCAATTTCTATGTAATTAGTTGTTACTTTTGTTGGTTGTATGTTTTAATAATCTTTAGTGTGCAAAAGTTGTGAATGGATTCTTGATTATTTTGATTGATATATTAATATGTAGATGTGCAAAAATTGTTGAAATTTTGATAAAGAATTGGTTAAGATAGTTAAGTTCAAATTGATTCATAATTCTGATTGTGAATGAGTGTTTTCTTGGATGTAATTTTTTTTTTTGTGTGTGTAACAGTTGCCTCAGATACTTCACTAGCCCAATCCATAATCTCTTGATTAAGGGTGTGAAATAGCTACCCTAAAATGAGTAACCTTTGTCTAAGGCTTATGAATTTCTTGCATCTTTATCTCTTAGGACTTCTTAGCCATTTCTGACTATGTGTCTATAATTGATGCTAGCAATAGACATAAGTTCTGAGAGCACTTGTCTCTTTAGAAACCAGCTAGGGGAGTAGTTCCTAAAAACCATAGAATCTTTATTTTTTGCCTTACCCTTCCCTTCTTTTTAAGTTTATTTTGAGACCTTCCCCCTTTAAATTATAATCCATCCACACATCCAAATCACATAAATTTTCATAGTCCTTTAAGAACCACACCTCCATCCACAAACCTTATCAATAACCTGCATGCCCTACCCACTATTCTAGTAATAGATTGAAATAAATCATTACCTAAAACTCATGCTCTGGAGTGGAGTTTACATCCATTGAGATCCTAAATTGTTATAGGCTACCTTGTTATGGTCGTGGTGTGCATAAAACCTCCACTAATATTTAACTCATTGATGATGAAAATTGATGCTACTATTGTATTCAAAAATTCTCTCACAAAAATCCAAGTTGGATTGCAATTTTTTATATAAATATGGGGAAGGGTTCACCTCATCCTCCAAGTTCATGCAAGGTCATTACATGTAATATTTAGATAATGAGTTCTAACTCTGGTCTGAAACTGTATAAGATTCTATTTATAATTCTCAGTTTAAAATTACTTTTGACAAAACTATGCAACATGTGCATGTGTATAAAGATAGAGGTTATTTTATTTTATTTACAATTATAACAAATAGATGCACCATTTACCAAAACTACACATGCCTCATTTTATAGGTTATGATAAAAACCTATTGATCTTTTAGATTATCCACCTCAAATAAAACTATAATATTTACATGAAGGATCAAAATCACTCTACCAATGTTTTAGAACCAGTGGCACTACTGTTAGCCATGACTAATTTGAACTGTGCATTACATGCTTGCCCATGTTTTTTATATAATTTGAATTATCACTTTTATATTTATCATTCAGATTAGGACATGTGTATTCATACTCTAGATTTAACTATGAGACCTAATTTCTATTGATAGATATAGCTCAAGTACCCAAAGATCTACTTATTTTATTCATAATGCCCTTTTAGATTTTGAAATGTGACACTTTTCAACACCTGATTAAGTCTAGGATCTCTAAAAAGTCTATCTAGGACTCGTATCATTGATCCTTTGCATGATAGAATGTGAACATGCCACTTGGTAGTTCTTTGATGGTTCTAAGACCTTTAAAAGTCCATATTGATCTTACACCATCGATCCTTTACACTAGTTTAATGCAGTTCATTATATCTATGTAATGGGTTCCTTTCTTCTTCCCATGGGTCATTGGATCTGTGCACTAGTTTCCCATGATGGTTACACTTTTCACTCTCATGAAGCTTTGACATTTCAACTTGATCTCATGTTTTTTGATCAAATGGGCTCGAACAAATGCATGATGTAGGATCTTGATTCAAATCCAAATAGGTAATTTACCAGTTTAAATTTGGCATTCATGTGACCATCCATTGATGTCTTTATGATCATGAAATTACATCCGCATGACTATCAAATTTAATCTCATCAAATTGACATGTATCATTTCCTCAGGACTCCCTACTCTTGCAAACATAAGCAAAAATGACTTAGTATTATGCTTCTATAAAATATGTATAAAGGACCCTACATGAATATTTTAGACTAAGGTTTTAGTATTAATAAAATACAATCTGGTCCTAGACTAAAATATTAAATTAAGCTTAAAACATAATGAAATGCTATCTAAGCAAAGGTGCCACTTGGTAGTCATGTATTTATTTTGGAGTAATTGTTGTGGGAGAATTGTCATGGGCTTTTTATGTGGGTAATTATTTTGAGACTTCTATGTAGGGAATTATTTTGGATAAAATGTTTTTAAAAATTCTCTTGAAGGGTCTTTTTTATTAGAAAAAATATTTGAGACAAAGTCTGAAATGATTTTGTTGAATGAATTATTTCAGACAAAATATTCATAATAATTCTCTCAAAGACTCAATTCTCTCAGACATAAAATTCAAAGTAATGCTTGAAGGGATGGTCTCAAAAGGGAAAAAGGTCATGATGTTTGGATAAAATGTCTGAAGTATTTGGCTAAAGTGGTAAAGGAATTGGTCGAAGGGTAAAAGGCATGAGACAAAATTCCCAAAGGGTAAGTGGTCACTTTAAAAATGTTGAAAGGTCACCTTTAAAATGTTTGAAGGGTTGGTTAAAAAATTATGAAGGACATGTGCCATTGGTGGAATTTTTTTAGGACTTTTACATTAGATAAAATGTCTAAAACACAAAATCTAAATAAATTATCATGGGGCAAAAAAGTCTTGAGGGATAGGCTCGTAAGGCAAAAAATGCTCGAGACAAAAGTCCTGAAGGGCATGTTCAAAAAGGTCTAAGGGTCTACTTCATCATGAAAATTCCTAAAAGGTCTACTTCATAGGGTACATTTTGATGAGAAAGGGCCCTTATAAAAATCCCAAAGGTTATCCATAAAATTCTTGAAGGGCACTTTCGAAAGGTTGAAGGGTATGTTTAAAAAATCTGAAGTAATATGTGTCCTTAACAAAACTTCTAAAGGATAAGTTAGAGGAAAAGGTTCATTACAAAAGACCCAAAGGAATTCCATCAAGGGAATTATTTTAGATAAAATATCTACAAGAATTCTCTTGAATACCAATTCTTTCATACAAAATGTCCCAAGCAATTCAATTGGCTCGAGGAAAGTGTCTCAGATAAAATGTCCAAAGGAAAGGTTCAAAAAGGCAAAGGTGTGGGATAAAAGTCCCAAAGGATAGGTGTGGAGGGGCCAAAGGGAAATTGCAAAAGGTCTGAATGAATTCTATCAGGAAAAATGGTTGCAACAAAAAGGTTGAATGACATATTGCACAAAGCCCAAAGGGTAGGTTGGCAAGGCAAAAGGGCATCTTAAAAGTCTAGAAGGTGAATTTCAAAATATTTAAGGGTATGTTCAGAATGCCAAATGATACTTTCTATCTGGAAATAATATGAATGGTTTACTTCATAGAGTATTTATCCATGAAAGTCATGAAGGATCTACTTTGTAAAGGATGAAGGGTAGGTTACACAAAGCTTGAAGGGTAGGTTTAAAGGGGCCAAAAAGAAATTCTTTTGATAAAAAATATATCAAAAAAATTGTCCACAAGAATAAGTCTAATTTTGGGTAATTGTTATGGTAGAATTGTTACAGATAAAATATTGCGAAGAGAAAATTACATTGAATAAAATGTCTGGCACAATAAACTCGAACACCAATTCATGTAAATTAAAAGTTATAAATAGAAAATATCAAATACATAAGTCCTAACAAAGACTCTCAAAGATGGTTAGTCCATGAAAACATAATACCAATGCTACTCTGTCAAAGTATGAAAAATGCCAAAAATCAATCATCTCTTAGATTTTTCATAAACATATAGAAAAGGGGCTCACATTCAAGACCATAGTCTAAAAAAAGTGGGTCACCATTTCCTTATGAAAAAGGGGGGTTCGTTAGGCACAAAAAATGGCATCTTACAAGGAGAATATTCCTAAGTGTTTAAGAACCCAAAACTCTTGTTTTCAATCTTAAATCAATCATGAAGTATGCCACAGAAGAATACTTAAATCAAAAATATGAAAGAGACTCCTAAGTTAATTAACACACCATAGTTGCCTTCTAATTTCTTCGATCTGTGTTTGTCAAATGTGTAGTTTATTTAACCCCTATTTTGATGATTTTTTCAAAATCTTTGATGGGGTTGTAGGTTTAATTATAATATATATTTGAAGCTTAAAATAAGAGAAGCTCAGGAATTGCTCTGCTGTCAGCCAGGCATCCATAGCCCTGATAGAGATACCTTGGGATCTTTCTATTCTCATTCCATTATTATTTTTTGATCATGATGTGTGTTACATTGACCTTATTTCATCATATGAGCCATTTTATTTTTCTTAGATTTTCTTTTTCTCTTTTAAATCCATCGGTTCTTTCTTCTTTTATTATTATTTTGTTTTTATTTTGTTCTTGAATGGAAAAGAGAAGAGTTGGAACCCTAGTGAGCTAGTATAATTATAAAACAAATCATTACTAAAACGTCCCTACCAACTACACTTATACCCAAAATTATCACTTCTAACAAGTATTTAATGTGATAAGTGTATATGATCCAATAAAACAAGAAAACTTTCTACATTTATATGAAGTACTCTGAAAGTAACTTATACATGCCTAGTAAAAGTAAGAAATTTTGACACCATTAAAAATAATCCATGATTACCTACCTTCATCCTAAAGACTCAAAAACACTAAAATACACCAAATATGTAAACTAGTCCTAAAGTGTCAAGATTTTAATTTTCCCCTTTTCCAGAAGTCATAAGCTCAGCTTGTTTGGATTTTAACTTGGTTATAGTGAGATCAAACACAATTCTAATCATCATAGAAAGAAAATAAAAACTACTCTAAGAAAGCACTGAAATATAATCTAAAAATAAAAAAACTAATCTATGAAAGTAAAATATTGAAAGCAAGAAGATTAATCTAGAAAGTAGGAAACTAGTCTATGAAAGCAAAAAATCTAATATATGAAAGAAGGGAACTAATTTATGAAATTAATAAATCTAATCTACTCCTACTCTAAATAAAAACCAAATATGATGGGGGATAGATTTGGAAACTTTGTTTGGTGTGCTTGCCACTCTTTATTAATAACGATGTTTTCCCCACTAAACTTTTGAGATAGGCAAAGACATCCTTGTATTCATTAAGTATAATTTTGATCCTTTTTCTCATATTGTAAAACACAAAATTAGGGTTACTCATTAGGACATCCTAGACACAATAAATAAATAACTCTTCCATATAATACACACATTATGAAATCTCACCATTACTACTCATGTATTTAGGAGAATTTAATTCAAAAAAAACAATCCTTGAAAGTACCTATTGAGATGGATATTAGATCTGACCTATAGTCTTGAAATTCATCATCTTCTATGAACTCATTTTCCTATACAACTTCATCTAAACTCTTATTTAAAATGTGAATTTAAATATTTTAATGACTGATCTCTTGACTCTCCCAACCATGAATAAAAATGTTGTTTACCTAGGGCTCACTATTTCTAATTTCAAGAGTGGGTGATTTAATAGTTTTGGGAATATTGGAGTATTATCCCTAATTTAGTTAAAGGTCTAAAATAAGAAATTAGTAAATAAATATGAAATAATTAAGCTATTGATTTGTATAATTTTATTGTATTTTTAATCTTTCTATAAATAGTAATAAATGTGAAGAAAATAAGACTTGGCTAGAAATTGACTGAGATGGCTGAGACAGAGTCTAAAATTCACTGTGCAGGATTGGGACACTATCACAAATCAGGTTTCAGCCTTAATTTTATGATTAGATAGGATCAAAAAAATAGGACACCCTAGGGTCTAATGTTATAGTCTTCCTCTGCCACTATCATCCAGGATATCTAAGATTTTTGAATTTTGTTCATTGTGTCCATGTGAGCCTGCCTATGAAATTTTGACTACTGAACATTTGTAGAATTCCCTATATAGATGATTTAGTCTTAAAACCCTAGACTCCATTATGATTTGAAAAAATTTTGGATAGAGGGAGGGTTAGTGTGTGTAAAATGCACTTAACGTGTATCCAAACCCCTTGTGTGGGCATGCTACCTACATACCAATACTCTGAAGAAGGATCAAGCCATATGTAGTTATCCCACTTAATGTGTTTTATGTAATAGTGTGTATGAAGATAAAAAATGCTAAACCAAATGTGCTTGAGGTGGCTAGGGACTATTTTAAGGATAGAATAATCTTTTAATAGTATTGGTTGGCTATATGTAGAGAATAGGGAAGTATGCTTGAGTAGTATTGCTTGTATTCTTGTTTGCTTTGTGATATTTACCAACCCTTTCCAAATGAACTTTTAATGGGATTTTATATGGATATTTTTGGCATGGGTTGAATATGCTCATATTAGGCTAACAAGAAGAGGGATAAGAACCAAAATGAATGGATCATTGGAGGTAAAAATGCACTTGGATAGGAGCACTAAAAGTGGACACTAAAGGTCCCAATGCTATATTCCAATTTGGGTGTTATAGTCTTGAGCTAATGGGACCTAGGGGGATAGATTTGTCATGAAAAGAGAAGTTTGGCTAAGCTAGAATCAATCTTGAAGGCTACATATTATTGGGAATTAGTGAAAATATGATTATAAGGGTCATGAAAGAAATCAAGAGGGACCTATGGGTTGGGTACCATAAGCCACACTCAAGTTACCAATTTTCACATTTTATAGCACTACATTTTCCCTCCTTTATTCTAGTGATACAGCAAAGCAAAATACTAGGATAAATAAAAAATAGAAAGCATACTTGAACTTACCTACAAGGGTGAAGCTCATGAAGTTATGTGATGTTGGGTATGCATAGAGAGAACATACTATTAAGTGTGAGTCTGTAAAAGAAAACAAAGAGTAGATCAATTTTTAATAGATGTGTTATATATAAAATAAGAACATACAAAGCTGGGTAAGAGAGAGAGGAAGAGAAAGGAATGAATACACCTCATCATGTATTTGAACTAATACAAAACCTATTGTGAAGCTAAGTGATGTTAAGTGATGTTGGATGATGTTGGGTGATGTTGAGTAATGTTGGATGATGTTGAACCAAGAGTAATATCATAAACAGAGCTGAGTGCTCAATTCCCTGAGAGTGGCTCAAAAATGCAAAGGCTATCCCTTTAACTCCATCATCTCCCACTAAGTGAAGCTATGTGATCATGCATGTGTTAATCAATGTTCTGACCATGTGTCCAATCCCTCTGAATAGGTGGCTCAAGAATACAAAGGCTAGCTAGACCTTTGGCTCCATTATTGCCTCATGAAGTGAAGATATGAACTAATACTAGTATGAAATGTTTGTCTTATGAGATGGATCCTAAATCCTATGAATGATTTTTAATATATAAATGTGGCATGGATATTTGAATGTATGCTAGAAACTAGGCCACTCTTGGGCACTCTAAAAAGGTGAAGATTAGACTTGTATGAAAACCACTTCAAAATTAGGCACTAAGCTTGTATGAAAGCCATTCTAAAATGTAGATATTAGGCTTATATGAAATCCACTCCGAAAAATGATGCCAACCACCTATAGATAGAATAAGGCATGTAACTACTCAAAATAACTAGATAATATACTAAATTCAAAAAGCAAAGAAGACAAATGTATCGCACACATTGCCCCCAATCATTGGTGTCTAAAACATGGATTCTGATCTAAACATTATACCAATTATCATATCTAAAATTGAAAGTGAGAGCCATCATGTTTTTCATGATGCCCCCTATATATAGATTCTCTAAGTAAAAGTGTATTGAAAACTATTGATCTTGAACTAGTCTGACTATGCAAAACTATAGCTTAACCTAATTTTCTACCTACTTCTAGTTTTTTTGTTGTTTAGATAAGAGTGCTTAAAATAGACACTAGAGGGCCAGTGCTATAGTCTAATCTTAGCACTATTATTTTAGGCTAAATCTGATGACTATTTTAAAATTATCACTATCTACCTAGTCTGTTCTACCTAGTTAGAAGTTTGGTTGCTATTCTGGGTGTTCTAAAAGTTAAATTTTAGACCATTTAAGAGCTCTGATCTCTATGACAAAAACCTTGTTTGTTTCCCCCTCTTATGAGGGTAGGAATGAATACCCTGCAATGACTACCTTCAAAATAAAGGGCCCTACAAGTGTGTTATGCTACAAAGATACATAATATAGCAATGATAATCGACAAGATATCTCAAGATATGACATGGTTTGTAATGAGAGATTTTTAGATCAATAGGGGTATGCCTAGATAGATATAACAATGTAATAACATGTCCAATTTACTGAATTAGAACTGAAAGTTTAGTTAGTTTTTAGTTATTAGTTGTCAGTTGTTAAGGAAGGATGAAGCATGATGTCCATCATGACTTCCAAGAAAACAAAATAATGCATGATGTAGATCATGGAATTACAGTCAATACATAATTAATCAAGCAACAAGAATACAAAGAAAGAATCAAGAAGCATATAAGAGTGGCCAAGGGGCCAAACAAATAAGGGACATGGGCACATGTCACTAAAAATAGAAAGCAATCATACAAAGTATGTTTAAATGCCACATACACATACAATTGAAACAAGCAAGGTTGGCACAAGGGTTGTAGACACATAGAAGAGTACAAGTAAAGGACATTGGCAAATGTCATAAGGCACATGCATGAATAGTATCAAAGGACATTCACAAATATCCTAAGGCACATATAGGAGACACACAGGAACTAGAAAATGTAATCACATCTAGATATGTAAAGCAAGAAAATAAAGCATGTAAATACTATAAAATACATTTGTATCTAACTAATCAAAGCAAGCAGTGAAAGTATGAAAGACTTGGAGTACAAGACTAGGTATATGCTAAGAAATATACTAGTGTTATATACTAGTGAGTGTCAATAGAGTAATCTATGTAAGCTAGTAAATAATTTACATCAACATGATAACTAAAATGTATGGTATAGGAATGACATAACTTTGATTGTCTATTCATGTAGAAGATGCCCCCAATAGGTATGTATATCGATGTGTGTCTCAAATGTAGAAGCAGGATACCCCCTCAATGAGTAGAGTGAAGTAATCAAGGATATGGATGTTAATGTACACACTCAAAGAAGATCAAATGAAGCATGGAATGTAGATAAATTGACAAAAAATAGCATATAATATCAAATGTAATTCTAGCATAGTAGTATAAATTTAAAGCATGGATGATGCATATAATTGAAATATTCTTATATTTTTGAATTATTTGAATGTTTTTGTATTTTGAAATGTTATGTTATTTTTGGTATTTTTGATATAAGTTATGTACAATCAATCATGAGAAGAATAAATACAATAAATACTGAGAAAGTTTTTACAGATAGATTGTAAAATAAGAGTATGATCTCGCAATTGGTTCCTAAGTCTTTCTCAAAAACTTTGTAGGATCAAATCTTTATTGAGGACAACTTCATTATTAATAATTGGTAGAAGTTGATCAAGAGTCTGATGTGGTGGATCATGAACATTGGTATTTGTATCATCATTTTTATTCTCATACTACTCATCATCAAAATTATCCTCATGAAAATTGTTGTAATATGGATACGTAGAATTTATAGTAGGAACTTGAGTTGGTTGTTTATCCATGGTATATGGTCAAGTTGAAGGAATCTGGGTGAATTCAGGAGGGTTACCATTAAGTCTTGCACTTCATCTCAAAGAAAGAGATGTAAGGAGCTTATGTGGCATAAGAAAAACAACTTGAATAATGGAAGAAAAGATTAAATAAATATAATCTAAACAAGGAACTAGAATATGCATATAAAAGGATACAATGCTCACAAATGTGTAAGGTGATATCTCAATAAGCAAATAGGATCTAGTACATATAACTAGGTTTTGGATGAAACTATTTTTAAAATTACTAAGAAAATTTAAAATTTGATGCAAATTTCTTATTTAAATATTTAAGTAAAAAATCAGAAACATATAGGAAAAATACTAGGAAAATATCAGGACCTAGTATGGGCAACTAGGGTTTGAAATAAAATTAATTTAAAATTACTTAAAAATTTTAAAATTTAATGATAATTTTTTATTTTTTTATACAAGTAAAAAATTATAAAAATATAGGAAAATTACCCTAGGGTTTCTAGGGTTTTTTTAATGTGTAAATGAAGTAATTCAGGTTCACCAAATGATTTAATAGTTTTGGTAGTATTTTAGTATTATTTTTAATTTAGTTAAAGGTCTAAAATAGGAAATTAGTAAATAAATAGGCAATAATTAAGCTATTGATTTATATAATTTAACTATATTTTTAACCTTTTTATAAATAGTAATAAATGTGAAAAAAAATAAGACGTAGCTAGAAACTAATTAAGATGGCTAAGATAGAGACTGAAATTCACTATACAGGACTGGGATGCTATCATAAATTAGGTTTTGGCCTTCATTTTATGATTGGATAAGAGCACCAAAATATGACATCCTAGCATTTGGCACTATAGTCCTCTTCTACCAATATTATCTAGGAAATTTGAACTTTATGGGTTTCGTTCGTTATGTATGTGTGAGCCTACATATGAAATTTTGACTACTGGATGTTTGTAGAACACCCTATAGAGCATATTTAGTCTTCAAACCCAAGTCTCCATTGTGATTTGACAAACTTTGAGAAAGAGGGGGGGTTAGTATGTGTAAGATGCACTAAAAATGTACCCACACCCCTTGTGTGGGCATGCTTCCTACATACCAATACTCTAAATAGGGATCAAGCCATATCTAGTTCTCCCACTTGATGTGCTTTGTGCAATAGTGTGTATGAAGATGCAGAATGCTAAACTAGATGTGCTTGAGGTGGTTAGGGATTGGTGTAAGGATTTTAATAAGTTTTTAGTTATATTGGCTAGTTGTATGCAGAGAATAGGGAAATATGCTTGAGTAGTCTTGCTTGTATTCTTGCCTTCTTTGTGATAGTTTCCAACCCTTTCCAAATGAACTTTGAATGGGATTTTATAGGGATTTGTTGATCATAGGTTAAATTTTCTTGCATTAGGCCAACAAGAAGAGGGATAAGAACTGGAAGGAACTAATCATTAGAGGTAAAAATGCACTTGGATAGGAGCACTGAAAGGAAACACTAGAGGGCCCATCTTTATATTCCAAGTTGGGTGCTATAGTCCTGAGATAACAGGATGTAGGGGGATAGATTTGTCATGAAAACAGTAATCTAGTTGAGCTGCTATCATGTTTAGAAGGGTACTGATGACTATGAATCAATGAAAAGATGTCTATGAGGGTCATGAAAGCAAGTAGGAGGGAACTATGGGTTGGGTGTCATAAGCCACACTCAAGTTATCATTTTTTGCATTTTATATGACTACAATGGGAGATTCATTAATTATTAATTCTAGACAGATCATCTCATGCAATGCATGTTACTAATCCTTTTGTTGTTCTTATTTTAAATAGTTATGCTCTAGAATATATACAACTTCATGGGTATTGTATGTGAAATCAAAGGTCTTTGCTTCAATGTTGAGTAATGTTGATGTCCATGCACATGGGAATTTCTGGTCAATCACATAATTAACCATAGTGTCTTGCACATTACAGTTAGGCACAAAATTGAATTAAACATATATACAATCAAGGCATGAGCATCTATGTGAATTAATTCCATTATGAAGGGGCTTATAAATAGAATAAAAATTATTGGGGGAAACCAACACACTCTTTTCACTTACCCCATGATAAGAATGCATACCTCCCTTAGGCATCACATAATCTACAATCTCAATATTAGAGCCTACATGATCAAAGGATAATAAATCAAGAATATAATCATTAAATGAGTCTTACGATAGAGATTATAATGTAGACTTATAGTCATAAAAGTCATCAACACCATCTTCAAAGCTAATATCTTCTTTTACAAGGCAAAGTAATTGATCTTCTGCTTGGGCATATGATATCTCATAGAGCTATAGTAAAGGTTGGCAATGTTCCTTTAAATTGACACTTTATTCACTATCATCATTTCTTTATTTAATTATCCCATCAAATATTGGGATGGATTTAGCATGATCCAATTCTCCTAGCTTGACAGATTCCTCTTCTTGTTGTTGGTATCTCAATTTATCCTATAATATTATAATTTTTCATTGATAGTTGCAATACATTATTCTACCTATTTTATGATCTGATCATCCTCTCAATTTGGGATTTCTTCTTCCTTGTGTACAATGCCTAGATTAAAAAGGAAACCCTTTCTCTATGTTCTAGTTTTGGTAAAGTAATAAGCTTTATCTTTAGATGGATTCTATATAATTCATACCCAATATACCTATAGAGAGCCTCATAGAAGGTGTTAAATTAATTTTTAAATCATGAGCATTAATATTTGGACCAAATCATATCAAAAAATATTCTTCAAGATCACTTTAACTAGTAATAGAACTAGGTGCCAAATCTGCAAGCCAATCATGCATTTCTTCTTCCAATGTGAAATGGAACAACCTACAGATTACATCCACAAATTTTACATTCATATCATGCATAGCATATGTATAAGTAGTAAGATACCCTTTAGAAGCTCTTAGGTGATTATAATAGAACCTAGGAAGGTATTGAATGGGTCATTGGGGAATTCATGTTGGATACCTGGGATATATATGGGTCCTTTGTCAAGCCAATCCAGTCTCAAAACTTTTAGTACAATCAAAGGTGTTGGCCCTCCTTCTAGCACTAGTTAACTATTGGTGGGGGTTTTATGCACACTACAGTCATAATGAGGTAGCCTCTAAAATTTTAGGATCTCAATGGAGGTAAACTCCACTCCAAGGCATGAGTTATAGGTTGTATTTTATTTTAACTTATTGATGGAATAACAAGCAGGGCATATAAGTTGTTGACAAGGTTTTTGGATAGAGGTGTGGTTTTTAAAGGACTGTGAAAATATATGTGAATTATATGGGTGGAAAGATTCTAATATAGAGTGGGTAAGTCTCAAAACAAACTCAAAAAAGAGGGAAGGGTAAGGCAGAAAAAAATATTATATGGTTTTCAAAAACTACTCCCTTAGTTGGTTTCTAAAAAGATAAGTGCTCTGATAACCTATGCCTATTTTTAGCAATAATTACATACATATAGTTAGACATGGATAAGAATTCTAAGGAAATAAAGATGAAATAAATTCATAAGCCTCAGACAAAGACAAGTGCTCTCATAACCTATGCCTATTTCTAACAGTAATTGCATATATATAGTTAGACATGGATAAGAATTCTAAGGAGATAAAGATGAAATAAATTCACAAGCCTCAAACAAAGGTTGCTCTTTTTAGATTAGCTATTGCACACTCTTAATTAGGAGATTATGGCTTAAGCTAGTGAAGTATCTAAGGTAGTTGTTGCGCACACATAGAAAACTACATAACAAAAAAGCACTCATGCACAATCAAAATTATGAATCAATTTGAACCTGACTATCTTAATCAATATATTTTCCAATCTTTCAATAGTTATTACACATCTATATATTAGTATATCAATAAAAATAATCAAGATTCTATTCATAGATTTTGCATATTAAAGATTATTGAAACATACAACCAGTGAAAGTAATAACTAATTACATAAAAATTTGAAAGAAAATACACAAACACATTCACTGATGATCAAAGTTGATGTTACTCTTGTATTCAAAAATTCTCTAATAAAAATCTAATTTTAGATTATAATTGTTTATATAAACTTGGGGAATGGGTTGTCTCATCCTCTAAGTTCATGCAAGGTCATTACATGTGATAGTCAGAACATGAGTTCTAACTATGGTCTAAAACTATATAAGAGTCTATTGTCAGCTATCAGTTTAAAATTGCCTTTGCCAAGGATATGCAATGTGTGCATATGTATAAAGACAGAAGTAATTATAGATCAAACTATATGTAAACTTTAGAATATGCATTATTTATCAAAATTACACATGCCTCTTTCTATAGATTATAAGAATAACATATTGGTATTTTAGATTATCCACCTTCAAATGAAACTTTGACATATGCATGAAGGACCAGAATCACTTTATCAATGTTTTATAACTAGTGGCACTATTTTTAGTCATGACTAATATAAATTATACATGGTATGCCTACTAATGCCTTTTATATAACCTAGATCTTCACTTTTATATTCATTGATTGAGTCCAATATCTTTGAAAATTCCATCTAGGACTCACACCATTGATCCTTTGCACTGGTGGAACATGAGCGTGTCATTTGGTAACTTCCCGAGGCTCCTAAACTTTATGCACTAAGCTCGTTGCTTCTCATAGGTCATTAGATCTATGTATTAGGCTCCCATGATGGTGAAACTTATCACTCTCATAGAGATTTGACATTTTATCTCACTCTCATATCATTCAATCAAATGGGCCTAAGCAGATGCATGCTATAGGATCTTGATTTAAATTTAAATGAGTAATTTACAACGTGAAATTTGACATTTGCATGATTATAAACTGACATCCTCACAATCATCAAATGAAGTCCACATGACTATCAAATTTAATTCCATAAATTAGCCATACTGAGGTTAAATTTGAAGTTCATATGACCATAAAATGACATCCGCATGACCATCAAATGACATTCGTGTGACTATCAAATTTAATCTTGTCAACTTGACACATGTCATTTCTTCAAGATTCCCTCCTCTTACAAACATAAGCAAAAAATGTCTTAGCATAATACTTTGAGAAATATGTATAAAGGACCCTTCATGAATATTTTAGCATAAGGTTTTAGTATTAATAAAATATGATTTGGACCTAGGCTAAGAATATTAAATTAAGCTCAAAGCATGATGAATTTTTTGTAAGCAAGGGTGCCACTTGGCAGTCTAGTATTTTTTTTGGGGAAATTTTTGTAGGAGAATTATTGTAGATTTTAATACTTCTATGTTGGGGATTTATGTCGAACAAAATGTTCACAACAATTCTCCATAAGGGTCATTTCATCAAATAAAATGTCTGAGAAAAAAAATTTGAAGGAATACTTGAAGGGATGGTCTCAAAAAGGGCCAAAGAATAAGATGTTTCAAATAAAATATTTTAAGGAATTCCATTGAGGGAATTGTTTCAGATAAAATGTCTATAATAATTTCCCTAAAGACTCAATTATTTTAGATAAAATATCTGAAAGAATTGATTAAATGGCCAAAAGGATAGGGATAAAACTCCTGAAGGGTAAGTGGTCACTTCAAAAATCCTAAAGAGTCTTTTTCAAAATGTCTGAAGGGTTGGCTCAAAAAATTTGAAGGGCATGTGCCCATGGGGGAATTATTTTGAGATTTTTGCATTGGACAAAATGTCCAAAATACAAATCTTGAAGGAAATGGCCTGGGGTAAAAAATTCTCAAAAGATAGACTCGTAGGGCTAAAAAATTCTCAAGACAAAAGTCCTAAAGGTCATGTTTAAAAGGGCCAAAGGGTCTAATTCATGGGGTACATTTCAATGGGAAAGGTCCCTTATGAAATTCCCAAAGAGTAACCACAAAACTCCTGAAGAGCACTTTTAGAAGGTCGAAGGGCAAGTTACACAAAACTCGAAGGGTAGGTCAGAGGAAAAAGGTCATTTCAAAAATCCCAAAATAATTCCATTAGGGGAATTGTTTTAGATAAAATGTTCACAACAATTCTCCTAAAGACCCAATTATTTTAGATGAAATGTCTAAAAAAATTCAATTGGATCAGAGAAAGTGTCTCAAACAAAATATCCAAAAAAAGGTTCAAAGAGGCAAAGGTGAAGGAAAAAAGTCCCAAATGAAATGTGTGGGACAAAAGTCCCAAAGGATAGGTGTAGAGAGGCTGAAGGGTAATTGTAAAACTCCCAAAATAATTTTATTGAGAAAAATGGCCACAATAAAAAGGCTAAAGGACATATTTCACAAAGCTCAAAGGGTAGGATGACAAGGCAAAAAGGTCATTTCTATTGAGAAAAGTGTATTGAAAATATTGTCTACAAAAATAAGTTTGATTTAGGGAAATTATTTTAGTAATTTTTTTGTTGAGAAAATGTTGTAAAGGGAAAATTCCATCAAAAAAAATATCTGACACAATAAACCCAAAGACTAATTCATGAAAAATAAAAGTTTAAAATAGAAAAACCTAAAGACATAAATCTAAAAACATAAAGCTTGACAAAGACTTCCAAAGAGGGTTAGTCCATGAAAACATAATACTAATGCTACTCTGTCAAAGTACGAATAAGGCCAATAATCAATATTCTCTCAGATTTTGAACAAACATATAGAAAAGGGGCTCAAAGTCAAGACCATAGTCTGAAAAAAGTGGGTCCCTATTTCTTTATGTAAAAAAGGGGGTGTGTTAGGTACAACAATAGCTATCATCCTTAATAGCTTCCTCAAAATATTAAGGTTCACATTCATACATAGTCATTAAATCATGATAAGAATGTTGACTTCTTATTAATTTATTAATAGTATAAAGACTAGAAGAATAGATTAAGGATTCTACCCATTTAGGTTTTTTAGATTAAACATGAAATTAATAGGATTACTCATACTCTAAGTTATTTAAAGATGTATCAACTTCTTCTAGGTAATTTTTTGCTTCATAAGGAGAAATAAGATATCCAAGTTCATCAAAATAAAAACATTGAGGAGGTTCCACAGAGGGCTCACAAAAGGATTTTTGAGAATAAGAGCTTTCCTATTCTCAATTATTTATCTTTTATATGGATCATACACTCTTAATCATTTAATTTTACCTTCATAACCTACAAAAATATAAGAATATGAGTTAGGATAAATTTTCTTTCTTTTTTATTTACAAACAAAGATGGAAGTAGGACCACCAAAGATCCTAAGATTAACCACACTAGGTTTCTTTGTATACTACATTTATAAATGTGTATAAATATTAAAATCTTTAGTAGGGACCTATTTAAAATATATGCAATAGTATTCATTACTTAGGCCTATAAGAACTTAAGAATATGTGTAGATTACAACATTGTTTTAGTCATCTCTATAATGTTGCATTTTTTTCTTTCAACCATATCATTTTACTAAAGGGAATAGGGAAATATTAGTTCCATTTGAATACCACAATTAATACAAAAATAATAAAAAAATTTACTAATGTATTCATCACCATTATCAAGTCTTAATTTATTAATAGAAAAAATAGAAGTATTTTCAACAATAGCTTTAAATTCTTTGAATTTAAATAAAACTTCAGATTTTTTATTTATAAAATAAGACCAAATCTTCCAATATGATAACATATAAAAGTAAAAACATATAAAAAACCATTAAGAGATATAAATTCAAAAGGTCTTATAATGTCACTATGAATTAATTCTATAGTATATGAGGAAATCACATCATGATTCTTGTGAAATGAATTAGTATGTTGCTTAGAACATAAGCAACCTTCACAAGTTTCATGATGAGAGGATATATAAGGAATACCAAAAACAAGATTATGAGATGACATGTCCTATAAAATTCTAAAATTAATGTCTTAATATTTCATGCCATAATTGAGATTCATTCTTACTATGTAATGAAATATGATATGTAGAAGAAGGAGAAAACATATACAAACCATTCTTTTGAATACCTTCAAGAATCAGAGAACTAGGTTGATTTCTAATGGACTAGTTATATTTAAGAAAAGTTATAATGAAATTATCATTCATAAATTTAGAACAAGATAACATTTTTTTCTTAAGTTCAGGTACATAGAAAACATAATTAATAACAACATTTATAAAATTTACCTTTCCTTCCTCAGTTGTTTCTAAAAATGAATTATCTCATAAGTAAATATTTTCAAAAATATCTTTAGTATCAGATAAAATATGAGATAATCAATTCATATAGTGTGATGCACCACTATATAAAATCCATTCAGTCTCATTAAAAGTAAACAAGGCAACATATAAAGTAATAACATTAGAATTATGTTCTTAATTGTTATTTTGATTATGGTTCTTCTGATAGTTTTGATTAGATTTACTTTCTTTATTATTTTTAGAGGTTTTATTATTAACTATATCTTTTTTTATATAGTAATTTTCTCTTTTATGACTAAATTTACCACACATATTACAATTCCCATTAAACATAGGTTTATGATTTTTATTACCAGATTTATTATTTTCATTTTTGTTATTTGTAGAATTAGGGTTAGAATTTTGGTTTCTATTATTCTCAAAAATAATATTTAAAGTGAAATGTGTCTAAGTATTATTCTATTTAGAACAAAAAATATATATCACTTACTTTTCTTGAATCAGAAGAGATGACAAGGTAGTGACGTTAGGGATATCTTACTTGTTTGGTACTTTAAATTCAAAACTGAAATAAAATTATTAAAACAATTATGAATATTTAACTTAATAATTAAATAAAATAGTTTAAATTTAATTAAATTAAAATTTAAACCATCTAATTGAGCTTTGATAATCTTAATTTTAGAAACAAAATTAACAACTTTTTTATCACCTTTCATAGGTGTAGTAAGCAATTAAAGAATCAACTTAATAATATTAGAGAGATAAATGCCTTTATGTATAGACTCAAGGAGTTTTAAATCATCACTAAGAGACTCTTGATTACTGATATAGAGTAGTAATTCATCCTTAAAACTTTGCAAGATAATCGACATTATTTCTTATGTTTTTTATTGAAATGCATTTGAAAGCTCAAGTGTAACATATCATCTAGATAGGGATTTTTTAATATTTATGAATATATTTCATCAATACCTTTTGGACCATAAATTCTACTTTAACATGAATTTTCTAGATATTATAGTTATACCCATTAAGCATTTGAGATTTATCTAGCGCAAATTAAGTAGCCATAAGTTCCATTTAAACTAAACATTATGACACTAGATAAAACTTAAAAAATAACATTTTTTAAATGTGAATTTATACTCTATTTCAAAATAAATTAAATTTCTAATTTAAACAAGAAATAATTATTCAATAAGATGATAAACAATTCAATAAATTATAATAATTTGCACTAGATTAGGTATCACAAGTGTCGCACACATAATAATTATCTAAACACTTACAAAGTTGTAAAATAATATAATATGAGAATTTAAAACAAAAAAATACCATGTAAATGCATCGTCAGGTGATAAAACCTATAAAATGACTAGTTACATGACTATGGTTGACAAAAAAATTCACCAAGTTAAAAGTCAAAACCAGTCTAAGGTTTTACACGTGACTCATTTCATACGTAAATCAAAATAAAATTTAAATTAATTAATTTTGATAAATAAATTTGATTTGACCAAAAAATAACTATCTAGTGGGTTTTGAACACTAGACTCCTTCTTACAAGGTTTTACCAAAATAAGAGTCACCAACCCTTCTACGAGACTAGATGGAAATAATCATGCACAAATTTATATTTATATTTGTTAATCTAGTGTGTGTGTGTGTGTGTGTGTGTGTGTGTGTGTGTGTGTGTGTGGGGTGCATGTAATTTTTAAATAGTGAAAACAAATTAAATTTTTTAACTTTTGGTAAAAAACAAATTCCCAAAATGGGACCCCTTCTACATTGAATGTAATATTTATTTTTATAAAATAAATTATTTATGAAATATTTCACCCAACTATATGAAACATACGTTTTCTTGTAACATGCTCTGAAGAGAAGAATGACACTCAGGGGAGAATTTGATGATGCACAGTAAATTATATAAACCAATAGAGACCCTAAAATTTTGTAAGCCTTCCGAAAATCTTACCAGAGAGTGAATCAAGCCTTCAAAATCAAATTTTTTGATGAAATTTTTTTTAAGGATCAGTCATATAGTAGCACCCAATTTCTTGAAAAAAAATTGGAGCCTTAGATGCTATAGAGGGACTGGTATGGGTTTTATTAGCCAATATAAATGACAAAACAACTTTCAAAAAATAAAAAGCAATACCAAAAGCATTTTAAAATAATTTTCTAAGTTTTCTTCAAGTAGAAGCACCATACAAGTGCATATGCCATAGGGACCTTGGAGGTTGAAATAAAATTTTAAATTGTCCTCTGGTTACTCTAATATAGATCTAAATTAATGAATGAATCTTGTTTTATCATAAACACTATTATAGAGGAATCAATAAGATTTTTAAATAAAAATAATTCTTCCAAGGTCGTACACCTTCAAATAATGGCATCCCAAGCTTGAAATATTTTTGAATATCCATTTAAATTAATATGCGATAATTTTTAATAGGCTTTCCAATCATGTACACCCCTTCAAAGCTCTGATTACATTATAAGATTTGAATTCAATATGCAATGTATATTGAATAACACAGGATAAAATCTAGAGATGAAAATGAATAGCAAAGCATATATCAATGAACACAATGAGATAATGTGGGAAAAATTCTTGAGAGGTAAAAACCCACAAATATGATTATTCATATATAGAGAAACATAATTACCCAATACAATTCCTTCTTCCCTCACTACTTCTCTATATCAACCTTACTCACAAAACTCTGTAATATATTTTCCACACACATATATAATTTTATCACAATCACCAATATTCAATCGAGTGTATCAGGTGTGAATACTAAAAGGGATAAAGACCCTAATTATAATTTAATGAGGAGAGGTGACCGTTGTAACCAATAGGTCCACCTTTTCTCAAGGAGCAAGATCAGTAATAAATAATTTGTTTTATTATTGCATTTGCATGAGATTTTAACCTATGTTAAATATAATAATAAAACATTTATTATTTTAACAAATAAAATGTTAAAGGCCCAATTATGACACCACATTAACTTTAATTTTTCCAAAAACCATTGAGTCAATTAGAATGCATAAAATATACAATTATCACACATGACTCATTTATAACTTACTATTTTTATAACTATGCTAAAAGGGAAAAGTACTAAAGATAAATAACTTAGTTAGAAATTAGATTTGAAGGACTACAATAGATATTGTGGAATCATATATATAACTATGTGAGGTCATTGTAGAGTAAAAAATACTCTACGCTTCATTATGATTTTCAGCAGTGCATGATCCAGATCGTTATCCTCGCATACTTTGGTTCGAGACGACAAAGTTTTGAAACAGGGCACGGGCTCTAATTTCCTTTTGATTAATTTTTCTCTAAGTGTTGAAGTCAAGCGGAAGCTACCAAGTGTCATTTTCCTAGGCACCTTTCATAATTTTTATAAGTTGGTCAAGACGTGCCACGTATCTCATATCAACTCAGCAGAATGCAACAAGTGTCGGCATCTACGTTTCATATCGGCATCCATGTTTCAAATCTCTTTTCAGTGGAAGGTTTCAACAAGCTAAGTATTAGGATCAGGTGGAAAGCACCAAGTGGCAACTACGAAAGGTTTCAATTTGATTTTCTAAAAGTGATGGAAGACACCATGTATCCTAGCTGAAGAGAGCGGAAGCCACCACGTGTCAAGATCTGAATTATCTTCATTTTGCTTCACCGATATAGCAAAGACTGAGGTGGGTCTCAAGTTTTGTTTTTGAAGCAAGTAAAAGCTGCTAGGTGTTGATGTCCATGTAAATATGAAATGAGGCCTAATTGTTTATATAATATCCCCAGTTAAGTAAAGTGGAGACTAGCACATGTCACCTTCTAAAATTTTCTCAAAGGGTAGCTAAAAGCAGCGGAGATCGCCACATATCCCCAATTAAGTAAAGAAGAGATTGCCACGTGTCCTTTGTTGAGGCAAGCAGAAGTCACCACCTATCCCTATACTTTTTAAAATTTTCTAGGGTGAGAAATGTTGTGGGTCTTATTTTTGTTAAGTTGTTAAAGTTTCAAAGAAGCAGATTGTGACAGGTGTCAAAGGTAGAATGTTCCTAAGCAAAGATACAAATGAAGTATAAGTTACGTGAAAAGTGACACGTGTCTTCAGTAAGTGTTTTGGAACATGCCAAGTGTCATTCTCCAGTAATAAGAAGGTTTTCAAGGAACACGCCAAGTGTCCTCTTCCATTTAAAAGAAGGGAGCATCCTGTGATCTGTTTCAGCCAATGAACTGTCAGAAGATAAAGCATTTCAGAATCTAAGAGATATCTTCTATTAGACACTTCCAGTTTGGTTAGATTTTAGTTGGGCCGTTAGATTGGGAACACGTAGATAATCTAGAGTGAATCCAAGGCTATAAATAGAGGCACAGAGGTCAATAGAGAGAGATAATGAGATACCAGAGAGAGATAATCAGATACTAGAGAGAGATAATCAAATACTAGAGAGATATAATCAGATACCAAAGAGAATTTTTTGAGAGAATTATTGTCAATAGTTTAGACTTTCTAGAGCTATGATTAGGAATATCATTTGCCTTTATTCTATTTTCTTGAGTTGGAAGGTTTATGTAACTGTGCATGTTTTTGTGCCTCTTATGTGACTAGAGAATTAATGAGAAGATTGAATCTTGTGTCTTTGTTGATATTTTCTATGTCATTGCAAAAGTAGTCAAGGCTATGTTGTCAAGATTTTTAGACTTTCTAGAGCTGTGATTAGTAATATCATTTGCCTTTGTTCTATTTTCTTGAGTTGGAAGGTTTATGTAACTGTGCATGTTTATGTGCCTCTTATGTGACTGGAGAATTCAAATGAGAAGATTGAATCCTGTGCCTTTGTTGATATTTTCTGTATCACTACAAAAGTGGTCTATGCTGTGAGCCTCTATTTCTATTATTTTCATCTTTTACATTGATCATGCCTTGTTTGCTCTTAAATGTAATTGAATCTTACATATAGTCTCATTGTGCTTAGGATTAAGGTCAAATTACATTCAAACACATCACCA
The DNA here is from genome assembly GCA_037957365.1 of Torreya grandis. Taxonomy (NCBI): domain Eukaryota; kingdom Viridiplantae; phylum Streptophyta; class Pinopsida; order Cupressales; family Taxaceae; genus Torreya; species Torreya grandis. The sequence continues at coordinate 921,996 of JARHVA010005617.1, read as the reverse complement.
TAGTTAGATTTTCTTTCTTACATTTGTGTTTCTATTAAAATTCCTATCCCTTTTCCCAATATACACTTGAAATAAAGAAGAGACCAGCTTCTTAAAAATCTAGAGGTTGTTCCAAGTTGCAAGTCCCACATCTTGAAACTTCCCATTGTTGGTGTTAGAAACAAGCACAATTTTAACCATCAACAATTTCTGGCATGCTCGGTGGGACAATTTCTTGAAGTTTCTTTCAAGAACATATGAACTAGAGAGCTACAAGGAGTCAGAGCTACGGACCAGTAACCAGATCTCAATCTACTATAAATCCAAGTATTCTTTTGCCACCTTTGGTAACTAGTCCAAGAAGAAGAGTCAACCAGTTTATACCAATACCAAGAGCAAATATGGGAGCCCCTATAGCCCCAAGAAATTATGCAAGTTGGAACACTGGTAGTCCATTGATTCTCCCAATACCACTAGCCACTTGGGACCCTATCCTAGTGAATGCCTTGAAAGCTTTGCCCAAATTCAGTGGGCAAGATTTTAAAACACCTAAAGAACATCTGTAGGATGTATCAGATGTCTGTGTTATACATGTTGTCACACAGCAAAATGTGGCCATAAGGTTATTAGCAGCTTCTTTTAAAGGGAAAGCTCTAGAATGGTACCGGTCCTTGACCCCAAATACCATCTCTACATGGGATTAGCTCAGAGATATTTTCTTTGAAAGATTTGAAGAGAAGGGTGATAAGTCTTCTTTATTACAGCAATTAATTACCATCTAAAGGGCACCACAAGAAGCCATGACTAACTTCAATTCTATATTTCAAAAGACTTGGGAAAGAATCCTTGTTATAGTTAAACCATTACCAGGTATGGCTATAGTTTTCTATCTTAAGGCTTTAAATTTAGACATATCTGTTATGATTCAGTCACTTGGAGGTCAGACTCTGCCAGAGGCTTATGACTATGCAGTCAAAGCTAAAAATAATTTGATAGATGCTGGAAAGTTATCTCCAAGGCCTCTCATGCCCATGTTCCCAGATATTTCCTTACCATTACCTCAATAATCCCCTATATCCATAGCCGCACCTGTATCTATGTACACATATCCTCAACCACCTGCTAAAGAAATTATCCCTACCCAATGATTTGAGCTGGATGATATCAAGAATATCCTAAGAACATTTTCTAATGAGTTGATTAATATGAAAAGATAGCCGAATACTTACCCTAAACCCCAATACCAGGGCTATCAAGGAAATATATTTTCATCTCAGCCAAACCAATACCAGGGTCCTCCAAGGCAAAATAACCCTCAACCAGTAAACCAATTAGTTGCAGTCCCTACACCCTCACAGACTATTCCTCCCAATTCGAATAGGGCGATTATTCCAGGGTAAAATAACTATGTGGATAAAACTAATGCCTAGTGTTTCCCTTGTAATAATGCTCATACGCCTAGAGATTGTCCCATGGGTAATCTACAACAAAAGGTGGTAGAGCAAAGAATAATGCATGGATAGTTTGCAAGTTCCAATGACAATAGAGCCTATCAGTCTTTTGGTATGCAAAATTTAGTCTTAATGGCTCAAATGTAAGGAATATCTTTACAATAAGAAGAATATATAGCCCTAGAATATGCTTTTTTCTCATGGGTTGAAGATGAAGAATCAGTATTCTTGAATGAATTTTCTATTTCCAAGAAACTAGTGGTGCAATCAAACTACTGTACTAGATCAAAGAGAAGAATGCTAAGACAGCCTGAAGTTGTTAAAAATGAAGTTATGGAGAATACTCTATTTCAAGGTCATCAAAACATAGCAGTTAGACAAGAAGTGCTTCAGCCAGTGCAAAATCAAGAAGTTCTTGGACAAATTCAAGAAAAGGCAAGGTATCCTTATTTTCCAAGAATTCAAACTTTAGGACCAATGAATGTGGTAGATCAACTGAAGATGACTCCAGCACAAGTATCAATTTGGGACATATTAGATATTATTGAACAAAGGACACTGTTACAAGAAGCTCTTCAAAGCCAATCAATGTCCAAATGTACTGAAGGACCTGTTGATAAAAGAAAGCTCAAAGACACAGTTCATCTACAGACAACAACCTTAGTGAACATTGCACTAGAGGTAAGCAAATCCAAACCGGATCCCTTCTATTTAACTATGATAGTTGGCAAGAAATTGCTACATAATGCAATGATAAATTTAGAGGCTAGTACTACAGTAATGCCAAAGCAAATAGCAGATGCTTTAGAGATAAAATATGAGAAAATCACTAAAAGAGTTATGCAGATAGATGGCAAATCAGTGCAAATAATAGGGAGAATTAAACAATTCCCATTACAATTATATACTTGTCCAAATATAATTGTAAATCAAGATATAGTAGTGATAGATATACCTCCTGTATTTGGCCTATGTTTATCAAGAGACTTTAATGCCAAGATAGGAGGAGATATGTCTCTTGACTGGTCTCACTTAATTCTAAGAACTAAATATGGTTCAAAGATGAAAATTCTATCTGAACCACTATCAAAAGATCACATCACCAATGAACCAATATAAAAATTAGAGGTAGATTATGCAATGATAATTAAGGAAGAAAGGGTTTTTGTTGAAAAGTTTGAAGCATTATGGACTAAGCATGATCAAGAAAAAGAAAATAACCAGTTGTTAGCTATGATGCAAAGTGACCCATATGGAAATTATGACTCTACTGGTCTAGGCACTTATGTTATTTTTGATGAAGACCATGAAATCCCAAATGTTTTAAGGGAAGAGACACCAATTACTCAAGAATCCAAAAAATATTCAGAAATTTGGACTTTAAATTTTGATGGGGCTAGAAGTAAAAATGGTGCTAGATTAGGAATTTGTCTTACTGCTCCAAATGGTGAAAAAAATTTAAGGGCTCTCCATTTTCAATTTTATTATACTAATAATGATCTTGAGTATGAATCTTTAGTGCGTGGGCTCCTATTAGCCAAGAAAAAGGGAATAAAGAATCTAATAGTAAAAAGAGATTCAAAATTAGTAGTGAAGCAAATTAGAGAAAAGGCAATAGCAAAGAATGTCAGGATGAAATCCTATAAGCACATAATTTGGGACTTAATAGAATATTTTGAAGCTTTTAATATTGAAGTAGTCCCCAGGATTCAAAATTTTGAAGCTGATAGGATTGCACAGATTGGTTCACAATTTGATCCAGCAACTGGCCTATTAGTTAACAATGAGTCAGTAAAGGTTATAGTAAGGCCAACAATTCCAGATAATGATGAGAATTGGGAAATATTTGAGAATGATTTTCAAGTATTCTCATTCTTGCAACAATTAGGGGAATTTATTGATCAATTACAACCAAAGATTGAAGAGGCATATGGAGATCAAATTATACAATTAAAGAATAATAAGCTTCCCAAAGGTTTAATCACTTTAGAAATCCTTTTTGATCCAAAAGATGTAATCCTGGAGAAGAAAAGGTTCCAATCAAACAAAGCAAATTATTCTGAAATAGAGGTGAGTGAAGGGAAAAAATTAAAACTTGGAAATTCTGCAACTCAAGTAGAAAAGAAAAAGCTAATTGAATTATGCAAAAAATATGACAGAGTCATAGCTCGAAGCTATGAAGACCTTCATAGATATAATAGAGACATTATTCAGCACACAATAGAACTAACTGAAGGATCTAAGCCTCTTAGATAGAAATAGAGGCCAGTGAATCCAAGGATTGAGCCTCTAATGGTGGAGGAGTTGCAAAAACTTTTAGATTCTAATATAATTTTTCTGATTAAACACTCAACTTGGGTATCAAATATAGTACCAGTTAGAAAAAAGAATGGTGATATAAGACTTTGTGTAGATTTTAGAGATCTAAACAAAGCATCTTTAAAGGATCACTATCCCTTGCCCTCCATGGAACAGATTTTACAGACTATGGTCGGATCCGAGAGGTTTTCTTTGCTAGATGGTTTATCTAGATACAATCAGATTTGGTTGGCTATTGAAGACCAATACAAGACTGCTTTTACTACCAAATGGGGAACATTTGCATATGATAAAATGCCATTTGGCCTGTCAAACGCTGGAGCCACTTTTCAAAGAGCTATGAATGTAGCATTTGGGGAACTTATAAATAAAATCATCTTGATTTATCTTGATGACCTTACTATTTTTTCAAAGAATGTTGTTGATCATTTTGATCATTTAGAAGTTGTGTTTAAAAAATGTCAAGAATTTGGAATATCTTTGAATCCTAAGAAATGTATCTTTATTGTCCCTCAAGGCAAATTATTGGGACATATAGTATCTAAAGAAGGAGTCTCCATAGACCCAAAAAGAGTGGTAACTATAATAAACTTACCTCTTCTAGTAAATAAGAAAGCAATTCAATCTTTCTTGGGAAAGATTAATTTCATCAGTCAGTTCATATCTGACTTTGCAAGTTTAGTAAGACCAGTGACACTCTTGCTGAAAAAAGACCTAATTTTCAAGTGGACTACGGAATGAAGGCAAGCCTTTGAAGAGGTCAAGAAAGCTATCTCAACAGCTCCAGTACTTAGAAACCCAGACTTTTATAAGCCTTTTGTAATGTATGTATATGGAGGAGAGCTCAGTATTGGTACTGTCCTAACATAGAAGGATGATAAATAGGAGGGAGAGCATCTAATAGCCTTTTTCTCAAGGACTCTTAGGGAATGTGAAACTAGATATAATTTTGTGAAAACAACCATATGCTATGGTAAAAGCCCTCAAAAAATTTAGGCATGTAGTATCAGGAAGTAAAATTTTGATACTTGTGGCACATCTAAGTGTCAGAGAATACATCATGGAGGGTGAAATTATTGAAAAAAGAGCAAACTAGATAACTAAGATCCTTGAATATGATGTAGAAGTCAAACCCACTAAATTAGTTAGAGGTAGGGGTTTGTGCCAATATGTGACTCAAGAGCTTGAAAAGATGATACCTGAAGAGACAAATTTAGGAACAGAAGAAGAAATAGTATTGAGAATACAAGAAGTTGATCAGGAATCTTGGGTTACAAGCAGGATTCATTTTATGAAAAATGAGATTTACCCAAGAGAACTCCCTCAAAATAAGAGAAGATACTATAGGATGGAAGGAGTTCATTTTGTTTTAATTAAACAGGTTCTTTTCAAAAAAAAATTGATGGTAAATTGTTAAGAAAAGGACGAGGCTAAGAAAATACTACATGAAATGCATCATGGAGTATCAAGTGGACATTTTTTTGCAAAGGCCACAGGTATAAAGATAAGTGAAGTAAGATTTTTCTATCCTACTTTATTTACAGAGTGTTATCAGCTGGTTAGAAAATGTCAATCTTGTCAATATTATGTGGGGATGAGAAGGAATGCAGCAATGCCTCTTAGTCCTATAATTGTGGATGAACCTTTTGCTCAATGGGGTCTTGACTTCATTGGAATGATAAATCCATTATCTAGTATGGGTCATAAATGGATCTTAATAGCCACAGATTATTTCACCAGATGGACCGAGGCAGTGCCACTCAAGGAAGCAATAGAAAATGTGATCCTAGATTTTCTAGGGAGTATCACTACTCATTTTGGGTCTCCTCGCACCGTAATTTTAGATAATGCTAAAGCATTTTTAGGGTCTAAAGTATCTAAATTTTCATTAAGGCATGGAATATATCTAAAAAATTCTTCTAATTATTAACCTTAGGGTAATGGTTTGGCAAAATCAACTAATAAGAACCTGATTAGACTCATCAAAAGAATAGGGTTTGATCATCACAAGGAGTGGCATAAAGTGCTTAATTTAGCACTGTGGGCTGATAGAATCACACCTAAATAGGTGATCAAAATGTCCCCATATGAATTGGTATATGGGAAACTTGTTTTAATTCCCCTAAGCTTGGAGATTCCTGCTCTCCAGCTGATCAAACAGATTAAAATTAAAGAAAATGGCCCCATGCAGGTCAGACTCATAGAACTTCTAGAAGTTCAAGAAAAGAGGGATGCAGCACATGATTATTGATAAAGCATTAGAAAATAATTAAAGACTATTTTGATAAAAGGACTTAAAATCCCCATTTCAAAAAAGGCTTAATTGTTTTGAAATGGGATGCAAGAGCTGCCAAACCAGGTCAACACACTAAGTTTGAAGCATTATGGACTGGCCCTTATAAAATTCAGGCATGTAAACAGCAAAATTCATTTGAGTTAGAAATGATGGAAGGTGAACCTAAAGATATTCCTGTGAATGGAATCTATTTGAAACATTTTAGTCAAAACTATGTTTTTTAGTGATTTTTGATCATGCAAGAGTTATAGATTCTTTTTAAGCAGGCTCAAAAGTCCTTAGGGTCACCAATAATTGTAGTTTAAAAAATACTCTATGTTTCATTCTAATTTTCAGCAGTGCATGATCTAGATCACTGTCCCCACATACTTTCGTTCGAGACGGCAAAGTTTTGAAATAGGGAGCGGGCTCTAATTTCCTTTTGAGTCATTTTTCTCTAAGTGTTGAAGTCAAGCAGAAGCTGCCAAGTGTCATTTTCCTAGGCACCTTTCATAAATTTTATAAGTTGGTCAGGACATGCCATGTATCTCATAATAACTTAGCAAAATGCAACAAGTGTTGGCATCCACATTTCATATCAGCATCCACATTTCAAATCTCTTTTTAGTAGAAGGTTTCAATAAGCTAATTATCAGGATCAGGGAAAAAGCACCAAGTGGCAACTACGGAAGGTTTCAATTTGCTTTTCTAAAAGTGACAGAAGACACCATGTATCCCAGCTAAATAGAGTGAAATCCACCACGTGTCAAGATCTGAATTATCTTCATTTTGCTTCACCAATATAGCAAAGACTAAGGTGGGTCTTAAGTTTTGTTTTTGAAGCAAGCAGAAGCTGCCAGGTGTCGATGTCTATGTAAATATGAAATGAGGCCCAATTGTTTCTATGATATCCCAAGTTAAGTAAAGTGGAGACCAGCACGTGTCACCTTTTGTAGTTTTCTCAAAGGGTAGCTAAAAGTAATGGAGATCGCCACATATCCCCAGTTAAGTAAAGTGGAGATTGCCACGTGTCCTTTGTTGAGGCAAGCGGAAGTCACCACCTGGCCCTATACCTTTTAAAAGTTGCTAGGGTGAGAAATGTTGTGGGTCTTATTTTAGTTAAGTTGTTAAAGTTTTGAAGAAGTGGATTGCGACAGGTGTCAAAGTTGAAATGTTCCTGAACAAAGATACAAAAGAAGTATAAGTTACGTAGAAAGTGTCATGTGTCTTCAGTAAGTGTTACAGAACACGTCAAGTGTCATTCTCTGGTAATAAGAAAGTTTTCAAGGAACATGCCAAGTGTCCTCTTCCATATAAAAGAATGGAGCATCTTGTGATTTGTTTCAACCAATGAACTGCTAGAAGATAGAGCATTTCAGAATCTAAGAGATATCTTCTATTAGACACTTCCAATTCAGTTAGATTTTAGTTGGGCCATTAGATTGGGAACACATAGACAATTTGGAGTGAATCCAAGGCTATAAATAGAGGTGCAAAAGTCACCAGAGAGAGATAATGAGATACCAGAGAGAGATAATCAGATATCAAAGAGAGATAATCAAATACCAGAGAGATATAATCAAATACCAGAGAGAATTTTTTGAGAGAATTATTGTCAACAATTTAGAATTTTTAGAGCTGTGATTAGGAATATCATTTGTCTTTGTTATATTTTCTTGAGTTGGAAGGTTTATGTAACTATGCATGTTTCTATGCCTCTTATGTGACTGGAGAATTAATGAGAAGATTGAATCATGTGCCTTTGTTGATATTTTTTGTGTCATTGCAAAAGTAGTCAAGGTTGTGTTGTCAAGAGTTTTAGACTTTCTAGAGCTGTGATTAGTAATATCATTTGCCTTTGTTCTATTTTCTTGAGTTGGAAGGTTTATGTAATTGTATGTGTTTCTATGCCTCTTATGTGACTGGAGAATTCAAATGAGAAGATTGAATCATGTGCCTTTGTTGATATTTTTTGTATCACTGCAAAAGTAGTCTATGATGTGAGCCTTTGTTTCTATTATTTTCATCTTTTACATTGATCATGCCTTGTTTGCTCTTAATTGTAATTGAATCCTACATATAGTCTCACTATGCTCAAGATTAAGGTCGAATTACATTCAGGCACATCGCCATAGTTAGATTTTCTTTCTTGCATTTGTGTTTCTGTTAAAATTCCTATTCCTTTTCCCATTATACACTTGAAATAAAGAAGAGACCAGCTTCTTCAAAATTTGGAGGTTGTTTCAAGTCGCAAGTCCCACATCTTGAAACTTCCCATTGTTGGTGTTAGAAACAAGCACAATTTCAACCATCAATAGTCATTATGAAATAAGAATAAGGATTAATTTTACTCTTGGATAAGAGTGCACTATTTGGATAGAATCAACATGTACTAGTGTCTTTAGGTGGCATTGGCATCCGTTAGGGTTTTCTCCCTATATGAAAGTTTTTATGGGTGTCTCTTTGCTTTTATATATTATATGTGTATGTATATATATTCAATTAATTATGGGATCCATTATATGCCTTCTTATTCACTTGAAACCCAATACACTTAAGAGGGATCAAACTCCATGTAGTTCTTCAATCCTACAATGGTGTGTGTGAAATCATCGTGTAATTATGTGCTTGAATAATGAATTTTGCCCTTATTATTTTATTCAAATATATCTCTAGGATACCAAGGTTTAATGGACTCATAATTAGGAAGAATGGGTGTTTTCTTCTCAATGTGTAGTTAGAATTTTTTTGAATTTGTAGTAGTGATAGCCCCTAGTGAACAAATGAATAAAAATGTGTTTGTATAGTGATTATTTTGAGATTTATTTAATTTTGATTATGAAATTTGGGGGATGTAACATTGTGGTAAATTTAAATTTTATCAATTTTTCATTATTTTTTAGGAGGATAAAACTAGCAGATTCAGACACTATTGGCAGGTGGGATTGTCCTGAAAGCATGATTTCATCTAAGGAGAAAAGATAGCCAAAATAGAAGTATGAATATGTCAAGGTATGAGCTTAGGATATTTTAAAATATTAATAGGAATAATTAGTGTAAATTTTTATTTAATTTAGAGAGGGTCATACACATAAGTAAAAGAAAGTGGTTCAAATTTGATGAATTGAACAGAGGTTAAGTGTGCATAGAGGATGGTCACATGTGCATTATTTGTGTATGTTAATTTTAGTGACTAAAAATGAATAGTAGAATATCAATTTTAAAATATTTAAGAAGGATAAACTATCATTTATTTTTTTATGATAAATATTGACCAGTTGGAATCTATTATGGGGATTCTCATGGAGAAGCTGGGTGTTTATATGAAGGCATAAAAAGAAGCAAGGAGGAAGTTCTCAAGGTTCATGATAATAAGGAAGTGTAACCAAAATCCAACCAATATCATCTCAATTTAAGGGTGAGGAAAATATATAAATTTAGGTTTATTTGGGGACATGAATGTGGAAAGTCTAGACCATTGGCTAGCTAATTTGAGGCATATTTAAGTTTGTGTTGGATTAATGAAATTTAACATATTTATTTTTCAAAGTTAAAATTAGCCAATCATTCTTTAACTTGGTTTGAGATTTATTTTCATTATTTGGTTGTTAATAAGCTTCTTATTATTACTAAGTGGGATAATTTTAAGACTCTAATCAAGAAAGTATTTTATCCCATTTGGTATGAGAAATAAAGGTCCATGTACTAGCACTATATTAGGCAAAATCTAGGCCAAAATGTGTAAGAGTACATAAATAAGTTCCATAAGAAGCTTATCTAAAGGATCAAAGATATAAAATACCATGATATCTTGATGAAGTATGTGGGTGGACTCCATAGCCAGTTGAGGAGACTACTCCTCTTGGACAAGCCTATAAATGTAGATAACATTTGTTATCAAACTCATTATTTAGAGGTGGACTATAAAAATCTCCATCTACCTCTCAAAACACTACCAATAATAAATAAAGCTCCAAGAAAAAGGGTAATGGTATTGGGAAAGGTAATGTTATAACCCTACCAATTGGAACATTTATATAAATGTTAGATACAGTACAATAACATGTTTTATTGAGTTCTGATAGTTATTTTGATTGATTGTTATAGATGTTATTATGATTTTGGATATGATTTTTTGATACTTTGTTAATAGTTATGATTCAGATCATTATTATTGAGATGGATAATTATGTTGATTTAGTTCTAGCATACTTTAATTCTATTCAGTTCAAAATTTATTATTATTGATATTATGACTTGGGTAGATCCTTCTAATGTATTATTTTGGTGGATACAGGTACCTGGAAAATGAGATAGGATAGATGGGTTCTTAGAAAATATATTAAACATATAAATGAAGTTAACTTATATTTAGATGTGACTCTTAAAGGGAAAAGAATTGAAATAGGGATCCTAGATCCACTAGTTAGTTGAGTCTTTTTCTCATCAATATTAGTTTGGCTCTATTATTACACTTTTGATCTTGTGAGTCATTCATATTTGGATGTGATGTTTTCATTTTTATTTTTGTCATCATACTCTTGGTTATTCTCTTCACCAACCCCTTCCCATGTCTTGCCTTTTTGAATTGTCATCTTCATGAATCTCAAAGCTCTTCATGCCTTCAAGGTAGTCTTGAATTACTCGAATGGAAATCCAAGGTTATGGGTGTATGGAATTTGACTATGGCACACTCTTTGAAAATATATTCATCGTAATGTATTTGTATGTTATTTACATAGGTGTGTGTGTGTGTTTGTGTATGTGCATACATATATATATATATATATATATATATATATATATATGTGTGTGTGTGTGTGTGTGTGTGTGTGTGTGTGTGTGTGTGTGTGTGTGTGTGTGTGTGTATATATATATGTATACATATATATATATATACATATAGATATACATATACATATATATATATATATATATACATATACATATATATATACATATATATAATATATATATATATATATGTATGTATATCTATATATATATATATATATATATCTATATATATGTATGTATATATCTATATATATGTATGTATGTATGTATGTATGTATGTATGTATGTATGTATGTATGTATATATATATATATATATATATATATATATATATATATATATATATATATATATATTTATGTATATATATATTTATGTATGTATGTATGTATATATGTATATATATATATATATAGATACATATATATGTATAAATATATATATATGTGTGTGTATATATATATATATATATATATATATATATGTGTGTGTGTGTGTGTGTGTGTATATATATATGTGTATGTATATATATGTATACATATATATAGATGTGTGTGTGTGTGTGTGTGTGTGTGTGTGTGTGTGTGTGTGTGTGTGTGTGTGTGTGTGTGTGTGTGTGTGTATGTATATATATATATATATATAAAGTGGGCATTATTTGTTTTATGGTTTGAATATATATTTATGAATGTGTGTGTGTGTGAGTTATTCATATATATCAAGTGGGGGTGCAGTTTTGTATGTGGTTAGAATATTAAAGTGGTTTGTATGCATAATACTAAGATCTTAAAATAATAAAGAGATTAACTAAGATGCAAAAGGAAGGGAACATCCTTTTCAATAAGTATTTTATATTTAATTTTTTTCCTTTTGGGAGAGACCAAATTTGGCATGGGAGGAAGGAAGGGTTTTTATCTTGAATTGGGGGGATAGTGGATAGGAGAGGAGAAAGAAGACACGGGGGAAGAAAAGAATATAGAAAATGGAGTAAAAAGAAAGGGGAATTTGGGAAGAAGAGAGGGGTGATGGAGGAAGGAAGAGGATAACACAGAGGGAGATAGTAGATGAGGGAGAATAAAGAGAAAGAGAGAGGAGTGATGAAGGAGTGTGGCACCCAGCTTTGGGAGAAAATTTTAAAAAAAAAGCAAAAAAGATGAGCATAGAGGAGCTGAGTTTGTAAAGTTAAATTTCTTCCATTACAACAAACAAAAATACCCACTTGCTTTCCAAGTAAATTTGTAGTTGAATAAACAAATTTAAATTGGGGTTTTCCACTGTGGATTGAATCATGTAATTTTATTGCTATGAATCAGATTTGGCATTTGTTGCAAATAAATTATATTTTGAGTGGTGAATGAAAATTTGAAGTTTTTATGCATGAAATAAATGGTTGTAATTTAATATTTTGATTAGGGTTTTGGGTAGAATATGAGGATGAGAAATATAGTCTAGGTAATTTCATTTCCTATGTGATTAACAAAAAAGTTTGGATTCAAAACCTATGTAGGCCAAACTTAGTTTTCTTGTCTATTAAATCTCTCAAAATAATTGAATAAATAAATAAAATTTTCAGTTGTGCTTGTTATGTTATGGCTTGAATTATTTTTTCTTGGAAGGATCATTGGGCTGAAGTATTTATTTTGAAACTATTAATTTATTATGAGGGGTTGGCGGTTCCTTACTAAGTCATGGGACTTCATGAGGAATCCACAATCCTTAAATAAATTTTATCTCTACGTAAAGACCACCTAAACCCCCATCTAATTTTCCCAAAGTTATGCATAAATTTGGTTTTAGATATTTTTGTGAGGTTTCTATTGATTGTGTATAGATGGTTGGAAGTTATGGGTTGAATTGGATGTTAAATGAATGTCAAAACCAATGGTTTTTTTTTTTGGCTACCGTTATAAGAAATTTTGGTCAAAAATGTTTTAGTGGAATTAACTACATCCTTGTGGGTTTATTTTAACTACCGATTAGAATTGGTTTCTATTGCATGTATGTTGGATGTCATTCCATGCTTTGATTAAACAATCATTTATTAGGTTCATCAACTTGGAAACCCATCACTAATATTATTACCTAATTTATGGTTCATTGTGAGTCCATGATGGTTGCATGTGTCATTTACCTCTAGATTTAATGTTGAATCATTTGAATATTAATCAACTCAAATTAATGAATTATGCTCATTATAAACCATACCTACTTGCTTAAATTATTCCTTTAGAGAATTGGACCATTTAATTGGTTATGAGCATGCCCTTTCAGAACTTTTACAATTGAATCAGCCTTGACTCTTTTTATAAGTTCACCTAAAGGCCAAGAGGATATCTTGAATTGTTGGGATCCTTATGAGTTTCTTAATATTATTTAGTATCCATTGGCTTGTGATTGCTATTGTATACTTGTTGTTTGGTTTTTATTATGTGATCTGAGTCAGTGGCTTAGCATCCATGTTGAGTCCTTAATCTTCTTACTTAGTTTGCTATTGAAACCACCACTAGCTGATGGATGGGGTGGTTAGGTCCATCATATGGTTGGGTTCATTGGACTACATGTATGGGTTTTCCCTCCTGATGGTAGATGTTTTTCTCTCTTGGATTCATGGTTGAAGGTACTTTTTATAAGATTATATGAATTGTATTTATTCTCACGGATGAACCAGAACAAGTTAATATGGTTCTTCTTAGTGAATTAATTTTCTTTAAATGCTCTTATATCATGAAATTTTTCTATTCTTGTATAATACTATTGCTTTCATTGAGCATGTAATTATACACTCATTTGGAAGATCCATAATTATATACAAGCATCTCATATAGGACATTGTTGTTCCTAAATCATAAGTTTTGTACTAGAATTATTTGAAGTATTTTATAGGTGGTTGGCAATGTTAAATTATGTGTTGGTTGTAGGATATGAACACCTAAAACTAGGTTGTATGTTCCTCTTATTATTTTATGTGGAAATAAAAGTTACTTACAACCATGTATAGAGGATCCTTTATGCATACATTAAATTATGCATCACTTGATATCATGCTAAGTGTACTTGTAGTAGTTGTAGAAGTTGTGAATTGGATTATGAGTTGATTGTTTTTGGTATGAATTTTATTTATGTATGATGTAATCATTGTAGTTTACAACCACCTACAACCATCTTAGATGATATATTTCATTCTAATGAGTATAAAATAGGCATGTACAGCCATATAATAGATGTCCTAAAATTATATTGTGCCTTCACTCTTTCACATTTGGTAATGTTATGCTAAAAGTAATCATTTTGTAGTATGTGTTTCTTCTTATGGATGGAATTTATGTTATAATTATTTCATACTATAGAATGTTGGTCACATTATTACAAGTTGATTTTAAACAAGTTCCTCCCTTTCATTTGTTACATGTTATGCATGTGTACAACATATTGATACAGCCATAAACTATTACTTGTTTCAACTGAACTATGTATTGTAATTATTTCACTTGTGATTACTATCAAGGTGGTAAAGGATAATAAATAATATTTGTTATTATTTTTTTCTTCTATGCAAAACAAATTCCACCTTCGTGAAGGAATAGGTGTTGCTTGATTGTATGGTATAATAGCACTTGGATACCATTATGTTTTTGTGATCACATAAAAATGTAATTTGTAGAACTTGAGCATGACTTGTGACATCCAAACCATAGGTCTTTCTTACTTACACAACCCCTTAGGCATGTTTTCATTGCTTCTTAGTCACCCAAAGCCTTCATAAATCAATCCCAATTACCCCAAACTCCTCTCCCAGGCATAGATATATCCCCTTGGATAAAAGTACCAGAATTTGGACTATAGAACTAGACGCTAGGGTGTCCACTTTTGAATGTTATTGTCCAAGTCACTCTTAGCCTCAAATGGTCAGATTTCCCTAAATCTTTATCTTTTTCCCTATCAGCCTAACATGAAGTCATCTAACCCAAGATCATCAATTTCCATATAAAATCATATTCAAGCTTCATTTAGAAGGGTTGACAATCATTCAAAAGGCACAAACTAGAAATACAGTAAGCACACTCAAGCAAATCTTCATATTCTCTACATACAGCCAACCACTACTATTTTTAACCTACTCAAGCTCCCACATAAGTCATGAGTCATGTCAAGCTTTCCAAAATTCACATAATACTTACATTGCATATATAATATTGCATAATACACATTCAATTTAGGATAACTACATTGGCCTTGATCCCTCCTTAGAGTATTAGTATGTAGGTAGCATGCCCACACATGGGTTGTGATCATGCATTTAGTGCATAATACACATTAACCCCTTTTTTATTAGATTTAAGACCACTTTTCAAGCCTAAGGAGGAACTAGGACCCTAAGGACAAAATCAATTATACACAGAGCTTCACAGATGATCAAGACCTAAGATTCTAGACACAAATACTCTTGAAGTATCAGAATAGAACCCAAAAAGCTCAAAAGAAGCAGATCAAAGGGACTATAGCACCAAATATAGGACTAGAGCACTGGACCTCCAAGTGTCTAGTTTTTAGTGCTATTATATAGGCAAAAAATAGACTTTTGGGTCCTATTTCTGATAGCTTACCTAGTCAGCTCAGCAATTTACAGTTCTAGAATCCTCCATCTCAATTCAAAAATTAGCTAAGTTCACTTTTTATCCCCTTGTTTGCTATTTTTAGTAATTAATTGATCAAATTCAGATTTCACAAATCAATAGGTTAATTTATGCATACTATATTCACATAATTTGTAGATTAATTTAAACCCCTTTACTATTTAGGAAATAAACCCTTAGTTTTTGAAAAATAGTAAAATATTTGGTGAACCTGACTTACTTCAAATCTTTGCACAAAAACCCTTGAAACCCTAAGGCTATTTATTTTTGATTTTTTACCATTTTATTTTATTTTTATAGAATTTAAAAATCAATAAAATACAAATTTAAGTGCAATATTTTAAATAATTCACTAAAACCCTAATTTCCACATACTAGGTCCTTTTTGCACAAAACCACTTCTAAACCACTAGGAAAAATATTCTATTAATTTTAGAAATATTTTTAGACTATTTCTAATATATTTCAATTCAAATCTACTAATTCTTAGTAAATTTCTCAAATTATTGCATTAATTTTGAAAAAAATCATTTCAAACCCTAGTTACATCACTTAATTTTCCAAAATATTCCTCTTATTTTTAGAAAATTTTGATTGAATATTAAAATCATAAAATCATTGTCAAATTCAAAAGTTCATAGTATTGTGCAAATAATATTCTTTAAAAATCCCTAGGTGCATACACTAGGTCCTATTGAATCTTGAGGTATCACCTTACATACATAGCCAAATTGTAAAAATGATACTTATTTCCAAATGTTTCTTACATTTCTTGAAAATAATAAGGAAACTATAATAGGCCCTGTCATGTACATGAATGATGATGTTTATCACATGTTAGTACAAAGTTTCATTCTTTGCTTTACATGTTTGCTTTTTATAGTATGGAATGATATTTAGCAAACTATTGTTACATACATTAAGACACTTCTTTCCCCATCTCTCATGGAACCCATCTTCCATAATGAATACTATTGCATGGTTAATTTCACCATCCCATAGGTTACTACCCATCACCAGAGATCCCAGCTGGCACCCTTCATCCCTCCTCCTCCTCACCCTATCGATTATCTACACTCTCCTCCTGCACACACTACTAATCTTATACAAATAGTGGATAATGTGGTTAAAGTCATTATTTGACCTACCATTATCCCACTTCCCCACTTTGTCTATTATCTACACTCTCCTCAACCCACCCAAGAACCCCATAATCTACCTATTCCATCCCGTCCTTGACCCTAGCCTATTACACAATTAGATGCAACCAAGGCATATGATATTATAGATCAGTTGCACAATACTCCAAAAAAAAATCAATGTTATAATTGCTCCAAAAAGCTAATCTGTTTAAGGACATTCTTTATCAAGCACTCACTCAGACTTCCATGCCAGCTAACTTTGAGCCTGCTTATTTTGCATCTGTGGTTAATACACTAAAAATTATTGAAGATTCCATTTCTTTAAATAAATATTACACACCATCTCAAATAGTTATTGATCAAAATTTACCACTATTCATATAGATTTAAATTAAAACTAGTATAGTAAAGAGAGTTTTAGTTGATAGTGTTGCTGGAATAAATATATGCAATATCAAATTATTACAATCTATGGGTGTATATATGGCATCCATGTAAAAATCATAAAATACAATTAAAGGTTTTGATGATATACCACGACAAACATTAGGCACCATTGCATTAGATATCATAGTAGGGCCAAAAACCCTTACTACCCAATTTCAAGTTATGCTTGGTCCTCTCCACTATAATCTTTTACTTGGATGACTATGGATACATACTATGTAAGCCATTCCTTCTAATCTACACCGATGTGTCAAGTTCATTCATGATGGATATCTCTACACATGTCTAGTAGATAATCAACCATTCAGATACTATTGAGTTACAAAGTCATCTTTGACTATTTTTCTGGATGGGATATCTTCTCTTACTATGCAATTACCACCTCATCATATTCCTCTAGATAAAATGCATACATATGAGGTGGGAAAAAATAGCAAATCTCATGTTTCACAAACTCTAGCTTATCAGCCAATTATAATAGCTCCATTCACTCCAGAAGTCATAATAAAAACCCCTGTTACACTTACACCATCACCAACAACAATTATAGTAGTGTCAGTTGCTCCCACAGATACAGCCCCTCAAAATAATATAGATACTCTCTCAATATCATCACCTTCTCCTGCTATAGTTACTTAGAGTTATATATCATAGTTACTCCTTATGGTAAATTTAGATTTATCTTACATATATCATGTTGATATAGATTCCTATGCTACCACAGATGATGATGATACAACACCCACACTCATAGATGATTATCTATGTGGATTAAACTTTACACTAGTTGAGAATATTGAGATGATTCTAGAGAACTTATTAAGCATCTTACAGTTAACAAGTTCACTTCTAAAATGAAAAGGAAATTCATTCAAATCTAAATAGGTAGTATATAACATCGACCATAGATTTTGCTACATATATTACTTGATCATAAATTAATCAAGATTTTTATAGTATGACATAGATCTATCAATAGATTATCATAAAAGGAAGGTAAGATATTTTTCCTTTTTAATAGGATTACTGGCCATGATATCAAATCATGTACAAATTTACAACATTGATTAGACAAACTAAAAAATCAAGGCATTATTCAAATCATAGCTCCACTAATAGTACCAACACCACTTCCAATGAAATCACTCACCAACAGGGCTAAATGACCAAGAGCAATAGTAGCATCTCCACTACTAGAGCAACCTTCATTTCATCTTCAAGTTGATGACAACATGAACATAGAATTTTTAGCATATGATGATACTAATTATGATGATCTCGATCTATTCAATGAAGGTCATAATCCATTCCTACATTTTTATCCCTAGCGGCCTCCATCTCGAGATCCTTTTCCACCCCCAACCTAGTATCTATTATATTATGATGTTATGTTTGTACATACTTTCCTTTCTCATATTGACTATACATAGTCTCATTTGCTTGATTGTACATAGCTTATTCTAAAAATACAACAACAATACAAACTTCAAAAAAAAATACAAAAATATGTCAATCATATGCATCATCTATGTTCATACATTATTAAAACACTATGTTAGACTTACATTACATTGTTCTATGCTACTTGTTTGTTGATTTATCTATATTACTAGGCTTCACTTGATATTATTTTAAGCATGTAATGTGCATCTAGATCCTTGATGGATTTATTCCACCCATTAAAGGGGCACCTTACATCTAAATTCTAGCTACATATCGATACATCTACCCACTGGGAGCACACTCTACATGACTACTCCATCCAATTTATGTCATTCTTACACTACACACTTTAGATATTTTATTTTAATATGTTCTTTGCTTACATAGATATTACATCGACATCCATTGGCATTTATCATACTTTTCTATTTCATAGCATATACATTAGTCTTGTATTACATATCTTCTACACTCTTGCTTCTCACTTTTTATAGTTAGGTGCATGTTTACTTCTTCTAGTACTTTGCATGCTTCCACTCTTCGCTTTGATTAGGTAGATGTGTTTTCATTTTCTAGTTCTTGTTTGCTTCATGTTTGCATTTTAGGACATTTTCCAAATGTCCTTTTTTCTTGCCTATATGTGTATGCCTTTGGAAATTTGCCAATGTCTTTTGTGTGTGCCTTTCTATGTGTTTGTGGCCCTTGTGCTAATCTTTGCTTGTTCCTTTTGTGTGTGTATGTGGCATTTGAACATGCCTTATATGCCTTGTGTGCTATTTTTGGCCCCTTGGCCACCCTTGTGTGTTTCTTGCTTCTTGATTTGTATGCTTGTTTATTTGATCATTTCTCTTTGTGTGCAAGGCCATGATTCTAATCATGCATTTACCTTGCTTCTTAGATGCCATGATAGACATCATGATCCATCCCTCCATGACACTAACAACTAATAACTAACATCTCACATTCCATATTTATCTTATACACATACTATTATGTTGTTATATTTGTCTAGGCATACCCATGTAGATCTAACAATCTCTCTTTACAACTTTTGCTATATCTTGAGATCATGAATATCAATGTTATATCAAACATATTCATAGCTTAACATAATTACAAGGCTTCTTCTTCTAAGGGAAGTCATTACAGGGTCTTCATTACTACCATCAAAAGAGGGGGAAACAAAAAGGGGTTTTGTCATAGAGATCAAAACTTTTATCGGTAAAAAAAACATAGTTTTAGACCAGTTCAGTCTAGATTCCAGAATTCAGTACATTCTGGCCAGATCAGGTAGATAGTAGAGAACACAGTCCAATTTTTAGTTTTGGCTCTAGACAATAGTGCTAAAAATGGGACTATAGCACTAGACCCTAAAGTGTCCATTTTTTTATGCTAGTGTCTAGACAAACAAAATTTTTAGTTTTTATAGAATCAGGTAGAGGAGTGAGTTCAGTCATAGTTTTTCCATAATAGTACAGTCTAGAATCTAGTAGTTTTCAACACTTTTCCACTTAAAAAATATAAATACAAGGGGAATCATGCACAACATGAGGGTTTCCACTTACAATTTAGACATGGTAGTTGATACAACTTTTAATTTAGAATCTATGTTCCAGACACTAGTTATTGGGGGTAATGTGTGTGGCACATGGGCCTTTTCTAAGTTCAGAACATTTTCTTGCATGTTCCCAGTAGTTACGTGTCTTACTCTATTTTTAGGTGGTTGGCATCACTTTCAAGTAAACTTTCATACAAGCTTGCTTCCTAAATACCTAAGTTCTCAAGTTGATTCCAATTTTGGAGGGGTTTTTTATACAAGTTATAATCTCCATCTTTTGAAGTGGCCAATATTAGCCTAGTTTCCAGTTATATTTAGTTATCCACACCAACATTATCAAATTATAGCATGTTCATGGGCTTCATGGTCCATCTCATATGACATTTAGCTTACACTGATATCTTTCTATTTAGTTTCACATCATGAGGTAATGATAGATCCAAAGTTCTAGCTAACCTTTTTATTCTTGAGCCACCTATTCATAAGGATTGGACACACAGTCTAGATATCGATTAGCACATGCATGATTCATTAGCTTTGCATAGTTGGTGATGATGGAGATAAAGGGCCTACCTTTTCATTCTTGAGCCACCTTCTAGGGGATTGAGAACTCAACTCATCCATCGATATAACTCTAGGTTCAATTTTTATCTAGCATCACTTAACACGACCCAATAGCATAACAAGTTTTGTATTGGTTCACATACCTGGTGAGGTGTATTCATTCCTTTTTTTTCCTTTCTCTCTATTTACCTAGTTTTATAAATTATTATTTTAGATATAATTTATCTAGTAAGAACTAATCTAATTTCACTATCCTTATTTAAAAATTCACACAATACAATGTGCTCTCACCATGCACAAATCCAACATCACATAGTTTTTTGGGCTTAGCCTCACAGGTAAGTTTAGGTACGCTTTTATTTGTATCCTTTATCCTAGAATTTCACTTAGATACATACTTAAAATAAAGGTGGGGGGGGGGGAATTCAATCACATAAAAGTGTAATTTTTACAACTTGAGCATGACTTGTGACATCCAAACCATAGGTCTTTCCTGCTTACTTGCACAACCCCCTAGGCATGTTTTCACTACGTCTTAGTCACCTGAAGCCTTCCTAAATCATACCTAGATACCTTGGACTCCTCTCCCAGGCATAGACCTATCCCCTAAAGTCCTTTTCCCCTTAGATAATAGCACCATAAGTTGGATTATAGTGCTAGACCCTAGGGTTTCCACTTTCCAGTGCTATTGTCTAAGTCACTCTTAGCCTCAAATAGTCAAATTTCCCTAGATCCTTATCTTTTCCTTGTTGGCCTAACATGAATTCATCTAACCCAAGATCATTATTTTCCCTATAAAATATTATTCATGGGTCATTTAAAAGGGTTGGAAATCATTCAAAAGGCACGAACTAGAAATACACTAAGCACACTCAAGCAAATCTTCTTATTCTCTACATACAGCCAACCACTATTATTTCTAGCCTACTCAAGCTCCTGTGAAGTCAAGTGTCATCTCAACCTTACCCAAATTTGCATAATACTTATATTACATATATAGGATTTTACAATACACATTCAATATGGGAGAACTACATTGGTCTTGATCCCTCCTCAAAGTATTGGTATGTAGGTAGTGTACCTGCACTTGGGGTGTGATCATATATTTAGTGCATAATACACACTAACCCATTTTTCTAGATGATTCAAAACCACTTGTCAATCCTAAGGAAGAACTAAGACCTTAAAGGATGAAATCAGTTGTACATAGAGCTTCATGGATGATCGAGACCTAAGATTCTAGACATAGAGCCTCTCAAAGTATCAAAATAGAACCCAAAAAGCTTAGAAAAAGCAAATCAAATGGACTATAGCATCAAAAATAGGACTATAGTGCTGGACCTCTTTAAGTGTCTAATTTTTGGTGCTACTATCTAGGCAAAAAACCAAACTTTTGGGTCTTATTTATGATAGTCTATGCAGTCAGCTTAGCAATTTGTAATTCCAGAATCCTCCATCTTAGTCCATAAATCAACTAAGTTCACTCTCTCTCCCCTTGTTTGCTATTTTTTGTAATTAATTTATCAAAACCATATTTAAAAATTAGTAGGTTAATTTAGGCATATTGTATTTGCATACTTTATAAATTAATCCAGACCTCTTTATTATTTAGGAAATAAAC
The DNA here is from genome assembly GCA_037957365.1 of Torreya grandis. Classification (NCBI taxonomy): domain Eukaryota; kingdom Viridiplantae; phylum Streptophyta; class Pinopsida; order Cupressales; family Taxaceae; genus Torreya; species Torreya grandis. The sequence continues at coordinate 899,766 of JARHVA010005617.1, read as the reverse complement.
CCTTAGTTTCCCAAAAATAGTAAAATAGTTTCAATTATGAAACAAAGGAAATTTAATGATTTCATAAACATGAATTTTGTGGATGATATTCATAACACTTCATTATGCCCCAAGGTAACCCTTGAAGTTTTGGTGGCATAAATTACATTGTAAATCATTACCGATCATGGACCATTTAAATTTATTCTTACACTAGTTTTTCAATAAGTAATATAGAAGCTACATTAATGGCAAGTGTAATTATTAACAAATCCTCTAGTTTCCTCAAATAATTTTTATTCATTATTAAATGATGAAAGAGGTTACTTATAATAAATAGTATGGAGCTTTTATTGCTCATACTAATACTACTTGGCTAGAAAAATTAATTTAATTAAATATTATTAAGTGATAGAAGAACCTAATGCAAGGACCCAAAAACTGAAGGTTAAGTTCAGGAGTTCTTCTTATGCGTTTATAAAATAATGTTCACCATGATAAATTAACATCTATTTGAATGGTTTCAATTATCTTCTAAATTATCTCATAAGATTATGGATTATTGATATAAGGACTTTCTTACATTATAACTCACAAGGGGTAATCCTCCCTTGATAAGAATGGTCAACTTGGGGTTATTGTATATAACCAGTGCAATGATGGTTATCTTTAAATGGAAATAAATTGATAAGTTGATCTTTGAGTCAAATAATTTTGTATAATCTAAAATTATTATTGAGATTGATTTTTGTTCATATACCATTGTTGCACGTAGATAATCCTTGCCCAATTATTAGATGGTATCAATTTTAGGGTGCAAGGACCCCAACCCAAGATCTAGATATGCAATCTCAGTGTGTATCACCTATTTAAATACACTTATCACCTATAGTGCTATTGATTTATAAATGCCTCTTGATTGTTAGAGCCAAATCAAATGAGGAGAAAGTGACCCTTAACCAAGGTTAAGGATCCTTGAATGGTCTTATGTATAATTCAAATATTTCATATGGAATTTGTATTTTATCCATGTGTGTTACACACTGATACATCCCAAACTATATATATTCTCAAAGGGCAACAAACTTCCCTATATGATCCTTTGCATACTTTTACCATTGAATAAGTAGTCTTAACTTACCTCACATGGTTATGGGTGTACTCATGTGTTTATGTGATAATTATGTTGTCATATGTATTGACTGATGTTACTTTCATTAATAAAAAGTATATTAAGAGATATTTTGGGAAATTTTATGTTGATAGTCATTATAAGGCTCAACATCGGAAGCTCCATCTAGAATTGTATATTTTCAAGAATAAGAAAAATAATAAGTCTATGCCCTCTCTTCAAGGTGAGAACATTGGTTACAACTCCACTTTGTATGACATTTTATGTTATTACCTATATCAATAGAGAGGTATTTTTAGGTATTAGTAGTTCTCAAGAGAGTGAACATTCTAAGCTTTTTCCATATTAAAATTCAAATGAATAAAATAAAATTTGATTCTCTTTTATATACTTCATCTCAAGATAATTTGATACGTAAGGAATTGGTGGACAAATTGGGGTTTGAAACTCACAATCATCCAAGTCTATATTAATTGGGTTGAGTGAATAAACGTATAGACATATATTTGACCAAGCAATGTAGAGTTAAGTTTGGTATTAGTACACATTTCATTAATGAAGTTACAATGGATGGTGTGCCTCTTGATGTGTGTGGTATAACATTTGGAATCCCCTACTTATATATTCGGGATGTCATTTTCATGAGGAGATCCAACTAATACCATTTTGTGAAGGATGTAAATACCTAAATCATTTCATCCTACAAAAGTGATTGTAAAATATATTTGGTAAGTACTTGTAAAGATAAGAATCTTATTAATGCTAGTGGGAAGTTTCTTTGCTTATTTTGAGAGATATTCAAGATGAATAAAAGGTTAAACATAATAATTATTGTAGCATTATTTTTAGTAAAGGGTAGGATCATATGGGAGAGTTGGTGTAATAGCTCAAGGAGGTTTTCTATGAGCCTACGGGGTTACCATTGGATAGGCTTATTGACCATGAAATTTAATTGCTACTTAATAATATACTTCCAAATATTGGGTTATATAGGCAATCCTTGAAGGATGCCAATGAGGTAAAAATAATAATCCAAATATTTTATTAATCAAGGTGTAATCATCCCATTACTTCTCCATGTAATTCTCATATAGTTTTAATACATAATAAATATGTTTTGTGTAAAATGTGTGTTTATTATAGATCACTTAACATGATAACCATCAATAATAGGCACCCTCTTCTATGGATTGATGATCTTCTTAATCATTTTTGGCATGCCAAGTATTTTAATGAGCTTGATTTAAAATATAGGTATCACCAAGTGTGGATGAAGGTAGACGACATTTGGAAAAAAAAAAACATTAAAAATAAGGTAAAGGTTGTATGAGAGGTTGGGTCTACTTCTTTGGATATCCAATGCATAGATTAGCTTTATGCGGTTGATGAATAAGGTAATGAGTCTATTATATTGATTCCTTTGTTATTGTATATTTGGATTATATTCTTATATTTACAAAAACTTTTGATAATCATATTGATTATCTTAAACAAGTTTTGCACATTTTTAAGTAGATAAAGTTAGTTTTGAATGAGAAGAAATGTGAGTTTTCTCAACAATCACTTATCTTCTTGGGGCATGTGGTTGTTGATGTGGAATTAAGGATTGACCCAAATAAGTTAGAGGCCATCATTGAATGCCCAAGGCCTTCCCATTCGACTGAGACAATAATTTTTATGGTGGGTCAAATAATAATATTGTGTCTCACTAGGTAGATATAATAAATTTTAAAAAATAATTTCAAATAAATTCTAAAAAATAATTAATGATTTTTTAAAAATTTGGAAAAATATATATGCACTAAATATTTATATATATATAATCTAAAACACATATATTTGATTAATATCAATGAATGAAACCTAACATATTTCTAGGAGAGATTGGAAGTGTATATGGCCTATTTATGCAAAAAATTGGGACACACTATTATACTTTGACCCTAGTATAGTTAATATTTGAGGATGTTCATCAAGAATTTATTTTCCAAAGCCACACATTTTCTTGACATTAAATCAAGTGGTAATACTTTTTCTTTTGACTATAAGTAAAAAAGTGTATTTGATATGTTCAAACATTAGATGATCCAAGCTCCAGTTTTAGTTTTTTCTAACTTGTATTTTTCTTTATAGGTGGAAATAGATGTTAGTGACTATTTCATGGGGTTTATATTATTTCAATGAATTATGTTAGTATGTTATCATTCATATTTATTTCATGGTGTATGTTTAAAATATTGTAGATATGATAAAGAACTATATTCGCTTGTTCAATTTTTCATGAAATAGAAGAATTGTCTCGTGGGTAAAGAAACTATTGTCCATATGGATCATCAACCTCTCAAATATTTTCAAGCTTAAACTAAATATCAACAAATTAGACACTATAATTAGATGGCATGTTTGCAATAATTTCATTTAGATATCAAATATAAGAAAGGTGCAACCAAAAAACTAATTGATATTCTATGTATACCTCCTTTGTTTTTGCCATAGGAACTATGAAAATTCTTGAGAATTTTATGTATGAGTCTTATGTAGAGTGATATAAGCATAATACATAATTTTATTAGCTATTCCTTTAAGTAGATAATTCCTAAGGTACGTGTTTTGAACTCAAGGAGGATTATTACATTCAAGATGGATTAATCTACAAGTTGGGTAAGATTGGTGTGCCCAAAGAGGAAAGCATTTACCTAATGAGAGAAGCAAGTACTTAAAAACTTATAAGTCATTTTGGTGTTGAAAATATTGTTTCACATTTTTAGTGGTATGTTTATTGGCCTAATATGCAAGTAGATGTAGCTAAGATCATAAGAGGATGTGAATTATATTGTACAAGCAAGCCTAGTAACAAGGAGTTAGGTTTTTATATGTTATTAATAGTTCCTTCTAGGCCATTGGAATGTGTTTTCATGGATTTTTTAAATGTTTTAATTATGTTAAGGAAGGGGCATGGCTATCTATTTGTAGTTGTGGACTGGTTTACTAAGATGTGAATTCTTGTTCCTTGTAAGAAGACACTCAAAGATAGTGACATAATTGAGTTCTTTTTTACTAATGTCTGGAGTCCTTTTGGTCTTGTCACATCCTAATTTCTCACTAAGATAATTTACCTAATTATCTATGGATTATTATAGTTGGTAAATTGATATGTTATTATGGGATAGTTTTTTGTTGTTTTAATTACATGATTCCATTATTATGAGTTAGTTGTATTGTATATTCTTTACATTATGATCATGTTGATTAGTTGTTGAAGCAGTATTTTATGATATATATATCATGATGGTAAGGGTTAACTACCTTCTTATTATGAGTTTGATGTAGTAAATATCCATCCCTCATAGCATTATGGAGGGAGAGCATCATCAGATAGGGTGGCATAGATGTATGTATTGGGGACGATAGAGGAACAACTAGAACCCATGTACACACCACGTTAGATGACACTCATAATATGCACTATTTAAATTATTAGTTTTAGTATGTTTTTGATGTTATCTACATTAAGATGATTGATTATGTGTGTTATTTATGATTTAGTTCAGTTTACTACTAATGTGTAATTTATCTCGTGTGATTTCATTATGGTTATTATACATAGATTGAGTGTATAATATTACTATGTGTTTATGTCATGTTTTTGTATTTGTGATTGCTAATGATTTTCAAAAAAACAAATGTACGTGAATAGTATCTATTTACTACTATCTATAGATTAACCAAAATATCTTTGTAATGTTTTAAAACATTAGCTAGTTATCATTATAATATTTGGGAAATATCATTATATGGATTAATGCCTTAATATATAAAGATAACAAAAGACATTAGATAATCTAAATATAACATAGTAATAATAATGATTATGTTATTATAATAACCATTATGTTTTGATATAATAGTGTTTGATTTACTGTTTTAGATCAAAAGACTATTATCGACTTACATTAGTCATATTGTTATTAAGTCATGATGATTTGGTTATCTTTCCTAAGTTATTAAAAAAATTGTATTACTACCCTAAACTATCCTATGACCTAAACCTAGTCAAATATTCTAATGCCTAGGCTATGGTGATGTTCGAAGTATTAGGTATCATTGGTAATTATGTAAATAATGGACTTTTGTGAAGTTGATATCTAGTCATGTGATGTTAATAGACCATGCAGGAAATAAAAAGGAATAAAACAAATATTAAGGAAATTTTGAGGAAATTTCAAGAATGTTTGGCTTTCTTGACTATGTCAAAGTAGGGTTAACCTAATAAATTTGAGAGATTAGTTGTGAATGGATTTTTTGTGTGAATATAAAATATGAGCTTTATGCAAGTGGTTGCATGCATTGCATGAAAAAGGAAAAAAGGTTAATGGAGAAAGAATAAGAGGAGAGATGGTGAAGGGCATGAAGAACATGACATGGGGAATAGAATTAGGATCAGAGTGAAGGAAAGTGGACTATTTCATTTCAATCAGTTCATCTAAACACCATTACAAGGTTGGTGATGTTATTTAATTCTGTATATAATCTGGAAAATTTTGAGAATATATAAATATGTTTGTCTATTAGGATTTATAAAAATGATTTACATTTTATTCAAGATACAGGCTTAGCCTTGTGGATGCCTTATCCATCCACAACACTAAGCCAATATCCTATAAATCCCTATAAAGATGAATCATAATTGTGTGTGAGTAAAACTATAGGGTTAAAAGTATTTTTTTGCTATGATGGAAATATGCCCAAATTAAGATCAATAGGCTTTAGCTGATGGTTTTTACATACACTATGACTGAGATTTTGTCTTGAATCTTGATATATTTATAAACTTAGATTGGTTATATATAATACAATACCCAGTCTAATTTTATAATATAATACACATAACTAGTAAAAATGTGAAGTCTGAGTAATTTAAGGAACCCAATTATATATATATATATATATATATATATATATATATAATACACATGACTAGTAAAAATGTGAAATCTAAGTAATTTGAGGAACCAAATAATATATGCATATATATATATATATATATATATATATAATTTTATATATTGCATGGTTTTGAAATTCATTAAAGCATTTAATATAACTATAAATAGGATTGTGTTTTGTTTCAAAAATCATATTATATATATATATATATATACTCAGTGGGATGTTGATGAATGAACAGGGGTTGACATAAAAATTCTCTATATATTTGTCATTTAAAATAGTGAAAATATTTATATGGACTCTATATATATATATATATATATATATATGTTATCTATACAGTGAGATCATAAGAACTATGTGTTCATTCTCATTTCAAATCATGAACATAGGTATATCAGGATTGTGTGTAATTATCCTTTAAATCAAGAAGATATATAGAGTTCTGAGTTCAATTAGTTTTAAAACAATACTTTAAAAAAATACAAGGGACTGTGCGTATATCTTTATAAGTCTATCTCAATTCTAAGTTTTATATTTTATAGGAATTATGTGCAATGAAATGAAAATGTTATAATATATTTAGATAATTAATAGCCTATACATATAGTGAATTATAGTGCCAAATTGGGAAATAAAATAATTGGATTTTCTCATACACATATATACAGGGCGTATGGCTTGTATATTATTTATGTGAAAAGGGTATTAGGTGTAAGTTCCATAATGAAACCTATAGCATGGTATGGAATCATAAAACATATAAAGGAAATGAATGTTAACATCAAATTGAAACATATCACGATCTTACATACATATTATTCAAACAATATGACTCGTAGTTATTTATTGGGTTGAGTATTTGGTTCGAACTCTTTATAGAAACTAGAAATTTATTTAAAATGCATGAGTTTTTAAATATATTTTAGTCGACAGAGTTGAACATGTTATAATATATATGATAATATATTTGAACTAACACATAGACTAGTGTAAGATCGAAATACATAAAGCAATCATGCAAGGATTTTTATTTATGTAATTCATAATGAATTTGAATTTGATGTCGATTCAATTTATTTGATACTTATGAAAAACTATAGTAATTAAAAGAGAAAAATATTGATATAAATAGTGTATTGACTATAGTGTTCATTTCATTAAAATTTTGGGAATATTAATATCTTATGATGCATCATGGATGAATGTTGTGAATAAGAAAATTATAATGGTTGTTGGAATCATATGAAGTACTTGCTATAAAATATAAATGACTATTGATATTTATATACAATATTTATAAATTGTTTGAATATGTTTATCTAGTATATATTATGAATATATTTAGTACATAAAAATGCATGTATATCTTAAACATATCTATATGAGGGTGTAGGTACTCATATACATATATTTGTACATTGGGATGTATGCCTATAATTATAGTATTATTGACTGTTAAATTAAGTCATAGAATCTTGAGGGACATGACATTATAAATACATACATACAACCTCCTAAAAATATAACAAGTTGTATAAATGAAATATTATGTTTCATGCGGGGTATGGATTTGTTTATGAGATATTTGATTATGTGAAATTATTATGAGTAGATGTTTGTAATTGAGTAATGTGTACAAAAACATAATAGAGTATGATATTTTTGTTTGTCATAGTATGTACTACATTTGAATTTACTTATAAAATTTAGAAACATGCAATCTAAGTATATATTATACCCAATTGGTATAAATTATAATTGTTATGTTTATTATTTATGTTATAAATAATATAGTGGAGATTAATTCATACGTTTGATAGAATAAATCTATGTATTTTGATTATTCCTATATTTAGCATGTTTTATTCTTACGAATAGGAAATAATATATATAAATTTATTTTTTATATTTATATTAACAAAATATCGCATTACTTTTACTAATTAAGTAGTGAGATAGACTTCACTAGCTTACATAACATCACCAATGCTAGATGAAAGTAATAGAATCAAGTGGTGTGTATGAATTTGATTGATCCTAGAGATCAATAACTATTAAAAAAATTAACCAAAATAATTTTTAGTTAATAATTGTCATTTTATATGTATGATTTACATGTTTATGTGATATCATGTTAGAACATATTTTTTTATGGTACACTTCATGTTCTAAAAATCTTATAGCACAGGGGTACTAGCTTGTTTCTCTAGATTCCTGCACCATCACTATCTACCCATTCATGAAAGGAGAACCATTCCATAATGTAATATTTTGTGTGGGATAAATGGTCCATGGTTGGTGTGGAAAATCACTCAGATGATGTTCTCCCTCCCTATAATAGTACTTATTTAGAGACTACACTTGAGATTACCATAGATACTGGACTTTGGGGACCTCATACTCCCTGGAGCCTTGTATATTGTATTTTATTTATTATTGAAACATTATTTATGATGAAATGTAATTATTTACTCAATTTACATTAATATTAGTGGTTGTATTATTGTATAACCCATGACTAGAAATTTGTAATTACTTTTTATATTTAGTTATGTTTTGTTTCATATGATGCTAGTGATTAGAAATAGGTAGTTGTTACATGCTTATTTTATAGATACCATAATTAGTATGTTATATTTGGGTTACTAATTATATTCTCATGGTAAAATATAACGAAATAATATGTAGATTTAAATTTTAAAAAAATTATTAAGTTATTGTAACTAAATCTTAGTGAGAATATTACATGTGGCAACAGAGTTGATGCTCAAACTCTAGGACTTAATGAGTCCACTAGCATTTTTGTATCCTTATATTTATAAAAATTATAATGGTATAAGATATAATATTATATGAGGGTCTTTTGTATGGCACTAAAAAACCCCTCTATTTGATCCTAGCCAATTTGTTGTTGAGCAAGCAGTAAAGTTGGATCAGATTCTTACAGCCATGAATGAGACTAGGGACTGAATTATAGCCCCTAGAACAAGAAATTCATGGAAATGAATAAGAATAAAATTAGGATGTGCCTAAATAGCATCCTAATGATAATTAATTACCTCAATAAAAAATACATGAGTAAGTTCCTCAGGACACGAGAGCATGTGTAGCCACAAAATTAGCTAGAGATATGAAAAAGGTAAATCCACCTAAGTTTGATAGAACCATTATGGGAGATAGAGATAAATCATGGTTAAATTATATGGATAAGTGTTTCAAGATACAAAAATACTTTGATATTATAAAGATATAAAAATACTCTAATATCATTAAAGCAGTTTGGGGAGCTTACCAGTTGGTTGGTGAAGCAGCTACTGGTGGGCCAACCAGAAGTTAGAAATGAATCTTAACTTGACCACCACTACATATGAGTAGTTTATGACATTATTTAGATCATGGTGGATTCCATAGATATACTTTGACCAAAATCTTACATATTTTTTAATCTAAAGGAAGGAGACCTATCAATGAATGAGTACTAAGAATAGTTTACCAAACTTTTGAAATATGTACCTCAGTATCAGGCTAATGAGAGGTTTATAATTAGGAAGTTTATTATGGGATTAAAACCCCAGATTGGTAGAGGGATGAACGTTCATGGGTTGTCTAAAAAGGACCAAGTCTTTGAGAAGGTAGGTAACCAGGAACATAAATTGAAATCTCTTGTTCAAGTCAGAGATAGGTTTAAGAAAAAGTTTGAAAGTTTTAAGCCACCTTTCAAAAAGAAGAACTAGAAGCAAAGGAGTGGAGACTTCAAGAACCAAAATTTTAGATTCAATAATGGTGTAGGTAATAGGAAAGTGGGTAATGGTTTTTTTTTTGCTGTATTTGGCCAATATACAAAACTTTACCTAAAAAGATAAGTATTTTGGAAGTCCTAGAGTAGAGGGAGAAGTTGAGCAGAGTTCATGTTGAATGAATGATCAAATGATTAGGAATCAAGTCTAGAATTATAAGAGAAAAGATTTATTAGGTCCCATGGTATTCATGACATTTAATGGGGGCATGAATTAGGTTTGCACAAGTCTTAAAGGTTTATCAGAGCTTTGATGGGTTTAAAGATGACTATCACAAGCTTAAAAGTGATGAACCGTCATAGCATGTTAAACAAAGATTGAACAGGTTAGTCTAGTTATACATTTCATAAGTTTACTTGGGATTCCTCTAAAAAATTTAAGACGACATAGAAATTATGTTTTTCCTGCCTTTAATATCCCTTACAAATTTGGTATCTTTATGAGTTGTCTGTCTAAAAATATAAAGCCTTCAAAGTTCAACTAGCAGAGTGGGATGTGCACAGGGACGTCAAGTTAAAGCCATAAGAAATAGACATTTGAATTCAAATATTTCAAAATATCCTAAGTTCAAGCACAATGTTACAAATTGTTTAAATCTCCAAAGCTCAAATCAATATTTAATGATGTGTAGGTGATCAATGATGTTAGTGGGTCTAGATAGATCAATGGAGCACATTCGATCGTGTAATCAAAGATCAACGATGAGCATCAAGTCAAAGCTAATAGACCTAAAATTGGGATAAAATATGATCTAAGTAAATTTAGAATAGGTATTTCAAAGGGACCACCATTAAATCTCAATTAGGACCTTTGGTCAAAGATTTAAAACATACAAGGTCCATTTTCTGGGGTTATAACATTATTTTATGATTGTTATCATTGTTATTTAAAGATAATCTATGCATATAATGATTTTTTGACTTCCACAAGGTTCAAAAGTAGAATAGGTTTGTTTAAACCTCATATAAATCAAGGATGATGATATATAACCTGGAAGATATTCATTAAGATTATGGCTATAGGAAAACCAATAAATGGGATTGGTTTTCATTTATAGTAAGACATATTCTTAGATAATGAAGTAGGGGAAAATGTGTGATTATAGAGAAAATTCTCATCCATTAACATAACCAGATCCTCGATAAGAAGGTACCTATATACACATAAGATAAATATAGTCATGGCTCTGTCAGATCAAAATATATGAGGATTTTGTCCTTATAATAAAGCCAAGTAGAAGATATCGTAGAGTTTTAAGAAAGAGATCTGGTGGTTGGAGAATGAAATTAGAGCATTTAATAGATTTTTAGAGGCTTTCCCTTCATATTAGTATCATGAATTATCATCCTTGGTAATTTCCTATCTTCTAGTGTGTTTCTCAACCAATGATAAAGTTTGAAATCCTTTGGGATAAATGAAAGGTTAATTTGTCTATGATGGATTAATCTTGATTAGATCAAAATGTGGTTGAGCATTCATGAAAGGTGGCATCATCTCATTTATTTTTTTATTATGACATACTCCTCCTCTCTCTTCACCCTTTCTCTATATCTCCTATTTTCTTCCCTTTTGTAACTCTCTCTCTCTCTCTAATTTTAGATAGATTCTTTGATTTTGGAAAGAAGATCAAGAGGCTCTCATTTGATAAGGCTATACCCTATCAAAATTTGTATAAAATACCTCTTAAAGTAATAAAAACTTTATTTACCTATCTCTTGCCTCTAAACTATGTTTAGTAAGCTCTTACATGATGGCATTGTGAAGGAGAATCTTCCATGTCCATTGTCCTTATTTTTTATCTATTTTTAGGTGTTTTCAAGTTTATTGTAGGTCTACACTTGTGTTCTTTCTGCCATTAATGTAAGATTGGTGTGATTCTTAGAATTATTCTTTGTTTTAATCATTTCTTGGTGAACTTAGTTCATGAAATACTTATGCAATTAACTAGATTGTGAGATTATGTGAGCTAGCATTGTCTTATGCTTCTTCAGTGTATGATTCATGCTTATGTGAGTTTTCATTTAAATGTAGTGAATCACCTTTTTAGCTTCCTTAGTAACCCTATTCCCACTTTTTAACCCTTTTCCAAGTAGAAACATTAATCTAGGTGATCCATTAAGAGGAAGTTGACCTTCTCCAGAGGTTCAACCTCACCATAGGATACCCATAACTTGAGGCTGTCCCAAAATTATGACTGGGAGTGGGAGAGCCTAAATAAATCCTCTACAAAGATGAAATTCCATGTTACAATAGTTTTTATCACACCTGGTGGCACACTAAGGTCCAAAAAAGTGGAAGAATTTTTGGTGTATTTTTTTACATGAGGCATTTAAAACATCAATGGCAACTCCATGTATGATCAACTGGTTCTACTAGTCTAGTCACTCATTCAAAGTAAGTTGTGTTTCATTTTATTATTTTGATGAGGTTATTATGGTTGAGTTTGAGATTAATTTCAGTTTCATGCAAGTTGATGAAGTATCTTGGATCCATGATCATCCATACCAACCTTGTCATAATCTTTATCAATCTTGTCATGATTCATGTCAACCTTATGATCAGCCTTCTCAAGCTCAAGATGTCCCTAGTTACTCCTCAAACCAATCCATTTCAATTTCAAATCAAATGCTCTTAGGCTATGAAAGGTACATGATAGACCTTAATACACAAAGGGGATATGGTCAAGATATCCCTAATCATATCATTCATGAAATGAGAGATGCATTATAGCTAATGAATGAAGAATGAGCACCTATTGAGAGAGAAAATTATAAAAGCTTCACAAGTGAGATGGTGGATGTAAGTGGTCTCATTCAAATCATTGAATATAAGATAATAAAACATGAAGAATAGTAGTACCAATTCCATCAACCTTATATGTATTCATATACACCACCGCAACCCTCATATATGCCACCCATTATTCCCTAAGAGACCATTCCAAGTGACCTTTTGATTTTTTCAAGTCCTTTATGTGTTCCTCAAACCTTTCATTTTAATTCAATCCAAGAAAGCCTTCAAATAAAGGAGACTATTATTGAGCAACCTATTATTGAGATCTAAAATTCTACTTATCTTCCTCAAGGATCCCCTTAGAAATCTTTCAATATTCTAAGCTGGAATCAAGTAGTGAAGTCATGGAGTGAGCAAGGTGAGACAAGTCTAGATTGGGGAGTCAAATTTAAAGAATAATATAAACCTATGTGAGTCTAATCATCCCTACTCAAGAATCCTCTTATATCTCAGACCATCCCTCTTGTGTTCTTTATCTTCATGAATCCACTAACCACCCTAAAGAGAAGCTATTTTAAGATAATATAGATAGGAAAATCAAAGAGTTAGAGTTGAAGATAAAGAAGGAGGAAGAGAAAAAAAATCAAGAGGTTGAAGTCAATGAGAGATTTATGCCTAATAAATCTCTATTTTTTTCTCCCTAAGAACCTATAGCTTTTAAATATTGTAGGTCTATCCAAGAATGTTTTCAAAACAAGGAGACTATAATTGAGAATGTTGAAGATCAGTTTGCATCTGTTGAAGAGCCTTAAGAAAGCTATGAGATAAATGAAGTTCTTGTTGAAGAATATGTTCCTTCCATTGCTCAACTCAATTTAATTTCTCTATAATATTTTATTTGATATTAAACTATTTCCAAGGTTTCAAGTTGTAATAAAGTTCCCTCCATTCTCAATCCCACTCATGAACATGCCCATCACCCTCCCACCATATCCCATCTTGAAGAGGAACCTATCCTATAGGTAGTAAATGAAGAAGAGATTTTAGTTGCAAGTGTGCTTAAAATAAGATGTGAATAAGATCATGCAAGTGTATATGATGAGGAATTAACCATTGGTACTCCACTTGGTGAAAATAGACACAAATTAATCTTCACAAATGAAGAAAAATATGATCTTGATGATGTTATAGTTGCCTATGAAATGAGTGCTAAAGTTGCTACCTTGGTATATGAAGAAGTTGGTGAGGATGTGAAAGAAAGATCTTTTGACAAAGATGTCATATTTACTAACCTTATTGAGTCAAATGAACAAGTTCAAGGAGATTTGAAGGATGTGTGGTAGATCTATTTGTATATGTTCAAATAATATGAAGGTTTTGAGAAGTTGGCACCTCTAGGAGAATAAGGTCAAGTTGATGAAGAAGAATGTAAGGTTGCTAGTGAGTAAATATATTTTCATGACCAGAATGAAGATATTTATGATGAGGTCATTCTTTAAGAAAGTAAGAGATTAGATTGGAACAACCAACAGAGACTAAGTTTGGTGATGCCTTCATAGACCAAGAAAACTTATGGAAAAAATTTTGGGAAGTGTGAAATAAATTTAAGGATTTTCAAGGGCCTATACCTCTTGTTGGTCAGATTGATAATGTTCTTGAGAGTGTCTTCCTTCTTGAAGGACAAGGTAATAATCTTTGAGGTACCATGTTTGAAGCTGCTCCTATGAACCAAGAATTGGTCATGCTTGAGATTGGCACAAACATAAAAAAACACCATGATACAGATATTGAAGTACAATATGAGTTCACCTTCATAGGTGACATGTTTACAATTGTCACCATTATATTGGAGAGCATGCCAAAAATATTGGCAATTGATCAACCTAGCTTGCTAGGTTTGGTGCCTCATAAGCAAGGTATTTTTCATCCTTGTCCATTACCAATCAATGATGCTAAAAGCTTCCTATTTGATCCAAGAGGAAGGTACTTGTAAGTTTCAGCCGTGTACATCTTAGTAGATTTTCTTGTTTTACTCCAAGTGCCTTGTGCACATATTTTCAATTGTGTGTTTCCCTTCCCTAAGTGCCTTGGGCATAGTGTTGGTTTTTTTTATTATTGTCCTTATTACTTCAAGAGGAATTTTTTTAGAAAGGGGTAGTCTTATACCATTTTCATGATCAGTTGGGAAGGAAAGATTTGAGAATCCATGCCCAATGGACAAGCTAAGGCTACTATTTTGTTGCATAGCATGCATGTAATCCCAGGATGTCACCATAAATGTTGGCCATATTTATCCCACATATAAAACTTTGCCTAGATGAATCAGTATTTTGGAATTCTTATAGTAGAGTGAGAAGCTAAGCAGAGTTCCTATTGAATGAATGATCAAATGGCTAGGAAGTAGGTCTAGAATTACAAGATAAAAGATTCAACAAGTTCAAATGGTATTCATGGTATTCAAGGGGGCATGATGTAGGTTTGTATAGGTCTCAAAGGTTTATCAGAGCCTTAATGGATTTAAATATGATTGGTTGAATCCTAGAAGAGACAGACCACCATAGCATGTTAAGCAGGAATGAATAGGTTAGTCTAGTTATACATTTGATAAGTGTAATTTAGAATCTTCTCAAAGTCGAAAGACCACATATAAATGATGTTTTTCATGCCTTGAATTCCCCTTACAAATTTGGTATCTTGATGAATTATCTATCTCAAGATATAAAGCCTTCAAAGTTCAATTAAAAGAGTGGGACATATGTGGGAACATCAAGTTAAAGTCATGGGAAATATCCATTTAAATTCAAATATTTCAAAGGATCTTAAGGTCAAGCATGAGGCTACTAAGTGTCTAAATATCGAGAGCTCAAATCATGATCTACCAGTGCATGGGCAATCAATAATGTCAGTGGGTCTAGATAGATCAATGGATTACATTTGATCATGAAATTGAAGTTCAATGATGAGCATCACGTCAAATATAGGAGACTTCAAATGGAGATAAAATACAAGCCAAGTAAAGCTAAAAAAGGTATTTTTAAGGGGCTACCATTAAAGCTCAGTCAGGACCTCTGATCAAAGATTTAGAACATATAAGGTCCATTTTATGGGGTTGCAACATTATTTCATGACTTTGATCATTGTTCTTTAAAGAAGATATGTGCATATAATGAGTTCTTGGCTTCCACAAGGTTAAGAGGTATAATAAGTTTGTTTAAACCTCATAGAGATCAAGGACAAAGATATGCAGCTTGGTAGATATTCATTAAGATCATGACTATAGTAAAAGCAATAAATGGGATTGGTTTTCATCTATAGTAATACATATGCTTAGATATTGAATTAGGGGAAGATGTTTGATTATGGATAAATGTCTCATCTATTAAAATAATCAGATCCTCGACAAGCAGGTACCTATAACTGCATAAGATAGATATAGTCATGGCTCTGTCAGATCAAAAGATATAAGGATTTTATCCTTATAATGAATCTAAGTGGAAGATAGCATAGAGATATAGGAAAGAGATCTACTGGTTAGAGAATGAATTTGGAGAATTTAATATATTTTTAGAGGCTTTCCCTTTATAGTAGGATCATGACTCGTCATCCTTGGCAGTTTATTATCTTCTTGTATGTTTTTCAACTAATGAGAAAGTTTGAAAGCCTTTGGGATAAATGAAAGGTTAATTTGTCTATGATGGATTAGTCTTGATTGGATCAAAATGAGGTTTAGGATTCATGAAAGGTGGCATCATCTCATTTATTGTTTTACGATGACATGTTCCTCCTCTCTCTTCACCCTTTCTCTATATCTCCTATTTTCTTCCCTTTTGTAACTTTATCTCTCTCTAATTTTAAATAGATTCTTTGATTTTGGAAAGAAGAGCAAGAGACTTTAATTTGATAAGACTAGACCCTTTCAAAAAAATTATGAAAGACCTCTTAGAGTAATAAATACTTTCTTTACCTATCTCTTTCCTCTTAACTATGTTTAGTAAGCTTGTGCATGATGGCATTGTGAAAGAGAATATTCCATATCGATTGTCCTTCTTTCTTGCATATTTTTAGGTGTTTTCAAGTTGACTGCAGGTCTACACTTGTACTATTTATACCATTAATGTAAGTTTGGTGTGATTCTTATAATTCCTTTTTTCTTCTTTCATTGCTTAGTGAACCTAGTTCATGAAATACTTATGTAATTATCTAGATTATGAGATTGTGTGAGCTAGTATTATCTTATGCTTCTTCATTATATGTTTTATTATTATGTGAGTTATCATTTAAATTTGGTGCATCACCTTTTTATCTTCCTTAGTAACATTATTCCACCTTTCTAGCCCTTTTCCAAGTAGAAACATTAGTCTAGGTGATCCATTAGGAGGAAGTTAGCCTTCTCAGGAGGTTCAACCTCACCATAAGATACCCACAGCCTAAGGTTATCCCAATATTGTGACTAGAGGGCAGGGATCCTAAATAACTCCTCTACAAGGGTGAAATTCTATGTTACAACAATTTTAAAGGTGGTTTCAAGGGAAACTAATAATCTGACAAGAAGGGACCACATGGAGGTTACTTCATTTATGGAAGTGACCGTTTTACTTATGAGTGTACCGAGGATAAGTCAAAGAGAAAAGGTTTTGCTTCTCATCAAGGAATGTTTTAGCAACATATTGATATGGTAATTGATAATCGACAAGCCAAATTCCAAGCTTCACCCATATAACTATCAAGTCTTTTGTTTAAACATTCAGTTTCCATTTTGATAGATACAAGGGCTAAAAAATGTTTTATAGATCCTAGATTTATAAATAAGTTATCTATAAAAGCTAGAGTAATGCCAAATACATGGTTGGTATAATATGGGATTGAGTCAAAGGTCAAAGTTGACAAGTATGTAGTTTATGTTGAGATTAGGTTTCCCAAATTCACAATAGTAGTGGATCTTTATGTAACACTGTTAAGGTCATATGACATGATCCTGGGAGTCAATTGACTTGTGAAGCATAAATCCAAGGTTGACTGCTACCTAAATAAGGTTGAGTGTCTTGATGATTTTGGAAATTAGACACAAATTCAAGATGAAAAAAGGGAGTTGAGGCTTAGGAAAATTTTTACAATGTAACTCAATAAGGCTCAAGGAAAAGGATGCCAAGAATTTATTGTTAATATAAAAGAAATGGAGGAATCTAAGGAGCCATCCCTTAAAGATTATACATTCCCCAGGAATTTTCATGATATGTTTCTAGAGGAATTGTAAGGATTATCTCCAAAACAAGAGTTTTATTTTTCTATTGATATCATACATGGAGTGGAACCATAGTCTAAAGCATCGTATGGAATGAAAACCACTAAATTGGTTGAATTGAAGGCTCAAATCTAAGAGTTATTGCCAAAAGGGTTGATCAGGCTAAGTGAGTCATTATGGGGTGCACTAGTTATCTTCATCAAGAAGAAGGATGGTACTCTTAGACTTTGTATTGATTATAGAATGTCAAATAAAGCAACTATCAAAAATAAGTATATGTTAATTCATCGAGATGATATTTTTGATCAAATATGAAGTGCAATGGTCTTTTCTAAGATTGATCTTAGAGAAAGATATCATCAACTAAGGATTAAAGATGAGTATATCCCAAATATAGCATTTAGAACTCATTATGGGAACTATGAGTTCACAGTGTTACCATTTGGGTTGAAAAATGCTTTGGTAGCATTTATGAATCTCATGAATAGTGTGTTTAGAGATTATCTAGATCATTTTCATTTGGTCTTTCTTGATGACATTCTTATATATTCTAAAGATGAAGAAGAACATCTTTAACATCTAGAATTGGTATTGCAATGGTTGCAAAAGGACAAGTTGTATCACAAGTTATCTAAGTGTGCATCTTTTTAAAAGAGAGTGTAGTATATAAGATATATTATCTCTATAGATGGTATTTTAGTAGATCTAGATAAGATAAGAGCCATTATGGAGTGGCTAATACTAAAGAATATCCATGAGGTAAGAAGTTTCATGGGACTAGACGTCTATTACAAGAAATTTATTCTAAATTTTTTTAAGATAGATAATCTAATTACCTCTCAATAATGTAATAACCAAAGTTGTATCTAGTAAGATAAGTGTGAATTAGCTTTTTAGGAATTAAAAAACAGGCTTACTTCAGCGCCAGTGCTAATAGTTCCTAATCCTAATGGTTAATTTTCAATTATCACAGATACATCGAGGGATGGACTAGGAGGATTCCTTATATAGGATGGTGTAGTGGTAGCCTATGAATCAATGAATCTAAAGCCTTATGAGGTAAACTATGCCCCTCATGACCTAGAACTTATAGCAATTGTGCATGCTTTACAAGTTTGGAGGCATTATTTATTAGGAGAACCATTTGAGCTCAAGACTAACAACTTGGGATTCAAGTACATCTTCACCCAATCAAATTTGAATGCTCATCAAAGGCACTAGTTAAAGATCTTGTATAATTAAATTTCAATGTCAACTATATCAAAGGCAAGGAAAATAGAGTAATTGATGACCTAAGCTATAGAAGGTACATAGTATCCATGTCTACTATCAAGAGTAATTATAGGGATCAAGTGATCAAATTTTTTCAAGGAGATGAATTCTATGATTATGTCAAAAAAGTATTATCTAAGAATTCTCATAATCCTAATTATAAACGATACAAAATAGAAAGTGATGGTCTTTTACGATATAATGGTAGGATGTATGTGTTAGATTGAGAGAATTTGAGGAGCACAATATTAAAATAACTACATAATACCCCATATTCAGGACACCTAAGAGTAACCATGATTATGTTAGAGATTTGACCACTTTATTTTAGGAAGAGAATCGAGAAAGATGCAGTGGACTCACGTTATCTGGAATGTCAATGTGTGAAATTTGAACATGTATATCTGACTAGATTGTTGTATCCACATGGCATACCAAAATGGAAGTGGTAGGTGATTAGTATGGATGTTATCCAAGGTTTACCATTGTCACAAAATAGGAATGACATGATCTTGGTTGTAGTTGATAAACTAACCAAGATAGCTCATTTTATACCAGGGAATTTGACAAATGATGCACTTACTCTTGCAAAGAGGTTCATAAAGGAAGTGTATTGATTATATGGATTTATAGAGAAGATAATTTTAGAGCATGATCTAAAGATGACTTATAGGTTTTAGTTAACTTTAGATTCAGTTTTGGGGATGCAATTAAACTTTAGCACTACATATCACCCATAGATTGATGGTCAGACTGAGCAAGTTAATCAGGTGTTAGAGGATATCCTTCATATATATTACATGGATCATCAATACAAGTGGGATAAATATCTTCCATTGGTTGATTTTTTTTACAATAAATCATACCAATCAGCTTTGAAGATGGCACCATTTGAATCATTATATAAAAGATGGTGCAGGACAAATCAATTAGGATAGGTTAAAAGATAGGATAGTATTTGGACCTAAGATGCTTTCAAAAATAGAAGATAAAAATAGATAAATAAATTAGAAAAGATTGGTTGAGTCCAATGATAGGTAAAATAGTTATGCTTATCATAAGATCACAACTAGGTAGTTTTTAGTAGGTGATTAAGTGTTATTACGAGTTAAGCTGTAGAAGAGCTTGATTAAATTCTAGAAGTCAATGAAACATTCACTGAGATATGTGGGACCCTTCGAGGTTTTATAAGTGGTAAATATTTTAGTGTATAGGCTTACATTACCACCAGCACTAGCTCTATTATATAATGTCTTCCATGTATCTTATCTTAAAAATTATATAGTTGATCCTTCACATGTGTTGGATTGGAACACTTTGTAAATGCTAGATCCCAAGGTGGTCATGGTAAAACTAATCAAAGTAATTGACACTTAAATTTCATTTACGTAATATACAAGTATCACAGTGTAAGGTCTTATGAGACCAATACTCTGAGGATAGTATTACATAGGAGGACTATGATGAGTTCTATAGGTGATTTTCACATTTATTTGCTTGATTTGATGATTCATACTATGTTATTTTTTATTCTAAATAATGATTTTTTTAATTCAAAATTAGTGTTTGAATGAGTGTCATCGAGATGATGACCAACTTTAAGGGGGAGGGATGTCACATCCTAATTTCTCACTAATCTAATTTACCTAATTATCCATGGATTATTATAGTTAGTAAATTGATATGTTGTTATGGGATAGGTGTATGTTGCTTTGATTACATGATTTCACTGTTATGAGTTATTTATATTATATATTATTTATATTATGATCATGTTGATTAGTTTTTATGGTAGTATTTTATGATATTATAGGCTTACTACCTTCTTGTTGTGAGTTTAATGAAGGAGAGATTCATCTCTTAGAGCATGATAGAGGGACAACATCATCAGAGAGGGTGGCATAGATGAAGGTGTTGAGGGATGACAAAGGAATGACTAAAACCCATGCACACCCTATGTTAGATGACACTCATAATATGTATTATTTTAGTTGTTAGTTTTAGTATGTTTTTGATGTTATCTACATTCAAATGATTATGTGTGTTGTGATTTAGTTCAGTGTACTATTGATGTGTAATTTATCTTGTGTGATTGCATTATGGATATTATATATAGATTGAGTGTATAATGTTAGTATGTGTTTATGTCATGTTATTATATTCATGATTGTTAATGTTTTTTGAGAAAATAAATCTACATGAATAGTATCTATTTACTCCTATCTATAGATTAACCAAAATGTCTTCGTAATATTTTAGAATATTAGTTGGTTATCATTATAATATTTGAGAAATATCATCATATGGTTTAACATCTTAATATATAAATATAACAAAAGACATTAGAAAATCTAAATATAATGTAGTAATAACAATGATTTCATTGTTATAATAACCATTGTGTTTTGATATAATAGTGTTTGATTTATCATTTCAGATTAAAAGATTATTATCAACTTATATTAGTCATATTGTTATTAAGTCATGATAATTTGGTTATCTTTACTAAGTTATTAACAAAATTGTATTACTACCCTAAACTATCCTATGAACTAAACCTAGTCAAATATTCTAGTTCCTAGACTATGGTGATGTTTGAATTATTAGTTATCATTGGTGATTATGTAAATAGTGGACTTTTGTACAGTTGGTATTTGGCTATGTGACATCAATAGACCATGCAAGAAATAAAAAGGAATAAAATAACGATTATGGAATTTTTGGGGAAAGTTTGAGAATGTTTGGCTTTCTTGCTTGTGTCGAACTAGGGTTAACGTAATAAATATGAGACATTAGTGGTAAATGGATTTTTCTACATGAATAGAAACTATGAGCTTTATGCAAGTAGTTGTATGCATTGTATGAAAAATTAAAAAATGTTGATGGAGAAAGAAGAGGAGAGATGGTGAAGGACATGAATGACATGGCATGAGGAAGAGAAGTAAGAGAAGAGTGAAATAAAGTAGATTATTCTAATTCAAGCAATTTATTTGGATGCCATTATAAGGTTGGTGATGTTATTTAATTTTTTGTGGAATCTAGAAAATTTTAAGAATATATAAATATATTTGTCTATTAGGGTTTATAAAAATGATTTACATTTATTCATGATATAGGCTTAGCCCTATGGATGGCTCAACCATACACAACACTAAGCCAATATCCTCTAAATCCCTATAAAGATGAATCGAAATTGTATGTGAGTAAAACCATAGGGTTAAAAGGATTTTCTTTCTATGATGGAAATATGCCCAAATTGAGATCAATAGGCTTTAGCCAATGGTTTTTACATATACTATGACTGAGATTTTGTCTTGACCCTATATATATATATATATTTAAGTTCAGCATATCGATATATACTCATATCTATTATATATAATACACATGACTGGTAAATATGCAAAGTCTGAGTAATTTGATGAATGAAAGAATCTATATGTATATATATATATATATATATATATATATATATATATATATATATATATATATATATGTATATATATATATATATGTATGTATATATATATATATATATATGTATGTATATATATGTATGTATATATATATATATATACATATATATATATATATATATGTATATATATATATATATGTATATATATATATATATATATATATATATGTATGTATATATATATATATATATATATATATATATATATATATATATATATATATGTATATATTTATTACATGGTTTTGAAATTCATTAAAACATTTAATATACCTATAAATAGGATTGCCTTTTGTTTCAAAAATCATATTATATATACTTAGTTGGATGTATGTTGAATTATGAGTATATATATATATATATATATAAGTCTTGTGTGTATTTTGACAAATATGAAGTCTAAATTTAATTGATGAATGAACAAGGGTTGACATAAAAAATTTGTGTATATTTGTCATTTAAAATAGTGAAAATATTTGTATGGATTGTATATATATTGTTTATCTATATAGTGAGAACATATGAACTGTGTGTTCATTCTCATTTCAAATTGTGAACATAGGTATATCATTACTATGTGTAATTATCCTTCAAATCAAGAAGATATATAGAGGTCTAAGTTTAATTGGTTTTAAAACATGATCCTTTAAAAAAATACAAGGGACTGCATGTATATCTTTATAAGTTTATCTCGATTCTGATTTTTATATTTTATAAGAATTATGTGCAATGAAAGGTGATTGTTATAAGATATTTGGATAATTAATAGCATATATATATATATATATATATAGTGAATTTTATATATATATATATATATATATATATATATAGTGAATTATATATATATATATATATATATATATATATATATATATATATATATATATATATAGTGAATTATAGTGCCGAATTGGAAAATAGAATAATTGGATTTTCTCATACACATATACAAGGCGTATGGCTTGTATATCATTTATGTGAAAAGGGTATTAGGTGTAAGTTCTATTATGATACCCGTATCCTATTATGGAATCATAAAACATATACAGGAAATGAATTTTAACATCAAATTGAAACATATTGGGATCTTAGATATGTATTATTTGGACAATGCGATTTGTAGTTGTTTATTGGGTTCAGTATTTGGTTTGACCTCTTTATAGATACTAGTAATGTATTTAAAATGCATGAGTTTTTATATATATTTTAGTTGGTAGAGTCAAACTTGTAACAATAAATATGATAATTTATTTGAACTAACACATAGACTAGTGTAAGGTCCAAATACATAAGAAACTGTGCAAGGGTTTTTATGTTATGAAGTTCATAATGAATTTGAATTGGATGTCAATTCAATTTATTTGATACTTATGAAAACCTATAGTAGGTAAAAGAGCAAAATATTGATATAAACAGCCTATCGACTATAGTGCTATGTTCATTAATAATTCAAGAATATTAATATCTTGTGATCCATCATAGATGAATGTTGTGAATAGAAAAATTATAATGGTTGTTGGAATCATATGAAGTACTTGTTAGAAAATATAAATGATTGTTGATATTTATATATAGTATTTATATATTGTTTGAATATGTGTATGTGGTACATATTATTAATATATTTAGTATTCACAAATGCATGTATATATGAAATATATCTATATGAGGGCATAGGTACTCATATACATATATAGCATATATTTGTACATTGGGATGTATGCCTATAATTATAGCATTATTTACTTTTAAATTAATTCATAGAATTTTGAAAGATAAGACACTACAAATACATACATACAGCCTCCTAAAAATATAACAAATTGTATAAATGAAAGATTATGTTTCATGCGGGGTTTGAATTTGTTTATGATATATTTGATTCTCTAAAATTATTATGATTGGTTGTCTATAATTGAGTAATGTGTACAAAAACATAATAGACTATGATATTTATTTTGTCATAGAATGTACTACATTTGAATTTACTTATAGAAATTAGAAACATGAAGTCTAAGTATATATTATACCCAGTTGGTATAAATTGTACTTGTTATGTTTATTATTTATGTGACAAAATAATATAGTGGAGATTCATTTATACATTTAATAAACTAAATATATGTATTATAATTATTTTGTATTTAACATGTTTTATGCCTACTAATAGGAAGTAATTTGTATGAATTTGTTGGTTATATTCATATTAATCAAATATCACATTGTTGGTACTAATTAAATAGTAAGATAGATTTCACTAGCTTACTTAATATCACCAATGTCAGATGAAAAAAATCTGATCAAATGGTGGTATGAATTTGACTGATCTTAGAAATCAATAACTATTAAAAAATTTGGTGAAAGTAATGTTTAGTTAGGTATTTTCATTTCAAATATATGATTTACATGTTTATGTGATATCATGTTAGAACGTATTTATTCATGGTATACATCATGTTTTAGAAATCTTACAGCACACAGGTACTAGCTTGTCTATCTAGATTCTTACACCATCACTATCTACCCATCTATGAAGGGAGTGTCATTCCTTGATGGGGGATTGTATAAGAGATCAATGGTTTATGGTTGGTTCAAAAAAGTGCTCGGATGATACTCTCCCTCCCCACAACAATACTTATTTGGAAACTACACTTGAGATTACCATAGATACTGGAGTTTAGGGAATACATGCTTTGTAGAGCTTTGTATATTGTATTATATTTATTATTGAAATATCATTTTTTGATGAAATTTAATTATTTACTCATTATATATTAATAGAAGTGGTTGTATTATTATACCAACCATGTTTAAAAAATTATAATTATTTTCTATATTCAGTTATATTTTGTTTCATATGATGTTAGTGATCAGTGATAGGCAGTTGTTACATGTTTATTTTATAGTTAACATACTTAGTGTGTTATACTTGGGTCACTAATTAGATTCTCATGGTGAAATTTAATAAGAGAATATGAATATTTAAATTTAACAAAAATGATTATGTTATCTAAGTAAATCTTAGTAGGGATGTTACATGTGGTAACAAAGTTGTAGCTAGAACTCTAGGACTTACTGAGTCCATTAACATTATTGTATCCTTCTAATTATCAAAAAGTATAATGGTGTGAGATAGAGTATCTGGTGAGGGTCCTTTGTATGGTAATAATAAAAACCTTCTATTTGATCCTAATCAATTTGTCACTGAGCAAATAGCAAAGTTGGATCAAATTTTTGTAGCCATGAATGAGACTAGGGACTGAATTGTATCCTAGAATGGAAATTCATGGAAATGAAGAAGAATACCATTATGATATGCTTGAAGATTATGATATGCTTGAAGAGCATATTTCTTAGTAGGAAGTACCTCAAGATTAAAGACATGAGAAATTTGCTCAGGATGTGAGAGCACGTGTAGCTATAGAATTGGCTAGAGATATGAAAAAGATGAATCCACCTAAGTTTGATGGAACCATTATGAAAGAAAAATCTAAAGCATGGTTTAATGAGATGGAAAATTATTTCAAGATACAAAATTACTTTAAGATCATTAAAACATTTTTGGGAGCTTACCAATTAGCTAGTGAATCAATTATGTGGTGCGTCAACAAGAAGTTAGAAATGAATATTAACTTGAACACCACTACATGGGATTAGTTTGTGACATTTTTCAGATCATGGTGTCTTCCATAACTATAATTTGACTAAAATATTATATATTTTTAGAATCTAAAGCAAGGAGACCTATTACTGAATGAGTACTGGGAATAGTTCACCAAACTTCTAAAATATGTACCTCAGTATCAGGCTGATGAGAGATTTAGAATTAGAAAGTTCATTATGGGATTAAAACCCTATATTGGTGAAGAGTTGGACATTCATGAGCCATCTACCATGGACCAAGTCTTTGATAAGGTAGTCAAGTAGGAACATAAATTGAAATATCTTGCTCAAGTTAGAGATAGATTTAAGAAAAAATTTGGAAGTTCTAAGCCAAATTTCAAAAAGAATAACTAGAAGCAAAGGAATGAAGACTCCAAGATTTAGTTCAAAAACCAAAATTCTAGATTCAATAGTGGTGCAGGTAACAAGAAACTGGGTAATGGTCTCAAAGGTGGATTTAAGGGAAACTAATAATTTGACAAGAAGACCACCTGGAGGTTGCTTCATTTATGGAGGTGACCATTTTGCTTGTGAGTATACCCAAGATAAGTCAAAGAACAAAGGTTCTAATTCTTAGCAATGAACATTTCAATAGCATATTCATATGACAATTGATAATCAATAACCTGAATTCTAAGCTTTACCTATAGAACTATCAGGTATTTTGTTTGAACATCCAATTTCTATTTTAATAGATATAGGGACTACAAAATGTTTTATAGCTCCTATAATTATAAATAAGCTATCTATAAAAGTTGGAGTGATGCCAAATGTATGGTTGGTACAATATAAGAATGAGTTAAAAGTTAAAGTTGACAAGTGTTTAGTTGAAGCTGAGATTAGATTTTCCAAATTCATAATAGTAGTGGATCTTTATGTAGCACTGCTAGGGTCATATGATGTGATCCTAGGAGTCAATTAGATATGAAGCATAAATCCAAGGTTGATTTATACCTGAAGAAGTTTGACTGTCTGGATGATTTTGGAAATCAAACACAAATTCAGGGTGAGAAAAGGAAGTTGAGGCTTAGGCATCTTTTTACAATGCATATTAATAAGGCTCAAGGAAAAGGATGCCAAGCATTTATTGTCAATATAAATAAAATAGAGAAATATAAGGAACCATCCCTTTAAGATTATCCATTTTTCAAGAATTTTCATAATGTGTTTTTTGTAGAATTGCTAGGATTGCCTCCTAAATGAGAGTTTGATTTCTCCATTAATATCATAACTAGAATAGAACCATAGTCTAAAACACCGTACAAGATGACAACCATTGAATTGGTTGAATTGAAGGTTTAACTCCAAGATTTGTTGTCAAAAGGGTTTATCAGGCCAAGTGAGTTACCATGGGGTACACCAATTATCTTCATGAAGAATAAGATTGGTAATCTTTGACTTCGTATTGATTATAGAATGTTAAATAAAGAAACTATAAAAAACATGTATCTGCTACCTCATATAGATGATATTTTTGATCAAATGCGAGGCACAATGGTCTTTTTTAAGATTGATCTTAGAGTGGGATATCATCAGCTGAGGATTACAAATGAGGATATCCAAAAGACAGTGTTTATAAATCGATATGGGCACTATGAGATCACAGTGTTACAAATTGGGTTGAAAAATGCTCTAACAACATTTATGAATCTCATGAACAATGTGTTCAAAGATTATCTAGATCATTTTGATTTGGTCCTTCTTGATGACATTCTTATATATTCTAAAGATGAAGGGGAGCATCTTCAACATCTGAAATTGGCATTGCAATGGTTGTAAAAGCATAAGTTGTATAGCAAGTTATCCAAGTGTGCATTTTTTCAAAAGAGAATGTAATATCTAGGACATATTATCTTTATGGATGGTATTTTAGTAGATCCAACTAAGATAAGAGCCATTAGGGTGTGGCCAATACTAAAAAATGTCGACAAGGTAAGAAGTTTCATGGGACTAGGCTATTATAGAAAATTCATTCCAAATTTTTTTAAGATAGTTAATCCGATTACCTCTCTTCAATGTAATAAAAAAAGATTTATCTAGTCAAATAAGTGTGAAGTAGCTTTTCAAGAATTGAAAAATAGGCTTAATTCAGCACTAATGATAAGAGTTCCTACTCTCAATGGTCAATTTTCAGTGATCATAGATGTGTTGAGGAATGGACTAGGAGGAGTCCTTATGAAGGATGGTGCAGTGGTAGCCTATGAATCAAGGAAGCTAAATCCTCATGAGGTAAAATATTCCCCTCATGACCTATAACTTTCAACAATTGTGCATGCTTTGCAAGTTTGGAGGCATTGTTTATTGTAAAAATTATTTGAGCTCAAGACTGATAACTTGGGACTCAAGTACATCTTCACCCAACCAAATTTGAATGCTCATCAGAGGCACTAGTTAGATCTCTTGTCTAATTATTATTTTTATATCAACTATATCAAAGGCAAGGAAAATAGAGTAGTTGATGCCCTAAGTCGTATAAGGTACATAGCAACCATGGCTACTATTAAGAGTACTTTCAAGGATCAAGTGAGAAATTTTTTCCATGGCTACTATGAGATGAATTCAAAATATGAACATAGGTATATCGAGAATGAGTGTAATTATCCTTCAAATCAAGAAGATATATAGAGGTCTAAGTTCAATTGGTTTTAAAACATGATCCTTTAACAAAAAATACAAGGGACTGCATGTATATCTTTATAAGTCTATATCAATTCTGAGTTTTATATTTTATAAGAATTTTGTGCAAAGAAAGGTAACTATTATAATCTATTTGGATAATGAATAGCGTATACATATACTTACTTATACTACTGAATTAGGAAATAGAATAATTAGATTTTCTTATACACATATATACAAGGTGTATGGCTTGTATATCATTTATGTGAAAAGGGTATTAGGTGTAAGTTCTATTATGAGACCTGTAACATGTTATGGAATCATAAAACATATACAAGAAATGAATGGTAACATAGAATTAAAACATACTAAGATCTTGCATATGTATTATTCAGATAATGTGACTTGAAGTTATTTATTGGGTTGAGTATTTGGTTTGAACTCTTGATATAAATTAGTAATGTATTATAAATGCATGAGTTTTTATATATAATTTAGTCGACAGAGTCGAACTTGTAACAATATATATGATAATATATTTGAACTAACACATAGACTAGTGTAAGGTCCAAATACATAAGAACCCGTGCAAGGGTTGTTGTGTTATGAAGCTCATAATGAATTTGAATTGGATGTCGATTCGATTTATTTTATACTTATGAAAACCTATAGTAAGTAAAAGAGCAAAATATTGATATAATAGTCTTTCTACTATAGTACTTTGTTCATTAATAATTTAGAAATATTAATATCTTATGATACATCATGGATGAATGTTGTGAACAGGGAAATTATAATGGTTGTTAGAATCATATGAAGTGCTTGTTAGAAAATATAAATGATTGTTTATATTTATTTACAATATTTATATATTATTTGAATATGTGTATGCAATATATATATATATATATATATATAAAGGTGTAGGTACTCATATACATATATAGCATATATATATACATTGGGGTGTATGCCTATAATTATAGTATTATTGACTATTAAATTAAATCATAGAATCTTGAGGGACAAGACACTATAAATACATGCATACAACCTCTTAAAAATATGACAAGTTGTATAAATGAAATATTATGTTTCATACGGTGTATGACTTTTCTTATGAGATATTTGATTTTATAAAATGATTATGATTGGTTGTTTGTAATTGAATAATGTGTATAAAAAAATAATAGACTATGATATTGTTGTTTGTCATAGAATTTACTACATTTGAATTTACTTACGAAAATTAGAAACATGTAGTTTAAGTATATATTATATTTGGTTGGTATAAAATGTACTTGTTATGTTTATTATTTATGTGATAAATAATATAGTGAAGATTCATTCATACATTTGATGGATCAAATATATGTATTTTGATTATTCTTATATTTAGCATTTTTTATGCCTGCTAATAGGAAGTAATATGTATGAATTTGTTGATTGTATTCATATTAATTAAATTTCGTATTGATGGTACTAATTAAGTAGCGAGATGGATTTCACTGACTTACTTAGCATCATCAATATCAAATGAAAGTAATTCGATCAAGTGGTGTGTATGAATTTGATTGATCTTAAATATCAATAACTATTAAAAACTTTGGCCAAAGTAATACTTAATTAAATATTGTCATATTAATTGTATGATTTACAAATTTGTGTGATATCATATTAAAACATATTTATTTATGGTACACATCATGTTTTAAAAATCTTACTGCACACTGGTACTAGCTTGAGTCCAACACATCCTAAGGGACTTTACAAGACCCCTCACACTCATACAAGACCAAAAATGGTCATTATTGAGCTCTTAAATACATGAATACCTTATGCTACTTTGTAATGTTTTGCATCAAATTTTGAGCCATTAACATTTGTGCAATTTAAAATATCAAGTTATTAACTTTGGATGATCATATTTATATATGTATACCTATTTGGAATATGATTTGGATTAGAATATGTCCACTTTTATTAAAATTATGGTCCTACACTAAAAGAGGGAGAGAACACCATGTTAGAATCACCAAGCCCCAATAAAATCAACCTATTTGAAATATGATTTGGATTAGAATAAGTCCACATTTACTGACATTATGGTTATATGTTACAAAAGAGAGGAAGAACACCATGTTAGAATCAGCAAGCCCCATATTTCAGAGAGATATCAAAAAGGAGAGTGAAAATAGAAGGAACCAATTTTTTTATTTCACTAAAGAAATGAGAGAGTTAAACATAAAAATATTAGATTAAGAAACTATAAAATTAGAGAAATCCATTTCTATTCCAAATAAACCAACATAATATTTTATGAAAAATATTATCAATAGAAATCCATATAAAAGAAGGGATATATATATATATATATATATATATATATATATATATATATATATATATATATATATATATATCACCACATAAAAAATAATATTGTAGATCTGAATGATTTTTATTTTTTATTAATATTAATAAAAAATAAAGGAGTTTATAATATTAATATAAAAAGTCATCGTCAATAAGTCATCTGAATGCATCGTTAACACCATGCCTCTCATAATAATAAGTTAAAAGCAATAAAAAGACATTATGCCTTGGAGAAATTATTTTGAGGATAAGGAGTAAAGGAAAATTAAAGTATTGGGCCCATTCTTTATAATATGAAGATGAGAGAATTGGAGGGCTAAGGGCTAAGATTGGTATTCTACATCCTTAAAAGTATCACCTATGCATATAGGATTTGAAATTTCCCTCCACTAATGAAATACATCTTTATTTATATATATATATACAGAGCTAGAATCATAATTATTTGTGGCACCCATTTCATCAATCACTCACCAATATTCATGTATTTCCATTTCTTTATCTAAAACTGTTCCCCCTCTAACTCAACGATGCATTCAACAAAACGTAGAGATTGCCAAAATATTCCCCCGCACCCTGCCTAGACAAAGTGTTAAATCCGTGAACGTCCAATTGTTTCTTTTGAAGAATAGAATTCCAACCAAGGTTGATTGATGGGAGCCAAATTCAGATTTCGCGTCAATAATTTATGTTTGCAACCAAAAAGAGGAAGAGTCAATTTCTGAAGGACCCCCCACCTCAATCCATACGTTACGATCTAACGGGGATTTTTCACTAACACAGATACAATTACCCCTGAAACCACACTAGACACAAAACAAAAATAATAATTATTAATAAATGAAACTTCATTTACATTTTTATTTGCAGCCGACCATAGAAACTTGGAATTGGCAATGCGGTGGTGGCTTTTCAAATGTCTTATTAATAAATTTGAAAAAAAAAAAAAAAACAACAACAACAATAACATGATACTAATAAAAAAAAGGGTGTTTTTTTCGATTGAAAGATATAAATTCCATTCTGACGTCTTTCGGTATTCCATTATTAATACTCATTGGAGTGTAACTTTTGTTTACTTTTAAAAAGAAGTATAGACACTTAAAATTGTTATTTAAATATATATTTATTAATTATTAAATTATGTGTATTTATTGATTATTAGTTTAAATTAGATATTATTTGTATAATTTTAGATTTTCTATGTTTTTTAAACTTTTAAATGTTTTTTTTATTTTTTTTACTTCATTTTTTTTATTTTAAAGTTTGTGTTAAGTATTTTTGAACAATTACGTGTTTATTTAATGTTAAAATGTACTTGAATATGATGTAGTTTTTTAAAGTTTTTATCCTCGTGAACTTTATTCTATCCTTTTCACTTTTTCAATTATTAGATTTGAAATAAAGTTCTATTAGATTCTTAATTTAAATTCAAGTGATTTATAAATATAAAAATATTGTAGTTCATTTTGATATATATTATCTATCTATTATTTATATGAATCTATCTAATACTTATAAGCATTTTATAATGAGGATTTTAGATTCATAAAAGCAATTTCAAGATGTAGTAGAGTTATATTTAATTAAAGGAGTCAAATAATCATTAGAGAATTTATTGAAGCGCATAAGTTTGTGTTAGACACAAACCACACAATACTGGGTTAACATACTATTAGAACTATTCTAGTTATTAAGGTTTATTATTTTTATATTAAATTCGATAAATTTTTAGAAAAAAATGTGTACAAATATTTTATACCTTGATGTTTCGATCATCAATTATGATCCATAATTCATATTCTCGTGATGATGGATCACAATTGGTGATTCGAAACGTCGAAGCATAAAATATTTGTACACATTTTATTTTTTCGAAAGTTTGTCTAATTTATTCTATAGATTATGAAAGTATCAAATCTCTTATTTTTAATATTGTTATCGTTCAAAGACTTAACAAATATCAAGATAATTTTGTTATTTTCTAATTTATCAAAAGTGATAAAATATATATTGTTTTCTTTAAATTTTTAAATGTTTCCCAATTAAAATAAGAAGAAAATTTTAAACTTATTTATTATTTCATTTAGAATGTCCAATACTTTGTACAATATTTTTTTTAAAAATAACACTCTTACAAAACTTCGTTATTCATCATTAAATATTCAAGTCAAATCTTTATTACCTCTAAATATACATTTTTACTTAAAACATTGACTACTATTATAAGATTCTAAAATAAAATAAAATAAATACACCTCTAAATCTTTTCATAATAACTCTTTTCTCATTTTAAAATTAATTAAATTAAATTTATATTACTATCACGCATAAATTATTGGCTTAAGTAGTTGTGCCGCAATTTAATTAAAACCCATTTATTTATATTACAAGAAATTACAGTATAACATTAAAATGTGTTTCTTCCACCCGACTCTCCATTCTGCATTTAACACGTGGTTTTTAATGGAAGATTTAAGTTTGTTGAGCAGTACCACATGAGGAGGCTCAAAAAAATTGGTATGATGTTAGCCCGTATTCTCCTGTGGGATATGGGCGGGCGCACCAATCTTTCCAAGATATGTGTACTTATTTAATTTGCACGTTGTGAGAAGATATTATGTTTTCAAAAGGGGTGTTTTTTAAATTTGCACGTTGTGCGAATTGATTAAGATAAGAGCTAGGTTAAGATTCTTAGTCTGCGACATATTTTTTAATGTGTAGGAGCAAATGTACAACCGACTTTTTATTATAAGTCATCCCTCTAAGATAAGGAAGGATTGTGTAGTTGTTCATAGAATATTTTTTTTTTTTAATAGGAGATCATTTGATTATAAGTATTTCTAATGTTAGTACATAATAATAATATTAAAAAAAAAAAACATCTTATTATTATAAATAATATTTATGGAATAAATATTTATTCCATAATTAAATTTTTTAACTATTTTTTTATGATACATATTAACAAAATTATTTCCATAGATTTCTCTCAATTAAATATAAGTAAATTGTTCAAAAAAAGTGAGTCCCATTTAAATTATAATAAATAATCTCTTAATGAGGTATAGTCATAATGACGTTAGTAGTTTGATAGGAAAGTACTCCAATATGAATTAGGTTAGAGCATTGCATCTTAAGAAGGGGTGTTAGAGAAAAAGTACTCCTAAATAGTAACAAGAACTCTCTTAAAAAGATGTAATCATAAAAGTGTTGGTAATTCAATAATACAACACTCTAGCATATAAATGGAAGAAAAAATAATAATTAAAAAAAAAAATGGTAGTTAAGTGGTAGAGAACCCCAACATATAAATGAGAGGTCCTAGGGTCATTTTTTATATAAAATATTGATACCATAATCATTATCATTCATAAATATTTATTTTTTAATTGGAGAACAAATTAAATGCTTATTAGTATCGAGACCACATAAATAATTAATTTATTTTGGTTTAATGTGAAGGAACTAAGAATATATATTCTATTAATGCCATAGTGTTTCCACAGTCCATAGAATTAGTTAAAGAGTTTTTCTGGAAAAAACTGTGTGTTTGTTTTTTATCCGACGTTTCCGTTCATACTACATGAACCATCATCAGGGAATGAGAACGAATGGATAATTTTGCAGACTTAGTAATCCCTTTATAGATATAGCAATTAGGCCCATTGATGTCATTGTGATGCAGCGTTGATTTAATTTTATTATAATTATTATTCTAATTTTTATAAGAGAAACAACTAATTAATAACTAAATTGAAAATTGAAAAAACAAACATATTTAAAAGTCAAAAAAATTAACAAACATGCAACTAACTAATGACAATATTATTATTTTGATTTATTTTAATTATTTATTTTATTTTATTTTATTTTATTTTGTTATGTTAATATTTATGACATAATTATTAATAAATAAAACCAATGACTTTCTATGTTGCATGCCCCTAAGGTGATCCTTGAGAAATACAATTGTGGAAGAGCACCTACCAGAATTCTTTTCCTTCAATGCACATATAATCCATTTAACACAAAGAGTTGAACCTTGATGAGAGACATCTATCAATCCCATAACACACGCCTCTTGGAGAAGACATAAATATTCCTAGGCTATTCTA
Organism: Torreya grandis; assembly: GCA_037957365.1. NCBI lineage: Eukaryota > Viridiplantae > Streptophyta > Pinopsida > Cupressales > Taxaceae > Torreya > Torreya grandis. The sequence continues at coordinate 864,398 of JARHVA010005617.1, read as the reverse complement.
TGAAAACCTTTTCCAGTGGAGGGGTCAGCCCAAATGAAATATCTAAGCAATTTTCCAAGTTTTCGGAGTAACTGCTTGAAGGAAACCAATAGGAATAATAATACACATGGGTGGTAGCAAGCACTTTAGTTTAAATTTGGAATTTACTAGCTAATGATAAAGGATTGATGATCCAATACAACAAATTCTTTTCCACCCTATCCACCACATATTGCTGAAGTCCAGCGGGGAAGGCCTAGAAAGCAAAAGGATTACCCAAAAACTTAAAAAATTCATCATGTTGGATCAATTTTCCCTCTTAACAAGCTATCCAAGGAGGTGGGGGGACGAAACATTATTTGTAGCACTAGGTTTTATGCCATTGGATGGAAGAGCCAGAAGCAAGACACAAAATATCAAGACAAAGCATGGCATTAGCAAAATTAGCTTCATCCTCAATGAGAGTGAGAAAGTAATCATCCACGAAATGCCCATTAATAAGTTGAAAGGACTCCCCAACAAGTAAGGAAATGTTGTGGACAAGGCTTTAAGATTAGGCATTGGCAAATAGATCCCCAAAACCTTCAACAACAAGAACATAAATCACCAAAGTTAATGGGCAACCTTGCCTAATGGATATAAAATTACCAAACTACTTTGAGCTAATCCATTAATGGAAAGAAAGGTAGAGGCATCAACAAAAAGCATACGAACTAATTGCAAGAAGTTTGGGCTAAATTATAGAGCTTACAACATAGACAAAATGAATGGTATGCTTTTCTGAAGTCAATTTTGATAAACATGACCTTCTAATTGGAGTGACGAACCCATTCCATGCCATCCCACATGATAATAACATCATCTAAAATACATCTACCTTAGATGATCCATGTCTACTCAGGTTGAATAATCAAAAGTAGAAGGTAGCAAACCTAAAGCACTAAAGCTTTGGCAATAATCTTATAAGAGACATTAATCATAGTGATAGGCCTTCAATTGCATATTAATTCAAGTCGGCAAATTTTAGGATGAATTTGATGTGGCCTTTTTTAATACTTGGGCCCAAGGACTATCTATGGAAGGCGTTAAGATATACTTGATAAAGATTAGGCTGACAATGTCCCACATTTTTTTTGTAAAATTCAAAAGGAAAGTCATCACAACCAAGAGCTTTGTCATTGTCCATTTGCATAACTACCTCATATAAATCCTCAACAAAGATTTGTTTATCACATGAAACCTTTTGAATAGGAGTGACTTTGGTCAGAACAACCGAAAGGAATTAGTCAAGAGCTTGTTGCCAATCCAGGGAAGGTCCCTGAGATGTGAAAATCTATTGGTAATGTTAGTAAAGGCTCTAGACTTATTAAGGATTATAGAGAGGTAGTGACCATCCTCTTGGATGGCTTTTATCTATTGGGAGGTAGTTTTAGCTTTGAACATTTGAATATTTTTTGGAGACTCTATCCCCCACTTTCATCTAGTGAAAATGCACTCAAATTTGAACTCCTCGAGCATTTTACATGTATGTAAATTATAATTTTGTTGAAGGGGTTTTACTTAAGCATCACCGCCACACAACACAACACTAAGGAGGGGGAAGAGTAAGATCACTATCATATATTGGTCAGTTAACAGCCATAGATCTAGATAAATCTAGCCATATAATTGAGCTCATCAGCCCGCCATTGAATCCAGCCTGGTTGTTGAGTAGGTTGGGGGACCAAGTTCCAAACCTACTTAATGTGGGCCATGGTGGAACCATGGTCCAACATGTTTGTATTAAAAATAAATTGAGTTTTTTGGATTTGGGTATTTTTGAACTACCAAAGAATTTGTAAGTGGATAGGCGAATGGTTGGAAAAGACAAAATTTGGCAAGGCTTCTACCGATAGGGAAAAGGTGGTTTTGAAGGAGAAGTACAACTAAGTAGAGAGTATAGCCCGAATAAGTTGTTTTAACATGCGATCAAATTGGTTTCAAAGGTTGGTCCAAGTGTACCAAACTTCAGACATGGGATGATGACCAATGTTAAGGTCATAAAACCCAAATTTATTTCACATGAAAAGCCACGCCTCTCTTTTGCTAACAATCCATCTCATTAGTAGAATGTCAATCTTGTCAGTAGGTTGTTCCACCATATTAAAGTCACCACATGTTGTACAGTGGGTGTCAAGTAATGAATTGCCAATCCATCACCACATTGTCATCTTTTCATGCACATCATTTAAGGCATAAACATTGATGATGCCAAAAGAGCGATTCTCAATATTAAAAAAGGGCCCAAATGACACAATGTGAAAATTTACAAAATGTGGTTGCCATTTTAGAGAAAAAAAATTCATAAGGCCGTCATGACTTGGGTCATGATTGTTTGCCAGTACTAAACTATCAGGGCATATTACTTTATTGACAATGCATAGAAACTTGCCACCTTAATTTCCTATAGGTAGAGAATGTCCATATCTACAAAAAAATCTTGAAATATCTCACGACATACTTACAAGTTAACTCTGTAAGAGCCGGAACATTCCATGAGTAATAATTCATATATTACGAGCGTTGAGAGACATATCCTCTGAATCGAGCCCTTCAAGGGCTTCATACTTGTTCTTCAGGGATTGCTCATTATTGGGAAGCAAAAATTCCTAATGCTGAGCAACCTAATTGGCTACCAACTTGACCTTCAAAGAGAGGGACTATGAGAGCAAGTTAGTGATTATTGAGAGCGATTGCATGAGTGCTTTCTTGTGCTTGAACAAGATAAAAGATGTGGTGAGAGAAAAAAACTATTGGGAGAAAATTATGAATAAACTTGAGAACTAACCAAAACATTCATGGCCTTAGGAGTACTATAAAAATGGGATTTTGTCATTTCCACCTCAGTAGGTTGAGTGCTAGTTGACAACTCCCCAACAGGTTATGCCATATGCATAGATGCCAATGGCACAGAGTTAAGAGGATGGTTTGTTATTACTCATAGAAGTATAATAAGCGGGCCCCTTGTTAAGGTTGTTTTTCATCCCCCAAAAAATTTCCACCCATCCTCCTGAGTACTCTTTAGGTTATCAGAAGTAGGCTTGGGCGCTGGCATGTTATGTGGTAAATACAATGGGTAGTCCTTGATCTTGTGATATGTGGTTTGACAATGGAAAAAAGCATTGGAAAAATTGATATAGAGGACTTGTTGTGAGTGTCAAGATTCGCCAACTTGATTCTCAACAAACTCTTTGAGATCCTTTGATAAATCTACTTCAATGCAAACCAATTTTTAGGGGTGAGCGAAATATAATCGCATAGGCTTATGGCAAACAACATAGCTAATGGAAACCATGATTTGGTTGATGAAATGCCAACAAGGAAGAGGCAACCTAGGGAACTCCACCCATACGAGGACTTTTAGAGCAGCATGCTCGGAGACACCAAAATCTTGGGTTTAAGGGGAGAGCATCAATAAGGAGTTACGAATGTACCAGGGGGCAGAGTTGTTCAATATCACACCCACATGTGTAGGGTTTATGAAATGTAGTATAAAAAAAGCCCTTCATCACATTTTGGACACTATCTAGCTTAATTCCATGAACGGTGTAGGCAACTTGAACCCAAGTCTTAAACATGCTTTGAGAAGGGATACGACCCACAAAATACCTTACTAAGTAGAATTGCTCCAACCATTGATAGACAAAATTAAACTCAAACATAGGCAAACAACATCAGGTTGAGAGTCATCACCTCTTGGTAAACTTTGTGGACAAATTTCTTTGGTTGCTTGAGAGGCAATGTCATGGCTGAAAACTCCTCCTTCATCCGTCACGGCTTCAAAAGTTGGATGGGAAGGTAGGGAGACAATTAAATAGCACGAGCTCACCCTAAGGTGAGGCTCCTAAATGCCATAATTATTATCTCGTAGGTGCCAACAAATACTGCCATGTGAACAAAAGTTGATAAGAAATGATATCAATGGTGTACGCACATAGCCAAAACCCTAGCAAAGCATTTTTCCTTCTTCGAAATCTAAAATCCATTTTCAATCTCCACTGTGATCTTCAATATTCTTAGGTACAAACTTTCGATAATCTTTCAAAGAGTAAATCGTAAAAATATTATTAAAAAACGATAACTAAAAAAACATAACAATTATTTATTTACTTAGAACAAACATCATATAGCAATTATTTTTTTTCTTGGAACCCGTAATTCAGTTTATGAATTAAGCTCGAATTTACAAAGTATAATGAAATAATTATGAGCATTCACGTGTTTTCATTTATTGAGTAAGGACATCATAATTCACATAAAACAAATGCCCAAATAAGCCAAGGAAGCACAATGTTCTGAAAAAAGCTTGTCCAGGGCCAATGCGAGAGAACGATGGGTATCAAGGCTTTGAAAAAAATTCCCTCTCAAACAAGATACATGTGAAATGAATCTGTTAATAATATTTCAGCTGAAACTTGAAATTTATACAAGAAATCGTCTTTCACCAGTTCAACAGCAGACAAAAACCCAGAAAGCGGAAGGCTTAATTATTAACATTATCATTTCTAAGTCATAGAATTGAAGAGATCCTGCAGAGCCTTCACTATTTCAGTCACACTCAAATCACACTCTTCTTCCATCTGCCACCAAAAGTCAATTAATTAATTAGTCCAAAACTATTCTACAATCTTCAAATATTTATTCATTCGAGAACACAGTTTTCTTATGTTACCTGAACATTAAAAGTTAAATCGAGGGTTGTTTCTGAGAAGGATAGAATGCTGGCGTTGAACACTGTGAGGTCAAGCCTTTCAAGCTCTGCAAGGCACTTTAACAGCACCCCTTTTCTCTTCTCGCAATGGATACGTATCAGAATATTTCTGTTCACTACGCGCGCCTCGATCTCTGGTGTCAACACGCATTCCGTGCTGTCTTCCACATTTGGATAAGAATTTAACGAGGAAGCCGAAGAAAGTTTGTCGTCCTCGCGGCGATTCGAAATCAGCTCGGCCTTCTTCACATACACTACCGACTGCACGGTTTTCTTGGGAGCCTGCTCTTCCACTCGCTTGAGCTTCTCCTGCAACTGCTTCACGTACTTTATGGCATCCCCCAGCACGGACGCCTTGTCCATCTGTTGTCAAATCGAAAATTTAGTATAGAATCTGGATGGATTAATGCGATTTGAAAGGTATTAAGAAGTTACCTTCTTGAGGCCGGGAACAATGGCGGAGAGAGCAATGAATCTCTGACTGAGTTTCTCGCGTCGTTTCCGTTCGGCCATGATGTGGTCTTGAGTGTGGCTGGATGCTTGCTTGTGCTGCTTTAGTAATGGCCTAACCGCAGGATTAGTAATGTCTGAGATGCAGCTTTCCACAAGCATTTCGCCATTGATTGTGGGCGTGTTTGGGGCTACATTGTTATCACCATATAAGTTGGATTCGTCTTTCAGCTTCAACAGGCTGCTAATGTAATTCTCGAGCGGGTGCTGCTGCCGCGTTGGAATTTGTGTGGAATTGGGCACGTAAACAGACGGAGATGTGGACACCTTGCTCGAAAACTTTTGCCGGCGTTGGCCCCGGGATTGGGAATAAGGATACTCCCAGCCATTTGTTTTCCGCTGTTTGGAAGGGCTTTCATAATAACAACTGCCTTCTGATTGTGATAATTTTATGTTGTTCAGATCGAAATTGTTATTATTTTGGCAACCCATTAGTGCCGCCAGTTGCTCTGCGGTTGGCTGCTGTAGATTTATGTTGTTCTGCATTGTTTGTACCGGATCATCCATCCCCTGCCCCAAAAATAAAAAAATCAATAAAACAGCAAAGCTCTAAAATAAAGTATTATAATAAATACTAGTTACAAAATCTGTACCGGCTCCGACCACCATTGCGCCGATGAGAGTTCCATCCCTTGAAAATGTTTCTTACAATACACGTCGGAGAAGCTGTAAATCATTTAACAATTATATTGAAAGCTTAAGCCCACAAAATGAACTCAAAAAAAAAAATTAAGTTTGCGGTTTGCGTGCCGTCGCCCACATTAAAGCCGTTGAAACCCAATAAATAAATAAATAATATGTTATTATTATCAGATGCATCAATACCTCACCGAAATCGAGCGTTGACCAACCTTATTCTCAAAATCCACATCTAAGAAACAATTGGGGAAATCATGAAATGAAAAACAACGCTTGTATCAAAATCATAAACACTACTTCGGATAGCAGAGGAAGACGACCACCATAACAATTCTGAAACTGGTTTGTGGGAAACAATCGTGTAAGAGCCTTTGTTTGGTAGTGATACAAAACGTTGAACTGTAACATAGAGAATTTCTACCAAACCCAATACAAAATATATTAGAAAATGAAGAACTAAGCGCAGGGCTGCCTTGGTTTCTAATTATTTGAAGAGGATTACTTAACTCTAATGATTCACACATATAATTCTACACTGAAGCTGTGTGTGTGTGTGAGAGAGAGATAGGACGTGCATGAATACTTACAATGATTTCATGAAAGAAAAAGCGCCATCAACTCATGCATTGGAGCGTGGAGCGTGCAGAGTGCCTCTCCTCCCAATCGCTGGATCTGGTATTTGAATGGACCTTGGAAGACGTCGCTTTCAGATAGGTCTGCCTACGGCAGAGAAAGAGGAGGAGGAGGCGGCTGCTGTGCTATGCGTATGGGCTACAATTACAATCATGGAACCCCTCTAGGCTACAACACAAAACACTTGCAATCCTTCTCTTCCAAAAAGAGCACCCGTGAAAGAGAATATATATTTATTTCACTTTTTGTTGTCCCAGAAATTCATAGAAAGCAACAGTTGCAAGTTAGAGAAAAAATTAGGGAGCCAAAGGTACGTATAATCAATCGGTGGGTCCCTCTCCATGCCGTCTTCGTTATCAGATATCAAATATAATAATCGCTCCACGACGTGGGCAATGCCATGTGTGTAGAAAGAAGCATTCGCTTGAAACTACACTATGGTTTGCCTTTTAAGCTATTTAAAAAGAATCGAAAAAATGGAAGAGGATAGATGGCCTAAAGTTGTTTTTAGTGATACACTATGTAAGCGAAAAAGGACATGGATGCAACAAAACATCACATGGATGAGTAAATAGAATATTCAATTCAATATGTGCCCCACAAATAATAAAGAAATAAGAGTCTTTGTTATGGAGAAATTTTACAAGAGAAATTGGGGAAGCGAGATCGGGAGGAAGAAACTATATTATATAAATGAGTTCAACCCCACTTGTGATCAACTCCAAAAAGCGTACATAGGAGCCAACATTTCTTGGAGGGCTAAAATTCTTATTGCTCAGCTGAGAACCAACTCTCACCAACTTCGTTGTGAGACCGGGTGTTGGAAGAGGCCAAAGGAGGCTTGGAAAGAGAGAATTTGCAGATTTTGCAATTTTGGGAAAGTGGAAACTGAACAGCACTTTATTCTAGAATGTGAGGCCTACAAAGATAGCAGAGATAAATTTGTGGATACTATATGTGACAGTTCTTGGCATAACGTATTCAACGAAACGCACATTGAGCAATTAAAGGGGCTCATCATCAGCCTACACAAGAAGCGAACAGTGCTACTTAAATCTGCTTGAATTGTCTTGCTGTCCCATAAGCTATTTTTAGTCTCGTGGACGTTAAAATTTTATTATTATTATTATTACATTCTTCCATTTCCATTCACCCCAATGACCATCCACAATACAATGTTTTTAGTTTTTAGCCACGTCGTCATACTGTCTTATTATTGGAAGATAGGGCACTGCCATTTAATAACATTGTTGTCATTATTGTAGAATTAAATGCCATCAAAAAACAAACAATGTTATTACTGCTGGCCATGTGTTGAAGCTGCAGATCACAATTTTGGAGGAAATGGCGTCGTTTTTAGGGGCTAGATGCTTTCCGTTTTTAGAATGTGGTTAGGTATGCGATGGTAGGAACAAAGGAGAGAGAGATGTGGATGTTCAGATATTGCCCGTCAATGCGACGAACTGCATTAATTATGTTCATACCAATAATAATAGAAAGTGACAAATCTATGCCAAAGTCGAGATGAGACTCCGAAGTTTGTGCCCTTTACACGCATAGACTGATTCATGGTGATTGTTATTACAAAATATTCAGTAAGATGTCTAATTATTTTTAGATTATCTTTCAATCATGATTTTTTTTTGGATTGATTTTAACGTTTATTTAGAGTTTAAATCGGTTTTGAGATATAATAGTGGTCTAATCTCTCAATAATATTAAATCAAAATTCAGATTTTAATACATAATTAAAAATTAAGTAAATTATAAAGTTAAAATTAAAAATCATACAACACATTTATTAAAAATATAACGAGCCTAATCATTAAATCAACTTTTTGCTGCAAACAATTCCCTACCCCTACAAGAGTAAAGATTCCATTGTCCACTAAGTGCCACCATCAATAGAATTCATAGCATCAATTTGCACCCTTTCTGCTTCTATTTTTTTGCCTCTTTACCCTTTCTTGCCGTAGTTAGGAAATTTCAAATCACAAGGACAATGAGCTATAGACAAAAATGCCCTGCTAACCAACGCTTCTTCTTCTTCCTCCAAACGATCTCCATCCTCTTATGAGACTTCCCTCTACTCGAAACAATCAACTAATGGAGAAGTTTTGTCTACACTCTCTGTCCCAGGATTCTTAAAAGCCACTTCCCCTTCCAAAATGGAAGAAGAACGCTGCCCTACCTCCAAATTGATCAAATATTTTGTTGCCTCTGAAACTGCACCCGTTTGAGGGTTGCCCTGATCTCCCTGAAGGATTGTCGAAGATGAAACCTCAACAGAAATGGATTTCAAATGGAACAACATACTGTGAATCAAATTTCAATTCATACACCCAATCTTTCTGACCCATTTGTTAGGTTGTGGAGCTAAAAGCTTCAACCCTTTGCAAACTGAGGAACAGAAGGTTGCTGAGATCTAGGAGCACCGGCGTCGGCAGCAAGACCGACGTCGGCAGAGACCAGTGCAGAAGGCCACCGGCGACGGCAGGGAGTCGGCCGACGTCGGCAGAACCAGACTAGCAGGGACCGACGTCGGTCGCCTGTGTGTTCCAGAAGTGCTCGTTTCACGGACAGTTAGTTAAGTGAACGAAGAGTTTGCATGTTGAGACAAGTTAGAGTCTTGGGCTGCGAGGATAATTGTCTAAACTAAGAGTCTAAGTTATTGTTTGAGTTAGGGATCTATTTATAGACCCATTGGCATGTATTGTTAAGGTATGAGACAGAAAGGAAGAGTTCTTTCTAGTTGTAAGATCTGTGAGTTGAAGGTTGTTGCAAGCTCATTGGGGATCTAAATGTAAGTTTGGTCTTTGAATTGCAGGTTGCAGGTTCATGAGAGATCAGCTTGAAGTGCTATAGAGTGCTTGGTGTACCGGCAGGGTTATTACTGACTGGTTGGTGAGGTGAACACCAATTCTGTGTGTGAGTTGGTTGTTGGGACCGTTTTTGTGTAGGAGAGTGTGTGTGAGAAGAATTACTATACACTTGAGGTGTGGCGAATCTCTGTAAGGTGAAAGAGTGTGGCGGCTCTTTGTTGTATTCTTTTCTGTATAGTGTTAATACAAGATAGTGTATTGTCTCTCATATTCTGTGCTATTGATGAATTCTAGTTACTTGTGTTTCTGGTTATTTTCGCATATTCAATTGCTTATATTTGGTAATCATACTGTGCTCTTTCTGAGGAGCAAGATCCTAACGGGTGGAATTAGAACAGGTGTGTTTGTTCTTGGATTTACCTCCACCCCCTCCCCAACAAGTGGTATCAGAGCTTTTGGTTGGGATACTAACAGATTGGTGTAGATCTGGGTAGTGTGTTTTGATTACAGGTTACTCACAGGGTTTCTGTTTGAGTGGGAGTTGAGCAATGGCAGAAAACAATCAACTACGAATGAAAAAGTTTAATGGCAAGAACTACCAATTATGGAGGATGCAGATTGAGGACTATCTGTATCAGAAAGATTTGTACTTACCGTTGGGTGGGGTTGCTAGCAAACCCTTGGATATGAAAGATGAAGAATGGGAGGTTCTTGATCGAAAGGCTCTGGGATCTGTTAGATTGAGTCTTGAATCATCTGTGATTTCCAGCTTATCACAGTGTAAGACAACGGTGGAGTTAATGAAATCTTTGGCAAATTTGTATGAAAAACCCTCGGCTTCTAATAAGGTATTTCTTATGAAGCGTTTATTTAATTTGTAAATGTTGGAAGGTGGATCTGTTCATAGCCATCTTAGTGATTTCCATGGTTTGGTAAACCAGTTAAGTTCAGTCAATATTGTATTTGATGATGAACTTAGAGCTCTCTTAATCTTGTGTTCATTGCTTGAAAGTTGGGAAGGTTTGGTAATGGCAGTTTCTAATACTGTGTCTCCTTCAAAAGTCTTAAAAGTGGATGATGTTGTGAGTGTGATCTTGAATGAAGAGATACGCAGGAAAATCACAGGTGAATCATCTGGAGATGCTTTGAGTGTTGAAGGAAGAGGAAGGCCAAGAGAGAAGACAGAGCGTGGGAGATCAAGGTCGAAGACAGGCAAAAGATCCAAGTCCAAGTATGGCAGAATAACCTGCTGGAAATGTGGAAAGCAAGGACACTTAAAGAGAGATTGCAGAGTGGGTGAAGATCAGCATGAAGGACATGGAGAAGAAGCAGATGTTGCGGGTTACGTTGCACAGGATGCTCTGGTATATTCTTTAGATAAAGTAGAATCTTGGGTTTTAGATTCTGGTGCCTCTTTTCATGCATCCCCATATAGGGAATTTTTTCATGAGTATGTCCAGGGAGACTTTGGAGAAATTTGTGTAGGGGATGGTAAGCCTTGTTAGATTGTTGGCAAAGGCAAAGTGAAGCTGAAATTGCAGACAGGTGACACATGGGTGTTAAAGGAGGTCATGCATGTCCCAGTTCTGAAGCGGAATCTGATTTCTGTTAGAAGTTTGGGTGAAGAGGGTTGCACAGTGACTCTCACAGCGGACTCTTGGAAGGTTACCAAGGGTACACTTGTTGTAGCTAGAGATAAGAAAGTAGGTACGCTTTATCTATCTACTTGTTTTACTGATTCTCTTTTTGGGTTATCTACTTCAGTTGTAGATTCGGAGATGTGGCTTAATAGGCTTGGTCACATAGATAAGAAGGAGATGTTGGTTCTTGAGTCAAAGAATATGCTTTCGAATTTGGAAGGCATGGATCGTGGTTTCTGTATGCAGAAGAAGAAGGTGAGGTTTCTTGAGGAATCCGATGTTAATGACAAGAACAGGAAAGCCTTGGTTTTCAAGGAGAAAGTGATGGACAGAGTTCAGCACAAGGTGCAGAGGAATTCTGAGCAAAGCAAGGGTGATTTGGACAAGGGTTTGATCCAAAAAGAGCTCGCGGGAAAAAGTCAGGTCTCACAAGAAAAACACAGAGACCGACGTCGGCAGGAAAACCGGCATCGGTGTCCAGACAGGGACCGACGTCGGCTATGTGCAGCCCGACGTCGGTGACTCAGGGTAGACAGAGACCGGCGTCGGCCAGGGAAAACTGAAGTCGACAAGGAGGCAGTCGCAGGGAACCGACATCGGTCGGCTGTAGACTGAGATGTGACCGGCATCGATTACTGAGACGAATTTTGGGTGGACAGCGAGTTGTCATGGAGTCTCAAGCGCCCATATGGAGGACTGAAGGTGTAAGTAAGTTCTTAAATTCGTCATTTCCCTTCTTTACACTACTTGTTGCTCACTTATGGTATAGAACCAGGAAGTTGTTGAAGAAGCAGAACAGGTAGATCCAGGAAACAGTGGGAGCTTGGCATGGATGAGGATGTGATTCCTTGGAGGAGAACCAAACAGGTGTTTTGGGTAGAGTTGCCTGCTAGAAGTAAGCACTGAGAGACGAATGGATGTTAAGGATGAAGAAGAGCGAAAATGGATACGTGAGATGGAAGATCAGGGTATACGATCTTGTATTAGCTGCAGGGCAATGGAGGTTTGATCATTGTGTTTCTCTTTACCAGGTTGGATAATATTAGCTACATTATTCTATTTTTTGTATGATGTGCTTGTTGCAGGGTTACATATACAGGTATTGCTGAACTAAAGGTAAAGCTAGTTCAGGGGTTTGTCATAGAGAATCTGGGAGCAGCAAGATTCTTTGGCATGAGTGTGATCTAGAGACATGGAGGTCTTGTTGACTTTGTTTCAGGATGATTGTGTGAAGCCGGTTAGCACGCCGATGGTTAGACAGTTCACAGAACAGGTGTCTTGATTCACATAATGAGGTTGAGTGCATGGTATGTACTAAATCTGAGTTTTCCCAAGCAGTGGGAGTTATCACAAGTTTGGAGTCAATCCGGGAGAGTAATACTGAAGGGCAGTTCAGTGGGACCAGCAGCAGGTGCACATGCTATGCAGGGTCAAGTTCTTTCTTCTACATGGTTGTAGATGCGGATGTGGCAGGTAATTTGGATGACATGTTTTAGACCACGGATTTTGTGGTGGTTGGTCTTCAAGAGTGATGTTGAGGAGGGATACAAAGCCAAGGAAACAAACTAGACGGCGTACAGGTACAGGTACAGGTTGCAGCTGTTTATCTCCAAGTGAGAGATTGTTAGGTTGTGGAGCTAAAAGCTTCAACCCTTTGCAAACTGAGGAACAGAAGGTTGCTGAGATCCAGGAGCACCGGCGTCGACAGTAAGACCGACGTCGGCAGAGACCAGTGCAGAAGGCCACCAGCGACGGCAGGGAGTCGGCCGACGTCGGCAGAACCAGACTAGCAGGGACCGACGTCGGTCGCCTGTGTGTTCCAGAAGTGCTCGTTTCACGGACAGTTAGTTAAGTGAATGAAGAGTTTGCATGTTGAGACCAATTAGAGTCTTGGGCTGCGAGGATAATTGTCTAAACTAAGAGTCTAAGTTATTGTTTGAGTTAGGGATCTATTTATAGACCCATTGGCATGTATTGTTAAGGTATGAGATAGAAAGGAAGAGTTCCTTCTAGTTGTAAGATCTGTGAGTTGCAGGTTGTTGCAAGCTCATTGGGGATCTACATGTAAGTTTGGTCTTTGAATTGCAGGTTGCAGGTTCATGAGAGATCAGCTTGAAGTGCTATAGAGTGCTTGGTGTACCGGCAGGGTTATTATTGACTGGCTGGTGAGGTGAACACCAATTCTGTGTGTGAGTTGGTTGTTGGGACCGTTTTTGTGTAGGAGAGTGTGTGTGAGAAGAATTACTGTACACTTGAGGTGTGGCGAATCTCTGTAAGGTGAAAGAATGTGGCGGCTCTTTGTTGTATTCTTTTTTGTATAGTGTTAATACAAGATAGTGTATTGTCTCTCATATTCTGTGCTATTGGTGAATTCTAGTTACTTGTGTTTCTGGTTATTTTCGCATATTCAATTGCTTATATTTGGTAATCATACTGTGCTCTTTCTGAGGAGCAAGATCCTAACGGGTGGAATTAGAACAGGTGTGTTTGTTCTTGGATTTACCTCCACCCCCTCCCCAACACCATTTTTTCAGGGTCAGTGCATGAAATCTTTCAAAACCCTTCTCGAGACACAAAACAATCTTATGATCAACTTGATTACATTTGAATCATCTAAAGGGTAGTCCTTCAAAATTAATAAATTGAGTCCACACTCCATAGGAGGACAAAATCTGAATAGAATGATGTAGAGGTTTGGAGAAATTAACCAATACACACACCCTAAAAAAACTCAAATTAGTCTCAATGGATTCATTAATATTAACAAAGACTTTCAACTTTCTAACTAGCTACTTGAAAAGACCGAGATCACACAAGACTAAAGGGAGATTATAAAATCTTACCCAAATCGAGGCTTGCAAGATAACTGAAGCAACTTCATCAAAGAAAGAGGCCTAGGGGCATAGAAACACCACCTGCTTGCCAACAAACCAAGGCCCATTAGACCATACAAAATATATGTCTTCCGAAGAATTAAATAAGAGCATAAAGAAACCATTAGATAACATCGAGAGATAATGAGCTTTTCACGAAGGTCAGGGTCCATTCGACCATTTCAAAATAACTTCTCATGAAGGTCACTTTCCTACACATCTACCAATCAAAGACTTGCTCCCTCTATCCAAACCAATCACTAAAAGATTTACATCTAAAAGTTTCATAATAGGAGTGTCAAAAAAATCAAGGGAACATATCTGAAACAAGTCGTTTCTAGAGCTGCTTTATGTGGCTGTTTTGCTTCTGCATTCCCCCTTGAACTCTCACTGCTTCTATTTCCTCCTCAGATGGCTTTGCAAGAGGAATTTGACTTCTAGGAATGAGAAGAGGATTTGACCCAGGGTGAGCCCTAAGAATATACTCTTTGTAGAATGCTCCACATGTATGAAAAGGATTTGAGATATTAATGCAATTAGAGTACACTAATGGCTTGGAGGAAACCCTAGCTGCCCTTATTGTTGCTTCAGACACCAGCTTCCCTGGAGAGAGGTCTCCACAAGACAAGCATCTGTCCATACCCTGCTGCTCCAACCCTAAAGTCTGCTCTTGAGAGGCATTGTCCAAGTCAACTTGCGCAGTAGTAAAACAAACTTGGTTTTTTTTCTTTTTTATTTCTTCCCTTGTCATATCCTTCCCTGTTCATTAACCCACACACCCCCAACTCCAAGCCAAACCCTACCCCTTCCACATCCTCTTCACCCCCCTGACCACTACTCGAAGCCTTCTCCTGCACTATTGATCTCCTTGTTGTACTCGTCGCCATTGTTGGTGCTGATCGCTTGCCTTTCGTTGATGCCTCCTTGATGCCTATCATCATCACTGTCGCCATAAAATTATATATTCTTCATAATAAATTTGTATATTACATTGTCATAATCATGATTTATTATTTAGAGAGATTTTTTAAGTTTTTTTCTTCTTAATGATGAAATATTGTAAATAATCCAAAATATCGAGTTAAAAATAGATACACATTATTTAAAAAAGAATAATCTAATTTTTATACATTGTAAAAGCATAAAATATGTAAAAATTGTATTATATATATATATATATATATATATTCTCATTATTCATTCAAACTCATATAATATAATGATTCATCAAATTGATTTAAAATAATAATTTATTTCTAATCTTAAAATAAAAATTCCTAATATTATATTTCAATAATTTTTAAGTAGAAAAATATATCTACTTTATTATATTATAAACCACAATCACACTAAATATCTTCATTTAATTTAATAATAAAAAATAAAATAAATAAACTAATAATATATTAATTATAACATTGAATTCACATTCCAATACGTATAAGACTACATTTTAAAATTATATCTTATTTATAATATCTTAAAATGAAAGTCCACAACCCTCATTTAATCCTAATAATATTAAAAAAATATAAACAATCAATGTACGGATTGTGACTCTCAAATTCACATTCGAATACATACAACACAGCATTCAAAAATTGAGGCCAATTATAGTGAAAGCCCGCTAACTTCTTCATTAAGAAAAAAACCATCAGTGCATTGATTGCGACGTCGGACTCACTCACGTAACATCATCATAAGTAAGATAGATTTGTTTTAATGAACGGAGTAGACTCTAAAAACGTGTGGATTGGTTTCCCAAAAGCCCCATTTATGTACCTTCTCAGAAAATAGATTTCGGAATAGCATTATGTGGAATAATTGACTTTGAGACACCTCAAAATAACAATACCCGCTACCTTTTCTTCACATAATATTGAAAATAATTACAAGTAATAAAATCAATCACCATTGGATTAAAAAAAAAAAAAAAAAAAAAAAACTTACTTTTGTATCGTTACAAAATATGGAAGTTTCAAATTATGGAGGTAAACTAATATACAATATAAACATTGATATATATTTATGTTAAGACTAAAATAAATTTAAAAGAATTTATTAATTAGAAATATTTAAAAATATGTAACATTTAAGTTTATCTAGTATTCCAAATTGACCACAAGACAATTTTTAATATATAATATTCAAAAGTATTGTTTAACAATGATACTTGAAGATAATTTTAAAAAGTAGTAATTGACACGATTAAATAATACTGTCAAAAATATGATGTTTGAAGTTCCCACTTTATCAAACATTAAGTTGCATTCCAAACCAAAAATTAAGTATGCAAAATTTATTTTGACAAATATATTTTTCTAACTTGGGGTTAAAAAGCCATGTTTAGGTTTTCACACCTTCACATTGAACATTGAGAATGCATAGACGGGTAAGTGCATGGAATTAGGAGACCAAAAGGGGGTTTTAAATGGGCATGTTTTTCTTGAAAAACAAAAACCCTGAACTTGTATGGATTATCTGAGACACCTAACCTCAAAATTTGAAAATATCATATGAACATGAATTGTAACATTTCAAGTCTAGTTTTTAAACTAATTTTTATTTGAAAAGGTCAAGTATAATTAGGTCAAACATAAGAAATTCAAAGAGGTACTATTATTTTTTAGAACAATCAAAGTAAATAGCTTTCCTTGTAGCCCATCATTTTTTTAGCATCGTTTAGTTTTTTTTTAAATCTTTTGATAGAAAGTTAAATAAGATCATATAGTTTACAACATATATATTTTTCAATTAATTAATTATTATTATTATTATTTTACTAGTTTCACAAGTCAATAAAACTAAAAATATGATCAATAATGTATAGTCGACTTTGCTCCCCCTAAACTACCTCAAAAAATATCAAAAAATAGTTTTAAAAAAAAAAAATGTGTATAAAATTAGGTATAGTTTGCAACCATATAATTTTATTTAGGTTGAATCAATGAATGAAAAGATACATAAATAAAGATGAACATGTATAATTAGGCATATAGTGCTAAAAAAAGACATACTTAAAAATAAATATAGATAACAATCTTAAAGTAATAAAAATTAGGAAGAGTAGAGTGTAGTCGATGTTGTAGTAATATTTTTAAGAAAAAGTTTGATAAAATTCAATGTTTAGCATGGCCGAAGTTGTATTTTACTATTTTTAGTCAAAAACATGAATTTGATTATGTGTTTATAGGTCCATACCTTAGGCTCGAGAATTCAAGCCATTCTCAACCCTTCTGGCATGTGTTTCAAATGTTAAATATAAGAATCATGTACGTAGAATTATCGCATACGTGGAATTACCATGTACGTGGAATAATTTACATGCATTTCACATGCATGCCAAATTGAGCCATACGAACTTAATTATCTTAATCTAAATGTTTTTTTATTAGGGTTAAAATGTCTGGTTTAGAGTTTTAAGAGTTTACGATTTATGGTTTAGGGTTTAGGGCTTGGGGCACATGGTTTGTGTTTTAAGGTATATAAGGTCTAATCGTGAAGGTAATTGGGGCCAAATTGAGCTCCTTCAACCTATTTGTAACTATAAAATATGATTTTGGGTTCAATTAAGCTAAATTGAAAAACTATGAGGAAAATAATGTGTTTTGAAGTTTATATTATACCATAAAATAATTGAGTTGTTATGATATTTGTCAAGCCCTCAAATGATGTATAATATCAAAAATAGCATTCTATTTATTGTAGTCAACTCATACAATCACCCCCAACTGATCGAAGGCCATGTAGCGATAGGGGTTGTTAGTACCTTCAATGTTGAGCAATGGTCATCAACCTTTTTTAGACATCAAAGAGATGTGATATAAATAGTATTGAATAGTCACTTGGATGGATTTCTGTATGAGACTTTATGTGGATTAATGTGGTTGAATAAATCTTGATTATGTTCTACAATATAATTTATCATAATCATAGGGGATGAGCAGGCCTTGTTCATGTTCATTAGTATTTACACCACAACTCGTAGGGTGGGATTTTGTATGGAGAGATATCAGTTTTAGTCAATACCAGGATATACATTGTGCTAGTTGTAGGTGTGGTGAATATTTTTGATGAGTTCACAGTTATAACTTCAAATCATATTTTATACCCCTTATTGGATCAAGGGGGTTTGTTGGGTCAGTTGATCCAACCTTATTTGTTTATGTTTTGTTAGTATTTGTTTATGTTGTGTTAAATAAGTTTTTTGGTTTATGGGAATGTTAGTTGGATCCCATAACCACCTTGTGAAAGATTTATAAGCTTTCACATCCTTTATAAATATGATCCATTATAATATAATAAAATTTATGTAGAGATATTTGTTCACAATGTAATTTCCTCCTATTCCTGATGTTAACAAGGATAAACTTTTACAATCACATATACTTCACCATGAGACTCAACCTTTAAATGAACTTATGGATTTATCATCTTTGGCATATAACACTATTACAATTACAAAACCCAGTGGACGCACTCTCATTTGCATTGAATTTAGAGATTTAAACAAATATTATCCTGAAGATGATGATTCATTTTATGATGAGATATATTGGGGGGATACTAGCCACCCCCATTAAATAGATTGATGCTTCATAAGGCATATCATGACATTCAATGGATACATTTTATGTCATTTCTTGTACTATAATTTTACTTTACTTTACTTTATATAGTTTCAAGTACACCTAGCCATCTACTTGAGAGTTTTACCATATATTTAAGTTCCACTATATGATATATATGGACTTTTGACTCATACTTCTTTGAAGTAATTATTAGATTTATGCCTCATCATTTGCGGTGATCATTTTAATCACATTATTATATTTTCTTTTAGTTTTTTTAAGACTTAACCATTTTTTTGGGATACCTCACATATGTGTACACACAACATGCAAATTTGTTGAGACACTTTTGAGGATGGTTATACTGGAGTGTGTTTGTTTGTTCTTGAAAACTTGTTAAATAATTACTAGGCTAATAAGGAGCATTTAAATAACTTGGGACTTATAAAATTTTGGGACTATTTATCTCTCAATTGTATTTATTTCAAATGAATGAGATTCATTAATTACTTCTCCAAAATCTATGAATATTTCAAATAAATAGGACTTAGGATAAAATAATGAATTTATGTTAATTTATATTTATTTAAATTTTGTATTATGATTAATTAATTATATATTTATTACCTATTTAATTTAATTAATTAATTAAAAATATTTAAATAAATAATTAAAATAATTAATTAAATAATTTAATTAATTATATATTTATTACCTATTTAATTTAATTAATTAATTAAAAATATTTAAATAAATAATTAAAATAATTAATTAAATAAATAATTAAAATTATTTAATTAATTCATTAATTTAATATGGCACATAGGCATGCTTCAAAAGTGAAGGAGGCATCTACACTCTCTAAGATACTAGGTGTAAAAAATGGCGTGCTCGCATGAAAAGTAGTAAAACCGTGCAAGATGCACTATAACTAAATATAACAAGATGACTAGGAGTTCCAGGTGGGAGTTAATGGAAGAGATATAGGTAATGAAATAGTGGATAGAAAATGGTGAGTGGTAGAATAGTGATCAAGATTATCAATCAAAAAATCGATACTTAGCAAACCAACTTGGGTGGCATCTAGATAAAATTACATCCCCATAGGTAGTAACAAGTCTCTTCCCTTCCTTGCTCATGGGATCAAGGGATAACACCCAAAGCTCCCCTTAAAACCAAACCATGGTGCAAGGCTTGGAAGTGGACCCTTCTTCACCTCCCCCATAGACATTCATTTTTTATAGTGCAAGTTTTAAGGAAAACTTAAATTTCAATAAGGCCAAGGATTTAATTTGTAATTTCATTAGGAGCTAACCTACCATTAGTGCCATGCAATCTTGGGTGTCTTCCAATTGGTATCCATATCTCTTCCTCAATTTCCTCCCAAAATGTTTTTGAAGACTATTTTGCCATTTGTAGAAAAGAAACAAGAAATTTTGGATGAAGGGCCCTGGATGTTAGAGGATGTTGGGATGTGGCTTTAGGAGTGGTGTCCTAATTTTGATCTTCTTGTGACTAAACAAGGATGATTTCCTACTTGGATCTGCTTGTATGGTCTCCCAATGGAATACTAAAATGAACGATGTTTGGTAAGGATTGGGTCAAGGATTAGAGACTTTATCTACATTGATCCAATCACTAATGAAGGTGTACTAGCTTCATATGTTTGCATTTGATTTTTTGGGACCTAGAGGAAAATATTTTGGAATACATATTCTTGAAAACCTTAGAAGGGACATGGGAATAATGAATTGATGTTGAAAAATCCCATTCATATTCTTTAAATATAGGAAGGTTAGGCACATCTGTAACCAATTCCCACTGAAAGGAGCAACCTAAAAGTTTATCCAAGTATGGAAACCTAAATCAAGCCCCTAGACTAAGTCTTTCTTGCACTGCAACACTAAAAAAACTACCCCCTGATGGGCCTTATGCCTCTCACTACTTCCCAAGATCCTAATCATGAAGCCATGTTGGCTCCAAAAGCTAAGTTAAAGTGTGGCCAGGCCTTGTCTCAAGAAAACATGTGAAAATATGTCCAGTTCATATCTAATGAGGCTTAAAAACTCAAATCCTACCTTGAACTGATCATTGGGGAAACCCTGGTGGAATAACCTTGGAAGAAATACTGTGAACCCAAGTAGAGGATTTTGGTTGGGTTAGAGATCTATAGCTATCCCCTATTACAAGGGACATAAGTGATGATAAAGAATTGAATTCCATGAAGGTTCTCACTTTCTCTAAAAAAGATTGCTTTCTTTCTCACATAATTTGTGGCTTTCAGAATAGAAAAGGCTGAAAGTTGGGCAAGGACATCACAAAAATTAAAGTCTCAAAAGGTAAATAATCCACCATGGAACAATTTATAGTCTCTGATAAATGGGGGGTGTAATTCCTTCCTACTGAGCCATGAAGTTTTTTTCCTGGAATGTTAGGGGCCTCAACGCCCCTAACAAAAGGCTTTTGGTGTGATGTCAATTATAAAATCTTGGCTTCAACATTTTTATGTTTAAATAAACCAAGTTAAAAAAAGAAAAGGTAGTGGACTTGATGAAAAAAGGTTGGAATCAGTGGAATGGGTTGTTTGGGGAGCCAAATGGAGCTTCAAGTGGTTTGGAAATCTTTTGGTTCCCTTTCAGGGTGCAAGTAGAAAATTGTGGCTCTAGGGCTAATTGGTAGCTATGTAAAGTTTTAGACGTTTACTATGATATTACCTTCTACTTGTTCAATGATTATGGGCCAATTTAGTCACCCTTTAATCATAATGCTGGTAGGAAATCCTAGCACAATTGACATTTTTTCATGGTCAGACATATATAATTGGTGGACTTCAATGCTATTTTATCTAGATTGGAAAAAAGAGGTGGAATTTATCTAAGTACCCAATATTAAAAGGACTTTTCCAAGTTTATTTTTGATGTAGGGCTTGTGGACATGATTCTAAAATATAATTTTTTCTCCTAGACTAACCAATGGGAAGGATTCTACAATATTGCTGAAATATTGGATAGATTCTTAATCTCTCCAAATTTTTTAGACATTGATTAGATAATGGAGAGCAATATCCTTCCCATCCCTAGATCTAATTATGCCCCAATTGAGCTGAAGGTTTCTATAGATGGTGCCCCCTATTATGCCCCTTCAAATTTGAGTTAATGTGGTTACAGGATACTTCAAAACATGACTTGATCAATGATTAGTGTCATAAGGCCCCCAATGTGTCTAGCACCAAGATGTTTAAGATGAGTAAAAAATTGAACTTCATTAAAACTTACGATCTTGGAATCAATCCTATTTTAAAAACATTTTCCAAAAAATGGCAAAAGTTGAAGTTGAGTTAAGTGATGTAAATCAAGTTGTGCTCACCTTGGGCATGTATGTAGCTCTTTATCTCAAAGAGAAAGCCCTTATATTTGAATTTTATAAATTATATCTCATGGAATAATTCTATTGGAAATAAAAATTGAGATGACAATGGCCCAAGGAAGGAGACAAAAACACATTTTTTTCATAACTCCACTCGAGTGGGGAGATCAGCTAATCACATTTTAGTATTAAGAATAAAGAGGGAGAAGTCTTCGAGAGTAAATATAATATAAAAAAGAAGGAAATTGACTACTTTCAAAAGTTGGTGTGCAATTGTAATCACCTAAAAGTGATATTTGAATACTAAGAGTGTCACTTGAGTTACCCTATTCCTAACTTATCCCTTGACCTATCTTAGAGCCTTAGAGACACTTTTTTTGGTCATTATGTAGACCATAAAACTCTACATTTAGCCAAAACACAGTCTTAGGAATATCATCTCAGATCCCAACCCAATTTTTCTAGTAGTCTACAAGTGGACATTAGTGCCATATTTGGGACACTACAGCCACATGACACTAGTGTCCCCAACTGGGCACTATTGTCCTTAGCCCTAACTTTTCCCAATGAATACTTTTTTAAATGTGTGCCCCTCCTAAGTTAGCCTAATCATTTTATTATCTGCATAAGTTATATAAATCTATAAATACAAGTCTATTTGACCCTTATTTACTTGAGGGAAAATAGATGTAAAAATACATTCAAACCAAAGATAAGCTGAGAAAAATTAAGGTATTTGATCCCTATTATACCTTACTTTTGCATGCTACTATCTAAAACAACCCTAAGCCTAATTTTCATTGATTTCAAATCTCAATCACATTCAAGGAATCCAAGTCCACTCTCATTCAATCATTCACTTGCACTTGCATCAAGCACTAGGTAGGAGAACTATATTGGGCTTGATCCCTCTTCAAAGTATTGGTATGTAGGAAAATCTCTTCACAATGAGGTGTTTAGGATATATATCCTATCCTACTAATGAACACATAATTATTGCCCATGCCATAATTATAAGGAGGATTAGGGTTTACACACTAAATTTAGTTTTTTAAGTACAACACAAAGCTCTAAGTTTTGTGCATACTAGAATAAGACCTAAAAACACAAACATAATTGCTCTTAAAAAATAAGAACAATCCTACAAAGGGGACACTACCACCATTTTGAAGAGACTACAATAACATGATGCTACTATTCATATGGGATGCTACTATCCAATAAGCATATAGATTCTAGAATCCTATTGATGACACTCAAAAATGTCCAAAACCCAGCTTTTAGAACCCAGATCATCCACAACAGTCACTTTTTAGATAATTCTATATTTATGCCTATTTATTACTATTTTTAAAAAGTCAAAGAAGGTCAAATGCTATAACAAATTAGTTTTTAATTATTACAATTGATTTAACTAATTTAAACATCTTGGCCTTTTAATCTAAACATAGGTTTTATATAGTTAAACCCTAAAAAGTAAAATCATTTAGTGAACTTATCTTACTTCTAATATTGCTTCAAACCCTAGCTTGTATTAATCCATTTTTTTGTGAAATTATGTAGGGCTACATACTTTTTATTTTTTTGATTTTTTAAAGACAATGTAGCTCAATTAAAATTAATTTCACATTAGGCTTTTAATTTATTTTACATATAATTTAAATTGGTGCAAAGATACCCTAGATTAAAAAACCCTAACCCTAGACACACTGAGGGTTTGTATCCTTTTCTATATATATATTCATATTTTAATTGTTAAAATATTATATTTTCTACAATATTTCATTTTTTGCAATCTTCCATAGATTATTATTCTCAAAATACACAAAAAATATTTTCCTACCTTTCAACCTACAATGGTAGAATTTAAAAAATAGATTTGATGAAACTGATAAGCAATAATTACAATACTTTATGTCCAAACATAAGGATATACAAGATGAATTCATATACATTCTTCAAGAAGAACTCTAAAAGATAAACAATGGTCAATCCTCAACCCCTTTAGTTAATAATGATGTTACACCTCTAGTGGGGCCAACTCAACCAACTCAAATAGCACAACCCAAGATTGTTATCCAACTATTAGTGATAGCTACACCACTTATGGCTAGTTCATGTACTCCAGATGTATAATCCCTTATGCATGAGGTTCTTACTCTATAGTCTAAGGTGTTACATCTTGAGAAGGGAGCAACTAGGCCATCACATGCCTTGGATTCCAACATTCTCTTGCATACACCTTTAGCACATCACATAACGAAAACTCCTTTGCCATCTAATTTCATGGCACCCAAGCTCACATTATATGATGGCAAGGGTGACCTAAAACATCACCTCAGACCCTTTCATGTAGCTTGCTTGGACTATGTGTCTAATGATTGGCTTCTTATAAAGCTATTTCCATGTAATTTTAAGGATTATACCCTACAATGGTTCTATGATTTTCCAAATCAATCTATCATGACATTAAATCCTTTAGCCAACATGTTCCTAACACATTTCTCTATCAACATCAGTGATATGATATCATATGCACAAGAGGCACAGTTGAAGAAAAAGTCAAATGAGCCTATCACCGATTATGTTTTACGATACAAGACAATATTATCCAAACTGACTAGCCCCATAGAAGACAAAGAGCTTCACTATATATTTGAATAGAGTCTATTACTAACACTACATGAAACTATCTTATTCAATAAATTTCCCATATTATCGATATGAGCCACACAGTCAATGAAAGAGAGATTAAGCTCTTAGCAATGGGAAAAATCAAGTACACTAATGGATCATAATCAACTATTAAGAGTTCAAACAAAACTCCATACAAGGTAAGGGACAAAAAAAAAGTGATAAAAAAGCCACGGTCAATGCAACTTCTGAGACTTCTCCCAGATTAGTTTTATCTGCTCTTCAATGCATAGTCTTACTAATCTTACAGAGTCACCAACATGAGTTATACAATAACTATTGGAATGCAATGTCATGTATCTCCCTTCCATTAAAGAGGTTGATATGACATAACCTCTTCTAAAGAGTTATGATTCAAATGCATTTTACGAGTATCATAGAGCACCAGACCATACAATAAACATATTAATTAACCTAAAGAATAAGATACAAGATCGCATTGAGGCTAATATTATTGATGTGGGCACATCCACAAAGGCACCAAAATAATAAAAAATATAGGATAATTCACTAAATATATTTTTAGATCCTTTCCTAAAGTATAAAACAAATGAGGTAAGGGACACAAGGTGTTCACTATACATACCAGGTGCATGCACCGCCAAATTCATATCACATAGTTATAGGGTACATATCACATTTTTAGAGTAAGATATTGTGGATTATGGCACAAATTTACATGCACTCTTCATATGAGCATACATATACCACCATCCTATTAAAAATGTTATGGTTGAAAATGGGTCAAGCATAAACATGTGTACTATGACACTCTTATAGTACTTGGGCTACATAGATAAAGATATATTCCACACAAATATAGTTATTAGTGGTTTTAGTGGCCATGTTAAGATATCCATTAGGGAGATTGTGCTTCTATTATAGGGTAGACCAACACACATAGCCATTCAATTCCTAGTAGTACCTAGTGTTGGTGTATTCGATATATTATTGGGCAAGCCATGGCTACAAGAACTTTTAGCCATCCCATCTATAATACACTGGATGATTGAAGTATGTACATGATAATCAGGTGGTTAAGGTTGAGGGTGTCCCATATGAGTATCCTCTACCCATCCCATAAGTAGTTCTAACACAATTTATATCTATAGTTTCAACACAAACACCAGTTATAGTTCTAACACCATTACAAAATATTGCATAAGTATCAATTACAATAGAGAGTATAACTCCTATGTATACATCATAGTGTTCACTAGAGTAATCAGAGTAAGCCATGTCTATTTGTATGGTATCTACACATATGCATACTCTCCCATGGAAAAAATTACTAGAGAGATCCTTACATCAATAATACGTCATAGATTATAGAGGACCTTCCTCCACATAGTTTATGCTGAGATTAGTTTTATTGGGTTCTAAGGGTTCTTAGCACAAGGCACCTACTTCACCTACAAATTTTAATTATACTTGAAGGGTCCTTAAGACCCTTAAAGTTCATAGGGTATCTCAGTTAGTGCCACATCACAATAACATCACTACACAAGAAGCTTTAAACTCAAATTATACAACACAATAGATCATGGGCTCACAATTTCCATTTCACATCACAGACATGATCATAGTTCCCCTATTCAACATAGACCATGGTGATAGTGAGTCTCCCATGAGACTCATTAGTTAGTATGTAATGAAATTACTTCAAGAATTAAGTATAATAACATAATTATATCCAAATATGACTGAAATATATCCAAATATATGATAATAGATAAGCCACTTCGAGGGGGAAACCTCCACAAGCTTCAATAAGAGCAGAATTCACAATATGATGATAAATGATTATCCACTACCTCCTATATATAGTCTATCTAGGCCATGGTTACTCCATAGGCCGACCTACTAATCAAAAGAAATCATAGATAAATGTAATATAACATCAAAGAAGGATAAGTAAGCCATAAGTTGGCTAATACTATCCTCATACATGTGATAGGTTAGGGGTGTAACATGCCCTTCCCCTTCAAACCAACATTGTCCTCAACGTTGAACAACTCTGGATGTTTTTGCAGAAAATCTTCACCTTCCCAACTTGCATCTTCACTGCTCTAGTTTTTCCACTTGATCAAATATTCCCTAATCTCTCTGGTTCTCAACCTCTTAGTACGTGTTTAGAGGATATTCTCTAGTTCCAAAATGACTCATCCTTCTTCATCTAGTTCGAGGAACTCTGTCTAGGTGGAAAATTTTTATCCAATGACCTTCTTCAAACAGGAAACATGAAATACTGGGTGTATGTGAGATGAATGAGGTAACTTGAGCTTGTAAGCCACACTTCCAATTTTTTGTAGAACCTAATAAGGGCCATAATACTTAGGAGCAAGTTTGTTGTCCTTTTTCTATTACTTCAAGGACATCTACTTGTAAGGCTGCAAACGAACAAATACCCAGTCACCCACCTCAAAATTTTGCTCACTACGGTGTTGATCTGCTTGTTGCTTCATCCTATTTTGTGCCAAGGCCAAATTCTCTCTAAAACTAGCCAAAACCTCTTGTGTTAGGGGTGGTGGGATTCCAAGAACAAACACACTATTCTGATTCCACCTGTTAGGATCTTGCTCCTCAGAAAGAGCACAGTATGATTACCAAATATAAGCAATTGAATATGCGGAAATAACCAGAAACACAAGTAACTAAAATTCACCAATAGCACAGAATATGAGAGACAATACACTATCTTGTATTAACACTTTACAGAAAAGAATACAACAAAGAGCCGCCACCCTCTTCCACCTTACAGAGGTTTGCCACACCTCAAGTGTACAGTAATTCTTCTCACACACACTCTCCTACACAAAAAACGGTCCCAACAACCAACTCACACACAGAATTGGTGTTCACCTCACCAACCAGTTAGTAATAACCCTGCCGGTACACCAAGCACTCTATAGCACTTCAAGCTGATCTCCCATGAACCTGCAACCTGCAATTCAAAGACCAAACTCACATGTAGATCCCCAATGAGCTTGCAACAACCTGCAACTCACAGATCTTACAACTAGAAGGAACTCTTCCTTTCTATCTCATACATGAACAATACATGCCAATGGGTCTATAAATAGATCCCTGACTCAAACAATAACTTAGACTCTTAATTTAGACAATTATCCTTACAGCCCAAGACTCTAACTGGTCTTAACATGCAAACTCTTCGTTCACTTAACTAACTGTCCATGAAACAGCAATTTTGGAACACACAGGCGACTGACGCCGGTCCTTGCTTGCTTGGTTCTGTCGACGTCGGCCGACTCCCTGCCGTCGTCGATGGCCTTCTGCACTGGTCTCGATCAACGTCGGTCCTGCTACCGATGTCGGTTCTCCTGGAACTCAGCAACCTTCTGTTCCTCAGTTTGCAAAGGGTTGAAGCTTTTAGCTCCACAACCTAACAATCTCCCACTTGGAGATAAATAGCTGCAACCTGTACCTGTACCTGTACTCCGTCTAGTTTGTTCCCTTGGCTTTATATCCCTCCTCAAGATCACTCTTGAAGACCAACCACCACAAATCATGTAGTGCAAAACCTGTCATCCAAATTACCTACCACATCCGCATCTACAACCATGTAGAAAAAAGAACTTGACCCTGCATAGCATGTGCACCTACTGTTGGTCCCACTGAACTACCCTTCAGTATTACTATCCTGGATTGACTCCAAACTTGTGACAACTCCCACTGCATGGGAAAACTCAGGTTTAGTACATACCATGCACTCAACCTCATTATGTGAATCAAGACACCTGTTCTGTGAACTGTCCAACCATCGACGTGCTAACCGGTTTCACACAATTATCCTGAAACAAAGTCAACAAGACCTCCATGTCTCTAGAACACACTCATGCCAAAGAATCTTGCTGCTCCCAGATTCTCCATGACACACACCTAAACTAGCTTTACCTATAGTTCAGCAATACCTGTATATGTAACCCTGCAACAAGCACATCATACAGAAATAGGATAATGTAGCTAATATTATCCAACCTGGTAAAGAGAAACACAATGATCAAACCTCCATTGCCCTGCAGCTAATACAAGATCATATACCCTGATCTTCCATCTCACGTATCCATTTCCGCTCTTCTTCATCCTGAACATCCATTCATCTCTCAGTGCTTACTTCCAGCTGGCAACTCTACCCAAAACACCTGTTTGGTTCTCCTCCAAGGAATCACATCCTCATCCATGCCAAGCTCCCACTGTTTCCTGGATCTACTTGTTCTGCTTCTTTAACAACTTCCTGGTCCTATGCCATAAGTGAGCAACAAGTAGTGTAAAGAAGGGAAATAATGAATTTAAGAACTTACTTACACCTTCAGTCCTCCATATGGGCGCTTGAGACTCCATGACAACTTGCTGTCCACCCAAAATCCATCTCAGTGACTGATGCCAGTCACATCTCAGTCTACAGCCGATCGATGTCGGTTCCCTGCGACTGCCACCTTGCCGACGTTGGTTTCCCCTGGCCGACGCCGGTTGATATCTGCCCTGAGTCACCGATGTCGGGCTGCACATAGCTGACGTCGGTCTTTATCTGGACATCGACACCGGTTTTCCTGCCGACATCGGTCTCTGTGTTTTTCTAGTGAGACCTGACTTTTTCCCGCGAGCTCTTTTTGGATCAAACCCTTGTCCAAATCACCCTTGCTCTGCTCAGAATTCCTCTGCATCTTGTGCTGAACTCTGTCCGTCACTTTCTCCTTGAAAACCAAGGCTTTCCTATTCTTGTCACTAACATCAGATTCCTCAAGAAACGTCACCTTCTTCCTCTGCATACAGAAACCATGATCCATGCCTTCCAAATCCGAAAGCATACTCTTTGACTCAAGAACAAGCATCTCCTTATCTATGTGACCAAGCCTATTAAGCCACATCTCTGAATCTACAGTTGAAGTAGATAACCTAGAAAGAGAATCAGTAAAACAAGTAGATAGATAAAGCGTACCTACTTTCTTACCTCTAGCTACAACAAGTGTACCCTTGGTAACCTTCCAAGAGTCCACTGTGAGAGTTACTGTGCAACCCTCATCACCCAAACTTCTAACAGAAATCAAATTCCACTTCAGAACTGGGACATGCATGACCTCCTTTAACACCCATGTGTCACCTGTCTGCAATTTCAGCTTCACTTTTCCTTTGCCAGCAATTTGACAAGTCTTAC
Source organism: Torreya grandis (assembly GCA_037957365.1). Classification (NCBI taxonomy): domain Eukaryota; kingdom Viridiplantae; phylum Streptophyta; class Pinopsida; order Cupressales; family Taxaceae; genus Torreya; species Torreya grandis. The sequence continues at coordinate 834,745 of JARHVA010005617.1, read as the reverse complement.
CATCCCCTACACAAATTTCTCCAATGTCTCCCTGGACATACTCATGAAAAAAATCCCTATGTGGGGATGCATGAAAAGAGGCACCAGAATCTAAAACCCAAGATTCTACTTTATCCAAAGAACATACCAGAGCATCTTGTGCAACGTAATCTGTAACATCTACTTCTTCTCCATGTCCTTCATGCTGATCTTCACCCGATCTGCAATCTCTCTTTAAGTGCCCTTGCTTTCCACATTTCCAGCAGGTTATTCTGCCATACCTGGACTTGGATCTTCTGCCTGTCTTCGACCTTGATCTCCCACGCTCTATCTTCTCTCTTGGCCTTCCTTTGCCTTCAACACTCAAAGCATCACCTGATGATTCACCTGTGCTTTTCCTGCGTATCTCTTCATTCAAGATCACACTCACAACATCATCCACTTTTAAGACTTTTGAAGGAGACACAGTATTAGAAACTGCCATTACCAAACCTTCCCAACTTTCAGGTAATGAACACAAGATTAAGAGAGCTCTAATTTCATCATCAAATACAATATTGACTGAACTTAACTGGTTTACCAAACCATGGAAATCACTAAGATGGCTATGAACAGATCCACCTTCCAATATTTGCAAATTAAATAAATGCTTCATAAGAAATACCTTATTAGAAGCCGAGGGTTTTTCATACAAATTTGCCAAAGATTTCATCAACTCCACCGTTGTCCTACACTATGATAAGCTGGAAATCACAGATGATTCAAGACTCAATCTAATAGATCCTAGAGCCTTCCGATCAAGAACCTCCCATTCTTCATCTTTCATATCCGAGGGTTTGCTAGCAACCCCACCCAACGGTAAGTACAAATCTTTCTGATATAGATAGTCCTCAATCTGCATCCTCCATAATTGGTAGTTCTTGCCATTAAACTTTTCCATTCATAGCTGACTGTTTTCTGCCATTGCTCAACTCCCACTCAAACAGAAACCCTGTGAGTAATCTGTAATCAAAACACACTACCCAGATCTACACCAATCTGTTAGTATCCCAACCAAAAGCTCTGATACCACTTGTTGGGGAGGGGGTGGAGGTAAATCCAAGAACAAACACACCTGTTCTAATTCCACCCGTTAGGATCTTGCTCCTCAGAAAGAGCACAGTATGATTACCAAATATAAGCAATTGAATATGCGAAAATAACCAGAAACACAAGTAACTAGAATTCATCAATAGCACAGAATATGAGAGACAATACACTATCTTGTATTAACACTATACAGAAAAGAATACAACAAAGAGCCACCACACTCTTTCACCTTACAGAGATTCGCCACACCTCAAGTGTACAGTAATTCTTCTCACACACACTCTCCTACACAAAAACGGTCCCAACAACCAACTCACACACAGAATTGGTGTTCACCTCACCAACCAGTCAGTAATAACCCTGCCGGTACACCAAGCACTCTATATCACTTCAAGCTGATCTCTCATGAACCTGCAACTTGCAATTCAAAGACCAAACTTACATGTAGATCCCCAATGAGCTTGCAACAACCTGCAACTCACAGATCTTACAACTAGAAGGAACTCTTCCTTTCTATCTCATACCTTAACAATACATGCCAATGGGTCTATAAATAGATCCCTAACTCAAACAATAACTTAGACTCTTAGTTTAGACAATTATCCTCGCAGCCCAAGACTCTAACTGGTCTCAACATGCAAACTCTTCGTTCACTTAACTAAATGTCCGTGAAACAAGCACTTCTGGAACACACAGGCGACCGACGTCGGTCCCTGCTAGTCTGGTTCTGCCGACGTTGGCCGACTCCCTGCCGTCGCCGGTGGCCTTCTGCACTGGTCTCTGTCGACGTCGGTCTTACTGTCGACGCCGGTTCTCCTGGAACTCAGCAACCTTCTGTTCCTCAGTTTGCAAAGGGTTGAAGCTTTTAGCTCCACAACCTAACATCTTGTTGATGTTGAATGTGATCTTCCACATCTCGAACCTTGGTGTGCACCTTTAATGAAGAAGTGATGGAAGGTGGATGGTAACCATATAGTGCTAAAAATGGAGAAATTTTAGAAGAGGTATGGAAAGATGTGTTATACCACCATTCTGCAAGTGGTAGACATTTAACCCAATGTTCTTGTTTATCTGATACAAAACAATGGAGATACCCCTCTAAACATTTGTTAACCACTTCAGTTTGTCCATCAGATTGGGGGTGGTAAGATGAGCTATGATCTAGCTGAGTACCCAAACAAGAAAATAGTTCAATCCATAAATTACTAGTGAAAATAGGATCACGATCACTTACAATTATTTTTTGGGTTCAATGTAATTTGAGAACTGCTTCTATAAAAATAGCCGCTACTGTACTTACTAAAAATGGTTGTGAGAGAGCACAAAAATGGGCATATTTTGTAAGCCTATCCACAATGACCAAAATAACATTCTTACCTTTAGAACAAGGCAACCTAGTGATGAAATTTGTGGAAACCTCTTCCCACTTTTGACTAGGAATTGCTAACGGTTGTAACAGACCTGGGGTCTTAACTATTTCACCTTTATTCTATTGGCATATCAAGCATTCTTGCACAAACTTTTGTAAATATACCTTGAGTCCTTCCCAAAATAATTCTTTCTTAATTCTATGATAAGTTTTCAAGAACCCTGAGTGTCCCCCAATTGGAGATGCATGCAACTCTGCAAGAATCTTATGCTTAAGCTCTGAATTTTTGCACAAGTATAACCTACCCTTATACCATAAGACATTACCTTTCCATTCAAATTTGTCAGAGGATAAATTACCTTGCTGGAGATTCTGAATCAAAACCTATTTATCCTTGTCTTGCTCCCATTCTAACCTAACTTCATCCACTCAATCTGCTTGCAATATGGACATTGCACAAAGTAATGCTTCTGTGGATGCATCCCGTCTGGATAGAGAATCTGCTACTACATTATCTTTACCCTTCTTGTATATGATTTCAAAATCATAACACAACATTTTTGTTACCCATTTTTGTTGCTCCTCCTATGATAATCTTTGCTCCAAAAAGTATTTGAGACTATCATGATCTGTTTTTACCTTAAAGTGTCTACCCATTAGATAAGGCCTCCATTGTTTAACTGCATGAAGAATAGCCATCATTTCTTTCTCATAGACAGGTTTTTTTAGATTCTTACCTTTGAATTCATGACTTTCAAATGCAATGGGTCTTCCTCCCTGCATTAGTATTGCCCCTAATCCAGACCCAAAATTATCACATTCAATAGTGAATGTCTATGAGAAGTCTGGAGTAGCTAGAACTAGAGTGGTGCACATAGTTACTTTTAGTTTCTCAAATGCTTTGGTGGCATCATCATTCCAATGGAAAGCATCCTTATTTAGCAATGCAATGAGTGGAGCTGCTATGCTTCCATAACCTTTCACAAATCTTCTATAGTAACCTGTTAGTCCAAGGAACCCTCGAAGGTTTTTGAGAGTTTTTGGCATGGGTCATTCCATTATCACTTTGATCTTTTGGGGATCAACTTTGACACCTTCATGGGAAACAATGTGACTGAGGTACTCTACCTCCTGTACTCCAAAATCACATTTAGATAGCTTCAAATAAAGTTGGTGCTTCTCCAAAACTATCAACACTTGTTTCACATGTTGTAGATGTGCTTCCTATGTCTGACTATAAATCAATATGTCATCAAAGAAAACTAGCACAAACTTCCTTAAAAAAGGCCTAAAAATAGTGTTCATCAAGCTCTGAAAAGTAGATGATGCATTTGTAAGACCAAAGGGCATTACCAAAAACTCATAATGGCCCTCATGTGTTCTAAAAGCAGTTTTATGAACATCTTCATCCTTGATTCTAATTTGATGGTACCCCGAGCGAAGATCCAATTTTGTGAAATAATTAGCACCATGCAACTCATCAAGTAAATCATCAATTACTGGAATAGGAAACTTATCTTTGATGGTGTACTTGTTGATTTCTCTATAATCTGGGCACATCCTCCATGTGTCATCCTTCTTCCACACCATGACCACTGGTGATGAATATGCACTTTGGCTATGCTTGATGATCCTTGCCTCTAGCATCTCATGGACCATCTTTTCAATTTCACTCTTTTGTGCATATAGATATCTATATGGTTTGATATTTGGTGGTTGACTACCTGGAATTAGTTGAATGACATGATCATGTTCTCTTTTTGGTGGTAGTCCTTTTGGCATGGCCCCAAAAATAGATGAGTGGGCGTCAAGAATTATCTGTAGATCAAGATGTGTAGATACCTGTGTGGGTTAAACTTCTATGGAGCATAATCGTGAAATAATTCCCTTTGCCCCCCTTTTTTAGCATCTTGGTCATCTGATGTGAACTAATCAATTGTGGAGATTTTGCATGTAATCCACGTAGTTTAATTTTTCTACCTTCAGAATGAAAGCACATGAATAGTTCTTGGAAGTTAATCTCAATGGTACCTAAGGTTGTGATCCATTGGACTCCCAAAATAATGTCTGTGTTACCCATGGGAATAGCAAACATAGGAGAGTCAAGATTGTACCCACCCATAGTAAGTTTAATACTATGGCATTTGCCTGAACAATTAATTGTGCCACCATCTGCAATCATAACCTAAAATTCTGGTGCTGGGTAGATGAAATAGTTCAATTGAGTGGCCAACTTATGGTTTATAAAGTTATGTGTGCTCCCTGAATCAATCAACACTGTCACCTTCTGTTTCTTGAGGAAACCCACCACCTTAAGAGTTTGTGGAGTGCTAATACCTGCAAGTGCATGACAAGAGATTGTAGGTTGGGAATATTTAGGTACCTCCTCTATATCTTCCTCATCATCATTGGAGGCATCTATGTCCTTTACTCCACTTGCTATCACAACCGAAACATAATCCTTTTGTACGCTTCTCTTCAATTTGCTGAGGGGTCAATCTAGTAGGTGGAGGAAATGTTGGTGACGATATGCTACGATCTTTGAAGTGAGTGAATGGCTACTTCTTATTGGCTATGAATTTTTCCTCAGCTCTACGTGCCATGATAATAGAATCAAAAATATTTAGTGGATTAAACATGCATACCTCATGTTGAATGTGGTCCTTGAGTCCACCCAAAAATAGGTCATTCAAGTTTGCTTCAAAAATTGTCTCCACACGTAAGTACAGGTTCTGAAAATGATGAATATAATCCTTGACAGAGCTAGCTTGTCACAATTTTGCTAGTTGCCTGAAGTAATTCTCTGTCACACTATTTCCATAGTGTAATTGTAGCTCCTCTATAAAAACTGACCAGGTGACATTGAGAGTCATCTTTTTCTTTTGAGCACACAACCATCAATACCAAATGAATTGATTAGGTTCAAGATACAAGGATGCCATGGTAACCTTTTGTCCACCTAGAATCTGATGTAGGTCAAAAAAACTCTCCATTTGGTTGATCCAATTGAGTGGATCTTTTCCATCAAATTTGTGCATATCCACCTTTGGTAATAGGTTCCTCTGTGGCCATGGAGTTAGATTTGAAGCAGACTGGTTAGGAGAACCACCCTAGTGGATTTGTGAAATAAAGTTAGCTTGATGATTTGACTGATTAATGTTTAAATCCATCATGATATCTCCCAAACTATCTTGTATGTATTGCATATTAGATTGTATGTCTTACACCTCACTCTGAATGCCTTACACACTATAGTCAAGCTGGCTCACTTTGTGATCTATGTCAGAAAACCTTGGTACAAAGGGTATAGTAAATCCCCCTTTTGACTCCATCTCATCCTTTATAGGAGTTTTACCTGGAGTTTCAACACCCTTTCCTTGGCCCCGAGTTTGTGGACCTGCCATAAAAGGGTTTTACAATGTCGACCCTTATTGGCACTTTTGACCCAACCTTGACTGAGTGATTTTGGAATTATGTCGGCCTCAAATAAAAATATACAAAGAACAAACCGTATCCAAATTTTTCTAAGCTTTTCAAAAATGTAAATAACTCAGAAAAATTCTTTGAATTGCGCACTATAGAGCAATTTTATGAAAAACCATAAAATAGCGATAAATTTTGTAAAAAAGATCCAAATGAGCTGAAATTTTAATGGAATATTTATTTTATTATTTCACACCTCTATTAAAAATTTTGCAAAGAAATTCACAACTTTTTTTTTTATATATCACAAAAATTAAAAATTTAGTGTTTCGCCCACAAGATTGCCCAAATCGCAGCTCTTATACCACTTGTAATGAAATTAATTCAATAATTAAGTATAATAGCAGAATTATATCCAAATATGATTTAAATATATCCAAATATATGATAATAGATAAGCCACTTCGAGGGGGCAACCTCCACAAGCTTCAATAAGACCAGAATTCACAATATGATGATAAATGATTACCCACTACCTCCTATATATAGTCTATCTAGGCCATGATTACTTCATATGCAGACCTACTAATCAAAATAAAGCATAGATAAATGTAATATAACATCAAATAAGGATAAGTAAGCCACAATTTGGCTAATATTATTTTCATACATGTGATAGGTTAGGGGCGTAGCATAGTATGGTTCCTACACTTGTACATACTTCTCTCTCTCTCTCACTCCTTGTACATAGTTTGTTTTCATTTACTTATACATAGATTATAGTCAAAAAACACAAAATTATTATAACATGTCAAAATATAAAAACTTTCAAATATTTCAAAAATAAATTTTTTACATATTGTATGCATTTCTATGTTTACATTTCTGCTACTTGCTAGATATTGCATATTGCTAGCTATCCTAGTATAGTTGGTTTTATCATACACATATGCTTTAATTTTTCTTGTCGAGTGCTTGAAGATTATACATAAGACCCTGATCCATTACACTGGTCCAAATTAGTTATCATCTACCCTTTAGGGGAATTTACACTGATCTAGGTTTATACATTCAATACATTTGCCTACTTGGGGGCATCTCCTACATATTTACTATAACCAGAGCTACTTATTTAGAGGGTATATATTACATAAATTTCATAATTACACTCAAAAGAGGGGGCATTCATAGGGGTTTTCCATCGATATCAAGCTCCTACTTTGTTATTCACACAAATTTTAGCACATAGTCATAGTTTTAGAAATCAAACACAGGAAAAAATAGAGACTCAAAAAATGATTTAGATCACCGAAATTTTAGATCAGGTAGACATTAGTGCCTAAATTGGGACACTAGTGCCACAGGGTGCTACCATCCACTACAAGGCACTACTGTCTAGTAGCCCCAACTTTAGGATAGTTTGGATTATTTAGACCTCTACACCAAGTATAATATAAATTTACACAAATATAATTACATGTTTGATAGTTATGTTCATATTTTGCTCATATACACTCATTAAAACTCAGATTCATATTAGTTACTCAAATTTGGGGGCATCATGTGTTACATGATCACTCTCACATTTAGTTCAGTTATACATATTTAATTATTACATACTTAGTTCAGATTCAATATACTTAGATACCAAATTGGGGTCATGTGCATGGCACATAGTGTCTATATACTCAACTACACACAAGTTGATTAGATGGAATGATAAATTCCATGTCATTTTATACATTGTATACACTTTCTATCACATTCCAGGTTGACACTAGATTCATGTCTTAATCCATATGTAGTGGTTGGCATTCTCGAGTGGCCCAAAACTACCTAATGTACTCGAGTGGCTATGGAGCTGACATACACAGTTAGATTTACTTAATTAGACACTTTTAACACTTTGTGTATTTTTGTTATAGATGCATATACTTTAAATGAGTGGCCAATGATGGAGTCATAACCTAATTAATTTGTTGAGCAACCCACATGAGAGGGTTAAACACACTTATAGTCTTATGCAAGTTATTCAAAGATCAAGATCCACCAATTAGGGGTGGGCAATGATGGATTCACAAATAGATTGATTTTTTGAGCTACCCATATGAGGATTGAGAAAGCCATCAACTCAGTCTAAGATATTCAATGATATGATCACTATGTACACTCACACACAAGTTCTCACCAGGTTCATGTACTCATTCATGTATCCAACAAGGTGTATTTGTTACTTTCCTCTCTCTTTAGTCAACTTTACTCAGTTAATTTATTTAGCATAGTATTTTTCTTTTGATTATCTCTCAATTAAGGACTAATTTTTTCTTATTTCACTATAGGTCATTACTTTGAATCATGTTTCATATATGCAGACCTAGATTCACATACTCAGACTCAGCTACGTGGGCTTCACTTTCAAGGTAAGTACATGTATGCTTATTTTTCCTTTATACTAGTCATTTTGCTTTACTACATTACTAAAATAAAAGGGGGGAAAATTTAATCACCTAAAAGTAGTATTTGGATGCAAAGAGTGTCATTTTAGTTAACCTATTCTTATCTTAACCCTAGACCTATCCTAGATCCTTAGAGACACTTTTATAGTAATTATATAGACCACATACCTCTACAGTCATCTAAAACATAGTCTTAGGTTTATCTTCTCATATCCTAACCTAGTTTTCCTAGTAGTCTACTTGGTGGAAATTAGCATGGCATTCAAGACACTACAACCACATGGTGCTAGTGTCTCCAAATAGGCACTACTATCCTTAGTTTTAATTCTTCCCAATAGATAATTTTTTAAATATGTGCCCATCCTAAGGTCAACCTAAGCACATTTTATTATCTACACAAGATAAATATCTCTATAAATACAAGTCTATTTGACCCTTATTCACTAAAGGTAAAATAGATTCAAAAGCACATTCAAACTAAAGATAAGTTGAGAAAAATTAAGTATTTGATCCCTATTCTACCCTACTTCTACATACTATCATCTACAATATCCTTAATCCCCATTTTAAAATATTTCAAAGCTCAAGAACATTCAATTAATCTAAGTCCACACTCATTCTAACATTCACTTGTACTTTCATCAAGTAATATGTGGGAGAAATAAATCAGGCTCGATCCCTTTGTGGAGTATTGGTATGTAGGCAACTCTCTTCATAGTGGGATGTTAAGGATGTCTAGCCTATCCTACGAATGAATATATAATTATTTCTCATGCCATAATTATAATGAGGATTAGGGTTTGCATACTAAATCCAATTTTCTAGGCACAACATAGAGCTTTAAGTTTTGTGCATGCAAGAATATGACCTAAAAACATAGGTGTAGGTGCTCCTAAAAAATAGGAACAGTCCTATAAAAGGGACGCTACCACCACTTTGAAGACACTATAGCAACATGGTGTTACTATCTATATGGGGATCTATTATCTAGTGGGTAAATAGATTATAGAATCCTGTTGACGACACTTAGAACTGTTTAGAACCCAGATCATCCATGCTAGTTACTTTTTAGATAAGTCTATATTTATGCCTATTTATTACTATTTTTAGAAATTTAAAGAAGGTCAAATGATATAACAAATCAATGCTTAATTATTGTGATTTATTTAACTAATTTATACATATCATCTCTTTAATCTAAACATAATTTTTATGTAGTTAAACCCTAAAATGTTAAATCAATGGTATCAAGGTCTCAAACCTCGTGGCTTAGTCAACTAGTCTCAATTTTATCCCTCAACATGTGATTGCTCAAAAGAATAAAAATTTGATTGCACATTTATATTCAAAGGAAATCAAGGCTATGGTTTTATTTATAGCCAAGGATGAGGCTCTTGGACTGAATGGTTTCCCAATATCTCTATTCAAAGCTTATAAGACATTGTTGGGGGTGAAGTGGTTAACATGGTGGAAGAATCCTAAATAAATAATTTTTTTCCCTAGATATCAATTATATCTTCATCACCGCGGCTAGTGTTAGGCGTGGGACTGGGTGCGAGAACAAAATGCAGAGGAATGGGAGTTGGTCCCCTCCTCCTGAAGGATATTTGAAAATCAACACGGATGGCTCAGCCAGGGGTTGTCCGGGCCCGACTGGGATTGGTGGGATTGGCAGGGACCATTTAGGTGCTATGGTTTTTATTTTAGCCGCTCACATGGGAGACCAGATGGTGAATATGATGGAGGGTGTTGCTATTCTGCAAGCTCTCAGAAGGGCTTATGAGCTTGGATGGCGTAAGGTGGAGTACGAGGCTGACTCGCAAATTTTGATTAATTTAATCCGGGAGAGGAAAATTGATGATGTTAACTGGCAGCTATCATTGGTGGTGCAACAAATTTTACAGATTGTTATGCTTATGGATTTCGTTTCTTTCTCTCACATTCTGAGGGAGTGGAATGGAGCGGCCGATTGTTTAGCCAAGTGGGCTTTGGCGAATGAGGATGGACGCAGAGCGGAGGATAGGGCGATGTTGCCAGAGGAGGTGAATAGGAACCTGGATAGAATTCTCAGGCTGGATGGTCTTTTTGATGGGTAGTATGTCAGCCTAGTGCCGGTTTGGTATTTGTGTTTTGCTGTGGCTTCGGCCTGCTTTTGTATTTTCTTTTTCCAGTTTTATCAATAAATTTTTTACCCCTTTTAATTTAAAAAAAAAATTATATCTTCATCACCCAAGTTCCTAAAGGTGAGTCCCAGTCTTCTTCCAGTGATTTTAGACCTATTTCTCTCTACAACATGGTGTATAATATTATCTCCAAAGCTATTTCTTTCCACCTCAAATCTTTTTTGGATAACCTCATCTCTAGTGAACAAGGGGTGTTTATCTTGGGTATAGAAATTTAGGATGGGATCATAATCACCCTTGATATTGTGTACTTTCTCCTAATAAACCATAATAAAGGGATGATTCTAAAACTAGATATCAATAAAGCCCATGATACGGTAAATTAGTGCTTTTTGATCAAAGTTTTGGAAAAATTTGGATTTGAAAAAAGATGGTGTAACTATATTTTTAATTGTATAGCCAGTCCAAGGTTTTCATTTTTGGTTATGGAAAGCCAAATAATTTATTTGAATCATTTAGGGCCTTGAGGCAAGGGGATACCATCTCTCATTTCCTCTTCATACTCATGGCTGAAGCATTGGGTAGGTCAATTTCAGGGGCTATCTCTGTAGGTAGGTTGAATGGGATATAAGTGACATTAGGTTTAGATAAGTTCATGCACCAATAGTTTATCGATGACACTATCCTCTTTAGTGATGCTACTTCTCTCAAGGCTCAAATTCTAAAAAAATATTGTTGAACTATGAAGCGGCCTCAAGACAATTAGTTAATAAAAATAAATTAAAAATCTACTTCTTGAATGTAAAAAGACAAACTCAACTTTACTTCACATATATCTTAAGGTTTAAGAATGGGCACCTTTTAGTGAAATACCTAGGGATTCCCCTCTTTGGGGGAGTAGGCAATGTTGGTTTGTGGGACACTTTAATAAAATATTTTTGTAATAGATTAGAATCTTGAAAAGGCAAATGGATCTCTCTTGTAGGTAGAATCACCCTCATAAAATTGATTTTGAGTGCCATACTAAAGGTTCTCAAATAGCTCAAATAAATAATGAAGGGTTTTTTTATGATAAAAAACAACTGATAAGAAGAATGCCCCATTATTGAAATGGGATAAAGTTTGACCTACCTCAAGAAGGGGACAATGTTGGGATCAAAAGACTTGTAACATAGAATTTGGCTCTAGGTGAAAAGCTAGTATATGGCATGATCTCCTACCTTTAGGATATTTGGAATAAGCCACTATAGCATAAATACTCTGGGGACCATGATCGCCTAACTATTCTCAACCCCCCAAGGTCTCTCACCTTTGGAACTTCTTATTAAAATGTCACTTCATAATTAAAGATCATGTTTCTTGGATTGTCAATAATGGGAGAAAAGTGGACTTTTAGGGGGACTCTTGGAATGGTCACAAGATGATTTAGGATGTTTAGGGGTTATATGAGGCCAAGGACTACTTGAATAATAATTGGGATTAGAGAGTGTGTGATTACTTAGTTCTCAAGATGTAAGTAGGTATGATCAAATGGAAATGGAAGGATCTATAGAACTTGCCAATATCGAATAACCAAAAAGATTTTCTCAATGATATTCTCTCTAATTTTTTTTATAAATTAAAAATATGATTCAATTTAGTGGGTTGGAGCCAAATTTTGGATCTATCCCATCAATAAGGGCTACAAAATTACACACTGTGTGGACACTTTCTTTGCTTGGGCAGAAACATTGTGGTGGAACCAAATTGTCATGCCTAAAGCTAGGGATTTTGGTTAGTTTGTGAATCATAATAGAGAGTTGGAGTAGGATTTTCCCCACTCTGTATTTTTAGCTACATGGTCTAATTATCTTGATTAAGTATCACTTGGGTGTTTTTTAAGTCATTATGAAAGATAATCCCACATTCATGATGATGTGATGACATGTTTATATTTCACCTATATAATGTACCTTATTAAATATTTTATGGTCAATGAATTAATGATAATTTTACTATTGTGCTGTAATTTATTCTTCTAGATCATGTTTGATTTTATTTATACAAACATGTAATTTATTCATGCATTCGATCCTATCTAGATGAATCTTCAATTGTGATGACTTTGACATGGTATTAGATTTCTAGGTTCTCAATAAAGAGCATCATTATTTCCATTTAAAATAATGTTTTATTTCTATGTTGTATAATTATATATTGTTGAATAATAAATGTAAAGATCTACATGTTTCATCTACAGTTTATTCTCTAACTACCAGTAGCATTGGCATTGGCCTTTACACATGCATGTTGTTTTACTTGTTTTGTATACAGTCTATGGTAATCAAGTGTGTGATTGTAGATTGAAGTGTCTTATAATAATGAATAGGGATAATTGGTCATCTCCACATCCTATGCATGGGGTTTTCCCAATGATTAGTGGATGAGTCAATAATTCTATTGTAGATAAGATCAGACCCTTTGATCTCTCCTAAAGGCCATTAAAATAACCTTTGTGAGATTTAATTATCAATACATTAATAACTTGTTTGATCTCCCTTTCTACACCACCATAGCTAGGCCACATGCTTTCATGCATGCCAATTCTATCTTTGGACAATCAAAGCAACTTGATGAATGAAGCAATTAGCTAGTGACAAATTAGAAAAGAGTGACCAAGGTAAGGTTGTTGGTTTATGGTAGAGGTAGTTTACCATATCAGACAGTCAAAAAATGGCTTTTTATTTATTATATCCTCTATCAGCATATATTATACCTATTTAACGTTATTCCTCAACCATCATTTATATGTCTTTATATAGATTGACATTATATTACTCAATTGTGAAGTTTTTTGCTTATTAAGACATCAATCCCTCCACAAAATAGTCTAATTATGGCCTATATACTAGTAAAAGCTCATGGATTTCTATAAAACTAATATTTTTGGTCAAATCCATGGATTTATGTGACTGGGTTTAGGTTTGGGAAATGTTTGCAAGCTTGTCATCCTATGTCGTTAGTTTGCCATCCTCCATAAAGCCTTTCTTTGCATGTTGAAACTCCAAATATGCCTATAGGGTTTCAAAAATATACTCCTAAAAAACCCATGGTTTTGGTCAAAACCAAGAAAACCACAGTATTTTTAAAAAAGGTTTGAAATCTTTGTAATATTTAATGTGACTTTGTTTGTTGATATTATTATATTGGTCAAAAATACTTTGACAATTAAAAAGGTGAAAGTAATTTTTCAAGGTGGATTTGATTGTATTATAGGGTATTTAAATGGAATTTACCATTAATGGTGGGTTTTATATCAAAGAGGGGACCTTTGGTGAAGTGATTTAGCTATCACAAGGTGGGGGACAATGTTTATAGTGGGGACAAGAGATATTTTTAAATTGTTTCTCATAAAAACAATATCTTAAGAGATATTTAGGAGATACAAGGAGATTTTAAAAGATTATTAGTTGCCTTATCACATAAATATCAATTATGAGTCTCTTGTCAAAGATGGAGGGTGAGGTCTGGTTTATCAAGAGGCCAAACCCCCTCACAGGTAAACCAAACTTTCTTCTTCTCCTTACTTAGTCCACATGTTTATTCATTTCTTCTTCTCTTTTACACACGTGTGATAATTCTATATACATGATAATCGTAATACTCATAATATTTTAAATTTTTTATCACTTACTGATGCTCTTTATCTTGCAAGAACCTATCGAGTCTCAATCTCTATGAGTGCATGCCTTAAGGAGTGCACCAAGAAAGGGGTGGGTAAACCATTGGTGCTTCATAAGATTGTTGTCCCTTTTTCCACATGTTATCTACACTCTTATCACCTAAACACTTTATCCCTAATATTAGTCTTCTATATTACACACTCCTCTAGTCTTTTCCCACTTTTCATCCCTCTTTTCATCACCTTAAGCTCCTTTTGATAGTCTTCTATACTAGGTTGACTAGGTTGATCCTATACAATTTTGGGTAAAATTCATTTAAGGTATAGGTTGGCTCTTGGCTGACCTAGATCATGACCTAGTGAATTCTTGTCCATAATTATACTAGGTCGAATAGGTGGACCTTATAAGTTAAAACTTTTGGAAGGGCTTAGGGTTAAATCCACCTATATATACAAGATCACTTTGCAATTATTTAGAGAAGAGAAGAAGTAAGAGCTATTGTGCATTTGATTATTAACAATTCTACTTGAGGAACAAACTTAGGGTTTCATACTTTCTTTGGAGATATAGATCTTGTCTTGTGGATAAGTCTTTCGGATGCATTGATAGGTTGTGTAGCCTAGAGATGATTTATCTTTGTCATCTTTACATACCACAACAACCTCTTGTGTAGCACCTTGGCCAAGGAAGAGATTGAGGATCGATGGGTTCATCTTCAAAGGTAAGTATTCCTAACTTTGTTCCTCCTTTACAAGAGTAGATAAATATATATTTGTACTTATCTTCTATTAATTAAGATTCCATATACATTAACATGAGTATAAGTCTCTTATGAATGTTTAGTTTTATTGTTTATTACCCCCACTTTATGCCACAAGCTTTGGTGAGCACTAGATTAGACTTTACTTTACTTGTTATTAGTTTAGTGAATATAAAACATATGACCTAGATTGGGTTATTATATGATTATGCTTGACTGGAGGCTTTGGAACCCTCCATAACATTCTGTATTGTGATAAGAGATCCTCTAATTGGGTCTAGTAGATACTCATATTGGTCATGTTATCAATTATATAATGTATCCCCAATCACAAGTGTATGGTATCATCTATCTTCTTTGAGTTAGGATTGATTTATAGACATGATGCATTTCTGATTGCATATATTCTGGTGAACCCAATGTGAATCTAACCCTTGCAGGTTTTATCTCATGTTTTTCATTATTTTATCATTTTTTTATTTATATTTGTGATACTAGGTTGACAATGTTAGTTTAGTTCTAAATTTTGTGTGTAATATTAACACATAGTCACATCAATATGATTTTATTCTATTTATGCAAGTTTTTCACCATGTACAGGCTACTAGGTCGACTCTATTGACATAGTACACTTCCAAACTTATAAACAAACTATTAGGTTGACCCTATCGACATAATATACTTCTAGACTTCTAAAAAACATACTAGGTCAGCCCTATTGACACAATATGTTTTTTAGGTTTCAACAAATAGGGAACTGTAGAACTAGTTTAATCTAGTCGACCTAGTTGGCAAAATTTTCAAGTATAAATCAAGGCATATCAATAATAATCTCATTTTCCTTTGCATCTTCCAACCCACCAAGGTTCCTTTCTCTCCTTCCCTATCATTTCCATTATTCATTATAGTTCTATTTTTCACAGTTTGTAGTCTTTAAAACTAGCCCTATACAGTAAACTAGGTCCACTCTATTGACCTAGTTATGTATTATGTCTTTTGTCTAGAAAAATAGGTTGACACTAATGACATAGTTATTTTTTAAACCTTTACTTCAAAAGTACAATAGTGACACTATCAACTCTATTCGATAATATTTGCATACAATATCATTTAAACTAACATTATATTGTGTTTCAAAGTTAGAATTAACACTTATATTATAGTAATTAGCTCACACTTTCTCTTTCAATTGATTGTATGCTCAAAATAGATCACATAGTCTAATTAGGTGGTTTTTTAATATACCATTCAGTTGCACTATTTTTCTTTTTTTTTACACACTACCAAATCACATAATCTTAAAATGCATTTAAAAATTTGTCTACCCAAGGCCTACCTACTTGGATTTCATCAACATGGGGGAAGATGACTTGGTTTTTTAGCCAAGTATAAACACATGGTTAATGGTATATATTGGCTAAGCACCTAACACCCTTATTATTGTGGTGTGTGAAGTGAGGGGGTAGGCCCCAATACTAGGCGAGTACCATTTCCAACACATATCCCTTTTAGCCTAAACATCCTAAAACCATATATAGATTAATTTCTAGTTCCTTACATCTAAATTCCCTATTACATCTAAAATCATTTTCTAATAATCTAATAACATTCATGATGATCACTTAATTAGCATTTAATTTCTAAGTTGATTACTTGCTATTTTCTCAATTATATTTTGTATTGTAAAAAATTACATTGGTCAACATTGGTGTAATGTTTTGTGTTGCTTGCCTATATTGGATCATCCTCATTGACCCAATTTATTGTGTGTTTCATTTCATTTCTTGCTGTCAAAAGTACTTGTAAATTTTTTCCTATTTCACTTTTACCTTATCTAGTCCTACTCCTTCATCATGAACTTCCTAGTTGAAGACAATACTGAGTTGAATTCAATGAATATGATGAGTCTTACCAACCCTCATAGGGTCTCCCATAAGTAGATTAGGTATCCTCTCCTGGATGAGAGTAATGTTCACATATCCACTCGTATAATGAATTATGGGATCCCTACTCACTCCTCTTCACTTTGTAATCCTTTCTTCTCACTTGAAGATCAACCCAAATTGGAGTATACCCATGAAATGATCTTCTTTATCTCTAAATTTACTCAACATTGAGGAAAGGATCTTTATACCATTTACCATCTCATGATTAGTGGTCAAGTTAAAAATACTCATTCACCTTCTCCCATAATCTCACATGGATTTGGGGATACTAGTTTCTTTGATTTTCAGCCTCTTCCCTCTATTTTGACTCCTTCTCATACCATGTCTTCTTCTTCTTTGACTTCTTATACCTCCATGCCTAGTATCTCGAATAACATGGCCAGTTTTGCATCTAGTGGGCCTCTTCCAAGACCTAATCTCATTAATTATTCTACTATTGCATCATTTTATACCCACAATAATCATGCTTATAGTGCTTCCTCTTCTCATCCCTTCAATAATCCATATTTTAATACACAAGAAATTTTTTCCACTAGTACTTCACATTCTAACAACTCTTTTTAAGCTCTTACCAACACCAATAGTGGTACCCAAGCCACTACTTATAATTCTAATGCTTCAAATAATTCCAATAATGCAACTAAAACCCATCAACTCTTATTACAAACCCTTAATCAAAGGAATAATTTTCAAGCTCATAATATAAATCAAATGATGTGAATGCAAAACCAATTTATCCATCTTCAAACCCACCCTCAATAGATGCCATGGGGCATGCATAATCAAAATGTTCCCCCACATCTTCTTAGGGATGCCCATGTTAATCTTATCCCTCAACCTCCTCTTTTCAACAAGATAATTAAGCATCTTCAAAATGAACCTCTTACATCTCAAATTGATAATATCAATATAGGAGGTATCACCCCTACCATTTCTTACAATGGATCAACTGATCCTACTCTTCATCTAAAAACATTTGGAAATATATATAAATATTGGGTCAAATTAAACACATTTGCTACTACCAAGCTATTATCCAAAACCCTCATGGGTGATGCTTTATATTGGTAAAACCAACTTAAAACCCATTCTATTACTAGTTTGGAAGATTTAGTAAATGCTCTAGTTCAAGAGTTCCAAAATAATGATCTTATTGAAAATAACTTGGCCCATTTTATCAATTATAATCAACTTGAAAATTAAATTTCCCAAGATTTTGTTAAAAGGTGAAAAATATTATCCAAATAAATGTGAACATAACATGGTTGATAATAACCTTTTCCATCTTTTCACCAATGTTATTTTTCTCAAGTTACAATATCAGGTCCACACTCTCTCTCCACGTACCTTAGAGGAGGCCATTGACCAAGCTAAATGTCAAGATTTCATTATGCATCAATTTGAGTGACCCAAACCTTCTATGGGTCCTCGTATTTTACTCAAAAATAATCATCATGCTATTAGTGATGGTATCATAGACTCTTATGACACCATTTACATCATTCAAGCTATTATTCTTAATGAATCTTTGAAACCAGATCCCCCTTATCAATAATTCACTATTCCTCACTTATGTTCAATTAATAACATCATTGTACACAAACCTTTATCCTCAACCAAATTACTAAAATTTCTACCCAAGCCTCTACCACAATAACTTGATCCCACTCTCCCTATGAAATCTTAGTATGATCCTAATCAATTTTTTTGGTTTCATACTAGTTGGGGTCATTCTCATGAGACTTGTAGGCATATTTTAAATTTGGCTATGGATTATCTTCTTGGTCATAATTTTGATCATGATTCTATCATTCAAAAATGTGAATGAGCCTATGACATTGCTTTTAAAGCCCATAAAACTAATACTAAATCTCAAACTTTGAATCGAGTTAATGCTCATTTGGCCATCTATAAAGACCATCTTCTAAATCACCAAGATACCTAAGATAAGCCCACCCCTTCCACCAAAAATGTAGATAGCCTTATTGACCCAACTATAGAAGATAATGTGGTTAATATGACCAATATGTGAAGGGTGATTGCTTTCATAGATCCTCAACCTATCTACACACTTCCACTATTTTCTACCTTTCATGTTATCTAAAGATTCTTATCCAACTCACTTAAATGAGTTGGGGCAAGATGACCTTATAAATTTTGATGAACTAATTCCAATTCCTCCCTTAGATAATACTTCCCATTATATTTTTACCATCCCTCCATCTTCTTTCCCTATCACCAATAATACTCAAGCTTTTATCAACACTTCTTCTAATGAATCTCAAATCCAACCTGCACCAACTACTTCACACTTATCAACATAGTTTATAACCTTGTTCTAAACCTTATACCTTTTATCAAAAGAAATTCCAATGTACTTTAGCTCCTTCTTCAGAGGACCTCCTTCAATAGTATGCACCTCTTTCTAACAATCTTCTTATGGGTTATTATGAGTGGGATCCCATCATGGAACTCACTAATCTCCCATCCCAAATTCCATTTCTTGAGCTTATGAGGACTTTCACACATCATCAAAACCATCTTATGTAACTTTTGTTCAAAATGAACATCCGTCTTCCTCCCCTAGCAGGATGCAAAGAAACCTTATCTAGATCTAAAGATAACATATTGTAATAATGTGAAGAGATGTCCATACATGTTGAAAAATAATGGACACTTCTCTTTCCCTCAAATTTACCATTGATTCTATGATTCTCAATGATATTTTACTTCATAAGGATGATCTTATTCTATTCATTAGTGTCTAAATTGGTGATATCCAAGTCAAGTGTGCCTTGATTGATGAGGGTACTGGCACTTGTGTTACTTCTCTTGATTTCATCAAAACCCTTAGATATTATGAATGCAATATCCAATCTACATGAAACACATGTCAAGGCTATGATCAAAGGTAAATTCCTCCTTTAGGTTGTGTGGCTTCCCATTACCATGACAACTATTACCATTTACATGAAGGGGATGATATTTAACTTTCCTCTATCTTACAACATTATGCTTTGTAGGCCATGGGCTCACCATATGAAAATAGTTGATTCTATTGCCTACTAATGCATTAAATTTTCTCAAAATGGAGATATATATAGGATTCAAGGTGAAACTTACCCTTGGAATTTCAAACAATTCTAAGACTATGGCATCTTCAAGATTCCTACTCTTGAACCTTTGCCCATTATCCCATTTCATGAGTCTCAATGATTTAACTTTCCCATCAATTCCACTTGAGGTTAAAATGATCATCCAAAACTCACTGGGAATATTCCCCAAATATCTTAGATTTTGATGATGATGATCTTAATGAGATCAATCTTAAGATTAAAACTTTTGATCTCTCACCTCATCTCATCTCTCAACTTCTTGCTTCTTTGTAGCCTTGTTCTTAAAAACCACCTTGTGATGACATCCTCATTGTCTTAACTAAGGCTTGGCATTCCATTCATCAAACCTCATCAGATAAAAATGTCATCCCTACCTATGTAGTTGATATTCATACACCTAATTAAGATGATGGTTATACCTTAGATGATTCATTCTTAGGAAATCTTGTTTATGCCCATGATGATTAGATTATCCGTTATCATTCCTCTTTACTTCAGTATTTGAGTGTATCTTCCTATATTACATCATATATAGTTCCTAGTTTTAGAATTTTTCCTCTTTATCATAGGGTAGATATGGTATGGACACTTATAGTTTCTAAATAACCTCATCGGAGTATGCTTATGGATCATGCTATGACTGGGCCCTATCACTTTACTAGGCACTATGACCCTTATAACCTTCTTATCCCTGAGATGCATGTAACTCTCCTTCAATATTTTGTAGACCCCACCCATTCCTTAGTAGTGTCATGATCTTAGAGTACAATTGATTCCTTTTGTATAAGCAACTAAACACGAAATTGAAACCAGAAGTAATAAGTAACTAGAAATTAGAAACATATAAAAAACACACTCAGATTGCTACAACAATCACGGAACAAGATTTTTAATAATCTTCTTGATTCTTGCAGATCTTCTTGATCTTGCTTATCTTGCTTAAATTACAATACTGCCCCATGGGTCTCTTAAATAGAATTGAAAGCAAACAATAATTAGAAAAATAGACTCAAGACTAATTTTAGTCTTTACATGTAAACTAACTGTTCTCCTAAAAATAGCAATTCTTGAAATGTCTAGAAATGCACAGAAGTCAGTGTTGGTCTGAAGATGACCGATGTCAGCTGACCCATAACCGATGTTAGTTGGTTCTAACTAATTCTGCTGATGTTAGTCAACCGCTAACTGATGTCGGTTGGTTCTGACCGATGCCAGTTACTGTGTAAGTCCATCAACCTCCACATTAGCTCAATAGTGAAACTTTTAGCTCCACAACTCAACAATCTCCCACTTGGAGATAAATAGCTGCACCTGTACCTGTAAAGCAACATCCTCTAAACATCTCTGGCTTGTTTCTCCCTCTTCAAGTTCAATCTTGAAGACCAACAAAAGTTGAATGAAGATTCAACTTCTCCTTTTTTATCGGCTTTGTTAACATATCACCAGGGTTCTTATCCATATGGATCTTTTCCAGCTTCAACTGTCCATCCTCCAATACCTGTCTAATGAAGTGGTACCTAAGCTATATATGTTTGGTTCTTGAATGAAAGACTGAATTCTTTGCCAAATGAATTGCACTTTGACTATCACTGTACAATCTACAACTCTCTTGCTCCTTTCCCAACTCTTCCATGAACCGAGTCATCCAAATCATTTCCTTGCTAGCCTCTGTGACTGCAATGTATTCTACCTCTGTAGTAGACAAGGCAACAACCTTCTGCAACTTTGAAATCTAGCTAACCGCTATTCTACCAACAGTGAACACATATCCTGTGGTGCTTCTCCTACCATCCAAGTCACCTACCATATCTGAATCTACATACCCATGTAGAGAAGTGTTTGACCCTCCATAGCATAAATGCCTACTGTTGGTCCCTCTCAGATATCTGAGAATCCACTAAACTGCTTTCCAGTGTTCCTTTCCTAGATTGGCCATAAACTTGCTGACAACTCCCACTGCTTGGGCAATATCTGGTCTAGTACATACCATTGCATACATCAAGCTCTCAATTGCTGAAGCATATGGAACTCTACTCATGTACTCAACCTCATCATGTGATTTAGGACACTGTTCTTTGCTCAACTTGAAGTGTCTAGCCATAGGTGTGCTTACCGGTTTTGCATCCTGCATATTGAACCTCTCCAACACCTTATTCACATAATTCTCTTGAGACAAAATCAAACTATGATTTTTCTTGTCTCTCTTAATACTCATGCCAAGAATTTTCTTTGCTACTCCTAAATCCTTCATGGCAAATGTGTGAGATAATTTTACCTTAAGCTCAGTAATTTCCTACATGTGTGAACCTGTAACAAGCATATCATGTACATACAGTAACAAGATAATATAACTACCATTATCTAATCTGTTAAAATAAACACAATGGTCAGATTGACATTTACTAAAGCCATGCTCTGTCATAAACCTGTCAAACCTCAAATACCATTGTCTTGGAGCTTGCTTAAGACCATATAAGCTTTTCTTCAACCTGCACACAAGTTTCTCCTTACCTTTGACCTCAAAACCTTTCCGCTGATCCATATATATCTCTTCATCCAAATCTCCATGAAGAAATGCTGTCTTAACATCAAGCTGCTCAAGATGCAAATCTTCAATAGCAACTAAAGACAATACAGTCTGAATAGAAGTCATCTTTACTACAAGAGAAAAAATTTCACCAAAATCAATTCTTGGTTTCTATGCAAATCCCTTTACTACCAACCTGGCCTTATGTCTCATTTGTCCATTGTCTCCTTCCTTTAACCTGTATACCCATTTGTTTTTCAGTGCTTTCTTTTTGGCTGACAACTCAACCAAATTCCACGTATGGTTCTCTTCTAAGGAGTCAATTTCCTCATTCATGCCATGCTCCCACTATTTCTTGAATTCTACCTGCATTGCCTCATCAAAACTTTCGGGTTCTCCACCATCAGTGAGCAACAATTAGTATAAAGAAGGGGAATAATGAATTGGAGGTTTACTTACCCTTTCAGACCTCCTTATGGGCATTTGAGACTCATTTATAGCTTTTTGTTTGCCCAATTTTTTTTTGACAGTGACCAATCTCGGTCATCTCTGATCGATGCCAATCTGCACCTGAATGATGACGATTCCTCCTGATCGATGCTGATTTCCACTTGACTGACGTCAATTTCCACTTGACCGACATCGGTCTCTATGTTTTTCTGTGAGTGATGATTTTTACCCACAAGCTCATTTTGGATCATAACCTCTTCCAAATCAAGATTGCCCTGCTCAAAATTATTCAACCTCTTGAGCTGATCACTGTACATCACCTTCTCATTGAAAACTACATCACGACTTTTAATAATTTTGTTAGTTTTGTTGTCTCCCAAAAATAACAGTCATTTTTGGAATAACATTTGAATTATTTTGGCTCTACAAAGCAAAATAATATCTTCCATTTTCAAAATTTGTCTTAGATATTCAGATTTCTCATTTTCAGAGCTTCTCAGAAAATCTACGGACTCTGCAGGCTTGAATCTACGGACTCTGTAGGCTTAAATCTATAGACTCTGCAGGAAAAGGAAAATCTACAGACTCTTGTAGGTAGTTTTTAGTTAAAAGAATTGATTTTCAACATTTTTTCATTTTTCAGGAAATGTTTAAAGTTCAGTCGCTTCAACAGGTTCAACGAGTTCAAAGGTTCAATAGTCGATTCAACCAAAGGAACAGTTCAACGTCCAAGTTCAACTAAGCAGTTCAATGCTTTATTTCACTTAGATGGTTCATTTCCTTTGTTTCAACATATTTTGGTTCAATCATTTGATTTATCAGTTGGTTCAAGGCTTTTTGGTTCAATGGTTCAACAGCTAGTTCAAGGCTTTCTGGTTCAATGGTTCAACAACAAGTTCATCGCTTTTTGGTTCAAAGGCATTTGGCACGCTTCATTGAACCTTTGAATTGGTTCAATCAAATGGTTCAACATCCAAGTTCAACATTTTGTTCATCCTTTGGTTCAACTTCAAACAGTTCAAAGGCGGGTTCAATCAAGCGGTTCAATGCTTTCATCAGCTTTGCTTCAAAGGCTTGGTGTGCTTCATTGAACCTTTGAACCAGTTCAACAAAGGTTCATCGACTAGGTTCAAAGGGATGGTTCAATGCAAAAGAGAACTTTTTTGAAGGACAAGTGCCCTTGCGGAGGACACTTCATCAAACGAATGTTCAAATACTTGTTCAAAGACTTGTCCAATGCTCACGAGAATTTTACCCAGACATTTTGCCTAGGGAATTTCACCTGGACTTTTTGCTTAGGGAATTTTTAGCAGACTTTTTGCCCGCGAGAATTTTCCCCAAGAAAAATGTCTATGGGAATGTTCAAAGCGAATGGCCCGAGGAAAAGCCTGGGGGAAATTTGCGAAGGGCCGACAAATGAAGCCGAAGGATCATTTCTCAGGGCTCGAAAGGGCAAAGTCTAATCTAAAAAAGTGCCAAGTGGAAAGATAAAAGAAGACCAAAGGATGACGCGCCTGAACACGTCAAATTCAACATAGTCAACTAGCCATTGGAAACAAAGTGTTGGGCATGTAAACATCAATTTTAGAGACAGTAAAATAGCTGTTGATCCTTTGATCCATATAACAAAATACATTCACAATTTTCAAGGCCAAGACTAGTAGAAATTAGGGAAGAAACAGAATAGCAAATTAAATCTAGGACCCAATTCAATTAGCCGAACAAGGAGGAATGATAAAGCTAAGATCAGATTGCTAGTGGAACATTGGAAATTTACAAACTTTCAATAAGTGCCACTTATTTCCTTGCATTGATAAAATCAAATGGGTAAAGTGCCCCTAAGTTTCAGCATGTTTCCTTAACAGATTTCAATGCAAACTGATGTAAGGATTGTTCCCAAGTCCTTTTTGAAGAGGCTATATAAGGGACTTTCTTCTATTGTAATAAAGATCTTCTTTTTGATAATCTGAACGAAACTCTGCCGAAATTGAGAGGCATCATTGAGACTTTGTGCTTAGTCTGTTTATCATATTTTGTTAATGAAAACAAGGGACTTTTTCAGACTTTGTGCTGTGATATCTTATTTGTTTCATTGATTTAATAAGAAAAATTAGTTAATTTGTCAAGAAGGTGTCTTGGAGAATCAACTGTGGAGAGGCTTTGCGCCCCCATAGCTGCCTTCAGTGTGTTTGTATTTTCATTGCTGTGTAAAGAACTTTGGAAAGACTTTGAGCTTTCATTGTTCTTCGTATATCACTCTTGAGTATTTCTTGCACAGACTTTGTGCTGTGTCTTGATTTGCTAGTTACCATACTTCAGTCATATTCTGCTTTTATTTCCAGGAGTATTCTCGTGACTGGTTGAATAGTTCTTCTGAAAGAAGAGGAGTGCTATCTGTCATTCTCTTGAGTTCTTCCTTTGTTTTGTATACATCATCTCTGAAGAAAGAGAGATGGATGTCTGGTCCTACCCTTGAGTACTATTTTTTGTTCATATATATATACATATCATATCCCTAGGGAACCTCCCCTTGATGAGAGGAGAGAGAAGTCTCCTTCTGATGTTATAAACTCACACATTAGGATGACTACTTTTCTTGATTTGGCTGATAAGACCTATTTTGTTTACCAGTACGCTGATAGACAAAATAATCAACCAACAGTTTTTGGTGACTCCGCTAGGGAATTACCTATTATCCATTTATAGTCTATCCATTCCATTCACCTCCACACCTACAGGAAAAGAATGCACAGTTTAAAGCCTCAAGCTTTAACTGAAGCAAAGTTAATTCTTTTCAAATTTTGTTTTACAAATCTAGCAGATTCAAGATATACACGAAGTCAAAGGGCTAAAGGTGTCGTTGATCCTATGTTCGAGCAAGTATAACAAAGTGATTTTGATCTATTTTCTTCACCATCTCATCTGCAACGAACCAAGAGCTTCTCTCCTACTAAAACCAGATCTCCATTACCAGGTGAAATATCAACTTCTACTGTTGATAAAGCTTCACCTATAATTACCCCATTGAGATTTGTTATCCCTCCTTTTCAACACCCTATAATGGCAGTTCAAGGTCCCTGGGGTAATGATTTTGGCCCTCTCAATCTTACTCCTCTACATGAACTTCCATGCAGTTCTAGGAAGAATTTCCTAAAATTCCACATTGATGGGAAAGTTCATCCTGATGAACATATTGCAGCATTCAGTATAGCTTGTGGAGTAATTGGGGTAGAATTTGAAGATGTAGCAGTCAAGCTATTTGTTGAAACACTACAAGGTCCTACTGCAAATTGGTTTTACCATTTATAGGCTTGATCTGTGACTGATTGGAATACTTCAAAAGATAAGTTTGAAGCCAGATTCAAACTTGTAGAAGATGCACATACACTTCAGACTCAACTTACACAAATAGAAAAAGAGCCACATGAGCCTATGAGAGACTTCATAGCTAAATTTGACAAGTTGAGAAATAGAATTCCTATGATTGCCAGACCTACAGTTGAGAATCTTAAATGCTTTTTCATTAATTCTCAGCTACCTGAAGTCAATTTTCTCTTGAGACGTGTTGGCCAAATAGATCTCGAGGCAACTCAACTTTTGGCCACTAAAGTAGAAGATGATCTCATATTAGCAGGGAAAATAAGAAGAGATCTCAATAGAAATAGAGATTCATCATCATCTGAATTTGCATCTACAAGCACCACAGATCCAATGGTGCAAAAATTAGTGAATGAGCTCTTTGCCCTCAAAAAGCAAATGGCTCAAGGAATGTCTTCTGCTCCTACATACAGAAGAACATTCTCAAATCAATCATATTAGGGTAATGTTGCCAGAAACCAAGGACAAAAAAATCATCTTCCTCCTCCACAAGGAAAACTTGCCTTGGAAGCTCCCCCAACTAATTTAGCAATGGGATATCTTGAGATAGAATCAAATTTTTCTTCTTAGCCTAAATTATATAAAGAAAATGATGCTGATATCATTGATGACAGTCAAGAAGAATTAGCTGGCGACTCCCACATTAATTTCCTAAATTATCAGGATGAACCCAGAAGTAAAGGAGAAGCTTCAGATGGATCATATGCAATGTTTACTAGATCTAAGAATCAATCAGTCTAGTAGGTTGATAAAGGAAAAATATAAGAGCAATCATAGCCAGCAGTCACAATTGCCAAGCATGGAACAGTTCTGCCCTTTCAACCAAAAGATCCAGTAATCACTCAAAAGGTAAAAACATCTGTTGCTCCTTCCCCTTATACTTCTAATTCACAAACCAGTATACCTCCCGTCTCTTCTAAAACTCAGAAAGCTGAAGTACCTTTCTTTGTACCTAGTTTAATTCAGACATTTGGCATAATTGATCATGTCAAAAAGACAAAAATATAAATGTCTGAATTTGAGTACTTGCACTCCAATCCGGATCAACTGAATAAGTTGGTCTAATATGTTAAAAATCAGACCATCCCTGCAGTGCAAAAGGCCAAAAAAGTGATTTTTGATTCCCCAATAAATACACCTAGTCCAAATAATCTAATTATTACTCCTCCAGCTACTTCTAGAAAAATAGAACCCTTCTATGTTTCCCTGTTAATCAATGGCCACAAGCTGAGTAATTGTATAATAGATTCAGGCACATCTGACAATGTCATGCCTGCCAAAGTCACTGAATCTCTTGGTCTCACATTAACCAAGACATTTGGCAGATGTTTCTCCATGGAGAACAAACAAGTGCCATTGTTGGGGCAGATCAAAGATGCTTAATTTGCATTTGCAACCTTTTCAGACAAGAGGATTAAAATGACTGTATTAGTGGTTGAAGTCCCAGCGTCTTATGGCATTTTGCTTAGACAAATTTTTTGCAAGGACGTGGGAGGAGAGTTGAACATGGATCTATCTGAGGCAAGGATCCCTGTACAAGGCGTGATGAAAAGATTACTTCCTGAAAAAGGAAGCAAAGTATATAGTCACCAAGACGTCAACTCTTGAAGCTCAAATCCTTTTTGAATCTACAGGTATGGGTAATTAATTTTTATATACAGATCATGAAGAAAGACCCTCCATCTATGATGAGGGAAAGTCTGAAGTAAAGCCAGTGTCTGATGAGATTTGGACTCTAGAATTTGATGGTAGTTGTTCTTCTTCTGGTTCTGGAGCTAGAATTATTTTGATATCTCCTCAAGGAGATATGTTCCCTTCATCATATAAGTTACAGTTCAGAAACACAAATAATACAACTGAATATGAATCGCTATTTTTGGGCATGAAAGCTACCCAAGAAAGAAGTATCAAGTGTCTTTATGCTAAAGAGGACGCCGAATTAGTGGTCTACCAAGTGAGAAATTCATATCAGACTAAGAATGAAAGGCTGTGCCATTACCGTAATATTTTTTGGGATCAAATTGAAAGCTTTGATGCTTTCAACATTTCTTCCATTCCAAGAGAATATAATGATAGAGCTGATGCACTTGCTGTTTTAGGAACTCTTTTAGTTCCACATTCTGATTTTAAAGAAGCCAAATATACCATTGAGCTGATCTATAGGCCAAGTGTTCCTGATAATGTTGATCATTGACAAATTTTCAATGATGATAATCAGATCATTGCCTTTTTACAAAGAAAAGACAATTTTGAACAGCTGTATTTTTAAGGCAACAAATCTCAGAGGTTTGAATTAATTTTTGAATCTAGTTCAAATGTAAATGAAGAGTTTATACAGCTGAAAGGAAATAAAATTACTAAAGGCCTAGTTTCTCTCAAAAATTTGTTTGACAAGCATGATAGATTTGTCAAGAAACAACAGACAGATTCAAGTTTCTCTTAGGGATTTGACCAAGTGAATCTGACCAATGAAGAAAATCCAAAAATTGTCAACATTGGTAAGTGTTGTACACCTGAAGAAAAATTCAAATTTACTTCTTTGCTTCATCAATACATTGATGTCTTGGCATATTCATACGAAGATCTGAAGTCTCTCAGTCTTGATGAAATCCATCATCATATTCCTCTCAAGGCTGATTCAATGCCTTACAAGCAAAAATCTAGACAATATAATCTGAAGATTTCAGATACAATTATGTCTGAGATTCATAAAATGTTAAATGCTAGAATTATTTTTCCAATTCATCATTCTACATGGATTGCAAATATAGTTCCTGTAAGGAAGAAAAATGGCAAAATTCACATTTGTGTTAATTTTCAAAATCTAAATCAGTCTTCTTTGAAAGACAATTACCCTTTGCCAATCATGGACAAAGTGCTCCAAATAGTAACAAGATCAGAAATGTTATCAATGTTGGATGGATTCTCAGGCTATAACCAAGTTGAAGTTGCTAAGCCTGATCAATACAAGACTGCATTCAGCACGCCTTGGGGTACTTTTGCATACAAAAAAATGCCTTTTGGATTAATAAATGCTGGTGCTACATTTTAGAGAGCTATGGATATGGCTTTTAAATATGAAATTGGAAAATTCATAGTTGTATATCTTGATGATTTAACTGTCTTTTCAAAGCGTTGATCTGATCATATGTGCCACTTGCAACAAGAGCTGGAGCGCTGCCGGGAAAATGGTATTTCTTTGAATCCTAAAAAGTCTATTTTTGGAGTGATAGAAAGAAAACTCCTTGGACACATTGTGTCTAAAGAAGGCATAAAGATTGACTCAAACAGAGTCAAGTCTATTCAAGAGCTGAATTCACCTGCAAGTAAAAAAGCTGTCCACTCTTTCTTTAGAAAAGTGAATTTTTTACAGAGATTCTTCTCTGAATTTGCTGAGAAGATAAGACACATTGTAAATATGATGAAAGGAAAGACTACCTTCAACTGGACCAAAGAAGGCAAAGCAGCATTTCAAGATATCGAAGTCGCTATTGCTCACGCCCCCACCTTGGTCTGTCTAGATTACCATAGAGATTTCACTATATACAACTATGCATCTAAGCATACTCTTTCAGCTATTCTTGTACAATAGGACAAAGAAGGTATGAAATCTCTCATCTCTTTCATGAGTTGCCTTCTAAAAACTCATGAATTGAAGTATTCAAATATAGAGAAGCACGCCTATGCCTTGGTAAAAGTAGTCAAACACTTTTGCTTCTATATTTTGAATTCACATACTACTGCCTTAGTTCCTGATAGTACAATCAAGTCTATTTTAACTCAACAGGAGTTTGGCACAAAGAGAGGTAATTAGATTGCAAAGATCCAAGAATTTGATCTAGATATCAAGCCAACAAAGTTGGTCAGAGGTAAAGGTCTTTGTCAATTAATGGCTGATAATAAGTCAGAAGATACACAACTTGAAGAAGCTGAAATGGATAATATGCCAACAATTCTTTTTGTTTTGACTACCAATGAATGGTATTCAGATATTGCCTATTTTCTAACTTATGGAGAATGTTCTGCTCATTTGTCTTACAAAGAGAGGATAACCATCAGATTGAAAGCTGCCAATTTTGTCCTTTGGGACAACGGCCTGTACAAAAGAAACATAGATGTAGTTTTTCTTCACTGTGTAGATAAAGAACAACAGACCCAGCTCTTGAAATCTTTCCATAATCTAGCTTGTGGATGACATTTTTTCACTCCTGTGACTACTCACAAAATTTTGAGAGCCAGATATTATTGGCTGACTCTTTTCCAAGATGCACATAAATGGGTAACGAAATGTGAACATTGCCAGTAATTTGTTGGAAAACCCAAGTTGGCTGCTCTGCCTCTTAAGCCAGTGATCATAGAGGAACCTTTCCAGCAGTGGGGACTCGATTTTATTGGGACAATAAATCCATCATCAAGTGTTGGACATGATTATGTCCTTACAGCGACTGATTATTTCACTAAGTGGGTAGAAGCAATCTAGATAAAGCATGCTACCTCAGAAGTTGTATGCAATTTCTTGAAAGAGAACATCATTTCCAGATTTGGAGTCCCACTTAAAATTGTTATTGATAATGCAGCTTGTTTCACCTCTCAAGAAATCATGCAATTCTTTTTTTTTTTATGGAATTACGCTTTCTCATTCTTCTGATTATTTTCCAAAGGGAATGGACAACCTGAGTCCAACAATAAAAATTTGGTAACTATTATCAAGAAACTTGCAGATGATAATCAAAGGATGTGGCACAAAGCATTGGTAGACGCTCTGTGGGCTGATAGGATCACACCAAAAAGGGCAATTGGTATGTCTCCTTTTCAACTTCTCTATGGTATTAATGCTGAGATACCAATCACTTTAGAGTTATCAACCTTGAAATTGGTGAAGGCTATTGAAGATCAGACATATGAGAGTTCTCTTGACAAAAGAATCATGTACCTGACTCAGCTAGAAGAACAAAGAACCATGGTCATGGATAGAATGATGTTCATCAAAAGCTGATAAAGAAAATTTTTGATCAAAAAGCCAGAAATCATGATTTTCAGATTAGGGATAAAGTCCTGATGTGGGACAAAAGAAGAGAGCCAAAAGGGATGCATGGAAAGTTTGAATCCCTTTTGAGAGGCCCATTCAAAATTCATTAGCACATGGGTGAAAATAGCTTTTTGTTGAAATACCAAGATGGCACGCTCTTTTATCTACCTCATAATGGGCAGCATTTGAAACACTTCAATTCTTGAAGTGTCAGATCATTACCTTTGTATATATGTATACTTGTACAATTTTAATTTCTATTTTGTTTTGTTTGTTTTCATCCTTGTTGCCTTTCATTTCTAGAAAGCATGACTCCGAAACCCAATGGTACACTTGAAGACACTGGAGATTTTGAATTCTACTCCTTCCAATTTGTTTTGCAATTGACAAAAGTTCCCCAACTGGAGCCAGCTGTCGTCTCCCAAAAAATAACAGTCATTTTTGGAACAACATTTGAATTATTTTGGTTCTACAAACCAAAATAATATCTTCCATTTTCAAAATTTGTCTTAGATATTCAGATTTCTCATTTTCAGAGCTTCTCAAAAAATCTACGGACTCTGCAGGCTTGAATCTACGGACTCTGCAGGCTTAAATCTACGGACTCTGAAGGAAAAGCAAAATCTACAAACTCTTGCAGGCAACTTTTAGTTAAAAGAATTGATTTTCAACATTTGTTCATTTTATAAAAAAGGTTCAAAGTTCAGTCGCTTCAACAGGTTCAATGGGTTCAAAGGTTCAACAGTCAGTTCAACCAAAGGAACAGTTCAACATCCAAGTTCAACCAAGTAGTTCAATGCTTTATTTCACTCAGATGGTTCATTTCCTTTGTTTCAACATCTTTTGGTTCAATCATTTGATTTTTCAGTTGGTTCAAGGCTTTGTGGTTCAACGGTTCAATAGCAAGTTCATTACTTTTTGGTTCAAAGGTGCTTGGCACACTTCATTGAACCTCTAAATTGGTTCAATCAAATGGTTCAACATCCAAGTTCAATGAGCTTCACGACTTCTGCAGGAATTTTCATCAACAAACAATCAGCAATAGGTTCAATGTTTAGTTCATCCTTTGGTTAAACTTCAAATAGTTCAAAGGCAGGTTCAATCAAGCGGTTCAATGCTTTCATCAGCTTTGCTTCAAAGGCTTGGCGCGCTTCATTGAACCTTTGAACCAGTTCAACAAAGGTTCATCGACTAGGTTCAAAGGGATGGTTTAATGCAAAAGAGAAATTTTTTGAAGGACAAGTGCCCTTATGGAGGACACTTCATCAAACAAATGTCCAAAGACTTGTTCAAAGACTTGTCCAATGCTCATGGGAATTTCACCTAGACATTTTACCTGGGGAATTTCACCCAGACTTTTTGCCCAGGGAATTTCACCTAGACTTTTTGCTCGTGGGAATTTTCCCTAGGGAAAATGTCCATGGAAATGTTCAAAGCGAATGGCCTGAGGAAAAGCTCAGGGGAAATTTGTGAAGGGCCAACAAACAAAGCTGAAGGATCATTTCTTAGGGCCCAAAAGGGCAAAGTCCAATATGGAAAAGTGCCAAGTGGAAAGATAAAAGAAGACCAAGGGATGAGGCGCCTGAGCACGTCAAATTCAACACAGTCAACTAGCCATTGGAAACACAGTGACGGGCATGTAAATGTCAATTTCAGAGACAGTAAAATAGCTGTTGATCCTTTGATCCATAAAATAAAATACATTCACAATTTTCAAGGCCAAGACCAGTAGAAAGTAGGGAAAAAACATAACAAAAAATTAAATCCAGGACCTGATTTAATTAGCTGGACAAAGAGGAACGATGAAGATAAGATCAGATTGCCAGGTGGAACATTGGAAGTTACAAACTTTCAATTAGCGTGACTTATTTCCTTGCATTGAAAAAATCAAATGGGTAAAGTGCCCCTAAGTTCTAGCATGTCTCTTTAACATATTTCAATGCAAATTGATATAAGGATTGTTCCCAAGTCCTTTTTGAAGAGGCTATATAAGGGACTTTCTTCTATTGTAATAAAGATCTTCTTTTTGATAGTCTGAACGAAACTCTGCCAAAATTGAGAGGCATCATTGAGACTTTGTGCTCAGTCTGTTTATCATATTTTGTTATTGAAAACAAGGGACTTTTTTAGACTTTGTGCTATGATATTTTGTTTGTTTCATTGATTTAATAAGCATAATTAGTAAATTTTTTAAGGTGTCTTGGAGAATCAACTGTGGAGAGACTTTGTGCCCCCATAGCTGCCTTCAGTGTGTTTGTATTTTCATTGCTGTGTAAATAACTTTGGAAAGACTTTGAAATTTCATTGTTCTTCGTATATCACTCTTGAGTATTTTTTACGTAGACTTTGTGCTGTGTCTTGATTTGCTAGTTACCATACTTCAGTCATATTCTACTTTTATTTCTAGGAGTATTCTCATGACTGGTTGAACAATTCTTTTTAAATAAGAGGAGTGCTGTCTGTCATTCTCTTGAGTTTTTCCTTTGTTTTGTATACATCATCTCTAAAGAAAGAGAGATGGATGTCTGGTCCTACCCTTGAGTACTATTTTTTGTTCATATATATACATAACATATCCACAGGGAACCTCCCCTTGATGAGAGGAGAGAGAAGTCTCCTTCTGATGTGATAAACTTACACATTAGGATGACTAATCTTCTTGATTTGGCTGATAAGACCTATTTTATTTACCAGTATGTTGATAGACAAAATAATCAACCAACAAGTTTCTAAATTCCACAATTGGAATCTGAAATCTCCAAAACCATAACCAATGAAAGTGCACTACATAGATTTAACATCCAACTTCTTTCTATTTTCTTTATCAATGTGCACAAAAGCTTTAAAACCAAAAACTTTGAGAAATGAAAGATGTATCTTTTTACTTGTCCAAGTCTCTTATGAAATTCCACCATCTAGTGTAGTAGAAGGTCCTCTGTTAATCAGGTAAACCACAATATCTATAGCTTCTACCCAAAATTTTAAGGGCAAACTAGCATGCAACCTCATACTCCGTGCACGCTCCATTATTGTTCTATTCATCCTTTCAGTAACTCCATTTTGCTGAGGTGTCCTTGGAACCATCCTTTCCCTACGTATTCCACTCATATAATAGTAACTATTGAATTTATTGCTACAGTACTCACCACCATTATCAGATCTAAGGCACTTCAATCTCAAATCTATTTCATTCTCAACCAAAGCTTTCCATTTCTTAAATGTGTCAAAAACATCAGATTTCCTCTTTATGCAATAAACCCATACCTTTCTTGTAGCATCATTAATGAAAGAAACATAATACTGTGATCCTCCAATAGAAGCTACTTGAGTTAGTCCCCACATGTCTATGTGAACAAGCTCCAACTTGTGCTTCTTCTTTGTTGACCTAGTTTTGAGAAACCTCACTTTCTTCTGTTTCCCAAAAATACAATGCTCACAGAAATATAGATTTATGCTTTTCAAATATGAAAGCTTACCTTTTGACTTAAGAACATTCATTCCCTTCTCACTCATGTGACCAAGTCTACAGTGCCACAACTTTGCATCTACATCTGAAGTAGATAAAACAGATGGAGAATAATCAGTAATACAAGTAGATAGATAAAGTGTACCTACTCTCTTACCCTTTTGCTAATACAAGTGCACCCTTGGAAACTTTCCAAGATTCAGCTGTGAGAGTTACTGTGCAACCCTCATCACCCAACTTTCCTATAGAAATTAGATTCCTCTTCAGGATGGGTACATGCATGACATCCTTCAACACCCATGTGTTGCCATTCTGCAATTTCAGCTACACTTTTCCTTTGCCAACAATTTTACAAGGCTCATCATCCCCTAAATAAACTTTTCCAAAATCTCCATGGACATAATCATTGAAAAATTATCTACTTGGGGTAGCATGGAAAGAGGCACCAGAATCTAAAACCCATGATTCTACTTTATTATCCAAAGAAAATATAAGAGCATCCTGTGCAACAATACCTGCAACTTTTGCTTCTTTATTACCTTCATGCTGATTTTTTTTATTATCCTTCAACCAACAATATTTCTTTGCATGCCTTTCTTTCCACAATTCTAATAGGTTATTCTTTCATTTCTTAATTTGGATCTAATTCCCATCTTTGATCTTGATTTCCCTTGCTTGCCCTTCTCTCT
Source organism: Torreya grandis (assembly GCA_037957365.1). Taxonomy (NCBI): domain Eukaryota; kingdom Viridiplantae; phylum Streptophyta; class Pinopsida; order Cupressales; family Taxaceae; genus Torreya; species Torreya grandis. The sequence continues at coordinate 799,283 of JARHVA010005617.1, read as the reverse complement.
TTGCCTTCCCCTGCTTTCTACACTTAAAGCATTACCTAATGTTTCCCCTGTGCTTTTCCTGTGAATTTCTTCATTCAAGATTACACTAACAACATCATCAAATTTCAAGATGTTTGAAGCAGATGCAGTATTACGAACTGCCATTACCAAACTATGCCAACTTTTAGGTAAAGAGCATAAGATTAAGAGAGCCTTAATTTTATCATCAAAAAATATTTTGACTGAATTTAACTGATTTACTATTATATGGAAATCATTAAGATGACTAGATACAGATCCACCTTCCTGCATTTGCAAATTAAATAATTGCTTCATAAGATATACCTTATTCGAAGCTGAGAGTTTTTCATATAAATTTTCCAAAGTATCCATTAACTCTACCGTTGTCTTTGCCTGTGATAAGTTGGAAAACACAGAAGCTGCCAGGCTCAACCTTATAGATCCAATAGCCTTTCTATCAAGAACATTCCATTCTTCATCTTCCATATCTATGGGCTTCTTTGAAACCCCACCCAATGGTAAATACAGATATTTTTGATACAGATAATCTTCAATCTGCATCCTCCATAATTGATAATTCTTTCCATTGAATTTCTCCATTCTTAGTTTACTTTCTTCTACCATTGCTTTGCTCCCACTCAATCAGAAACCCCTGTGAGTGAATTCTGTAATCAACAAACACTAACACACTCTGATACGCTCTGATACTAGTTGTTAGGATCTTAGAGTACAAATGATTACTTTTGTATAAGCAACTAAACATGGAATTAAAACCAGAAGTAATAAGTAACTAGAAATCAAAAACATATAAAAAACACACTCAGATTGCTACAACAATCATGGAACAAGATTTTTAATAATCTTCTTGATTCTTGCAGATCTTCTTGATCTTACTTATCTTGCTCAAATTACAATACTGCCCCATGGATCTCTTAAATAGAATTGAAAGCAAACAATAATTAGAAAAATATACTCAAGACTAATTTTAGTCTTTACATGCAAACTAACTGTTCTCCTAAAAATAGCAATTCTAGAAACATCTGGAAATGCATAGAAGTCAGTGTCAGTCTAAAGATGACCGATGTCGATCGACCCATAACTGATGTCGATTGGTTCTGACTGATTCCACCGATGTTAGTCGACCCCTAATCGATGTTGATTAGTTTTGACCGATGCCAGTTACTGTGTAAGCCCATCAACCTCCACATTAGCTCAATAGTGAAGCTTTTAGCTGCAAAAATCAACAAGTAGAGCCTATTGTCACTTACATTTTCACCCTTTGAGGAGATGCATAAGCTCTCCTCATCCAAGTGGCATAATGGAAACACCTCTAGTCTTGTGGGTAGCCTAAAGATGAGGTGATACTTTAGATAGGGCTAGCTCCCTTGATGTACTACTTTGGATTACAATGAAACCTAAAATTATGGGAGAAAAAGGAGAGAGAAAAACTGAAATCAAACTATTATAAGGAAGGTGATACAACAAATAAGATGATGAATTCTAACCAGAAACATGTTACACATGAGAACAAAGGACTAACCAAACATACACTCCTTCACTATGTATCTTCTCACATCAATATTACATTATAAAGTTATGGATGAACGTGAAAATATAGGAGTAATAGAAAAGATGATTTGCATGGTACTATAGAATAGGTTAATTCACTCAATCTTTGACATTTCCTATAATGCTTCACATGCCCTGCAAGAAGAAGCTTTCTAACTACACATGAGATGAAAGAATGAGACAACATGCTAAGGAATCCATAGTCTTCACTAAGTAAGATCCAAAATTAAATTATAAAACATTATGAATAGTCATTAAGAGGTAAAAATTAGTAGTATTATTGATCAAATGATATGAAAATGAGCAAGGCTTCACCATACACAGGTGGAACATGAGTTACAATGGCCAAAATGGCTAGTTCTTATAGAACTTAAGAGAGAGAGAGAGAGAGGAGAAGAGAGAAGTACAAGGGTCACAAAGACACTTGTCAAGCTGATAATTTTTTTTAATTATGCATTAAAATAAGATTTGGGTGAACCATGCAAGGTCAGGAAGTAAAATTGTCCATCTAAGTCATAAACCTTATGAAAAGTGGCATGAAACTCCTCATTCTAGCTCAAAAAACTACCTTCATGATTTGGACCTATTTTAACATCATAAAAATTATTAGGGACAATTTTGATGAGTGGAATGAAGTATATGGATTTAAAACATTCCTCTTCATGATTTGGTTGTAGGCCTGGTCATTTGGAATCATCTAGAAAGGAGCCATCATCATCTGCAATTCAAAAATCTCTTCTTGCATGCACTCTACACATTTAGCCTCAAATTTGGCTTTAGTTTCCCATAAAAATATATCTAAGGGAGTGTATTAAAAGTTTAAAGACCCTAAATATCATTATAATCATAAGATACACGTTAAAATCACCCCACTTGAAGTTTTTCACCCTTCTAACTAGCTTGTCCCTTATGCTAGTTTTGACTAGCTAAAATAAGAGCTATTATTTTCACACTTTGAGGTTTCTTTAAAGAATTAAATGGAAATAATGAGTTAATAAAAGTCATAATATTCCCACCAAACTTTATTTTATCTCTTGAAACCTCTTACACCCTAACAAATACACAAAACTATAAAGAAAGTCCTATTTTTCACTTCATTCATACAGGTCCATATAGCTTAAAAGCATGGGGAGTAGATTGAGGGAGTAATACACAAGGTACAATCATCATCCTAGTAAAAATAGTCCATTAGAGTCTCTATCCAACTCCATTTCTCCAAATTGGTCACTGACAAGGGTTTGCAAGGGTTTTAGCTTGTTTCCACTCTCAAGGTTCATTCATAAATAAGGGACTTCCAACTTGAATTTTTTCTACAAAAACTCATAGTTAAATACATTCATCAACATCTATAAACTCCTTATATTCCCATCCATAACTTCAAGGGATATGTGAGCATCTAAAACTATCTTATCAAGCTCTTCTTTCCATTTCCTGTAGGTCTAATGTTGTCTTTGAGCCAAAAAGGGCTTCCTCAAGGGTTTATTTTCCTTATAAAAGATTTAACACATATTATTTACCAAAATATACATTATTTAATAGGTTTTAGTGATCATCTAAAGCTAAATATGAAGCTGACCCCCTTTTTGGATGCTAGGCCTAGTCATGCTTAGTAGGCCTATTTACACCTTAAAGCCCAACCTGAGTTTTTGATGGTTTTTATGCATACCAATTGCTTATAAACTTATATAATGATCCCATAATAATTATAAAATATATTATAAATCATATATGTAACTAGAAGTGAAAATGACATCCTCATTTGGCACTAGGCCTAAACCTTTCCTGTATGCCTACCTACAACTTTTGTATTCTAGGCCATCAAGATGAGATTATTCCTTTCATGAAATGATATTCATTATTTATCAGGTTTTTTTCAGGTTAATACACCTTTATAAAATTATTAATCATTCCCTTGACCCACCATTCTCATCTTGTTCACTAAAATAAGCAATTTTCATTCAAGGGGAAGTACCCTTTATGTGAGATAAAATAGAGGGTACTTCCCATATTCTCCTAGAAAAAATATATATTGTATGGGATTAATCATGTCTTCTAGAGGATCTATACCAAATTATAACCCTTTGTCTTAATCCTAGACCCTCTAACCTCAATAAAACCTCAAGACAAACTTGTGCAAAATGGATTATGTGTAGGAAATTCTAAAGTAAATTGTATGAAGTAGGTTTAGATTCCTTTTCTTGATTATTTTATATGATATGAAGAGTTACATGAAAATATTAAGTCATTATGATTTTTTTTAATCCTAAAAATCACTCCAATTCCTCATAAACTTGTCATTGCACCTTGTATAGCTTGGACTGAGTTTCCTATCTATCAGTGTTTCCTATAGAATAAGTGTCTTAACTGTAGTTTAATTGCATGGTTTAATCTCCCAGACAATGTACACATCATCTTATACCTACTTTATATTCATTTTAATCTATTTGGAATCACTTGTAATCATTTTATGCATTTGTAACCCTCTTATCTCACTCCTTAGTCCACTGCTTGCTCTCAGTTACAATAGATTGCACTTTTTGCCTTGGCGGGGGTCACCTATAGGTGATCATGTGTGTTTGACATTTAATTTATGTTATAATACCTCATATAAATATTTTAATTCATTTTAATTTATCCTTTCAACTACCAAGATGATGTTTCCATGCTTGAACTTCACTTCATGGATGGGCTAAAATCCAAGATCTGCTATAGGTAAATGCTAAAAAAGTGGACACCTATATGTTGGTATGGGCTTGGAAGATCATCATTTTTTCTCATTAATATACTTGAAAACTTTTATAAATATTAAAATCACCTTTTCAAATAATTAACATAACATAACACTCATGTATGCAAGAAAGGAAACTCTTTTCAAACTTGAACTCCATGTTAGTTGTAAGTGTATCTTTTCAAGCTATTTGTACGGTCTATCCCCTATGTGAGTCTATTTTAGACTTGAATATATGCCTAAAATACCTATCAATTAATATTCATATGTTTCCTTTCACTCAAATATCCATTCAAAACATGAAGCATGCTTTGTTTTCTCCTTTAGTGTGAAGGTCACTTGTGCCTTCAAAACCCGTAGATACTATTATTTGGCTTTAGTGGTTTTAGGGGCATCTTTAGGTTTTCCAACAACTGTCTCTAGTTGAATTAATGCCATTCCAAATTTTCATAATGTTTTCCATGATATAGGCTACAAATACCACCTATCTATATGCTTCAAACCTTTTAGTAACCCTATCATATGAATCCATCAAAATGGCCTTAGGCCTTTATTTTGCTAATTCAGGGAAAAAGGGTTTGAACTCAATCACTTCCTATTGAAATATGTTTCATAACTTATTTAACTCTTTTGACACTCCACATAAGTCTTAACATGATCACCCACATTTTAGGATTCAAGGGAAAGATTTATCACTTGGTTTCACACCTCACAATGACATTTCAACGTTATACCAACCACCTGTAAGTGCATATTTTCCTGTATAGGTAGTATATGAGGGTAAAAGTCAATGAGCATGGGATATAGGTACCTATGGTTAGATTTATACCTTATCAAAGTTTTACAATTATTTGATAACAATAAAAAATATTGTAACATCTATCAAAACTCTCCTTCCAATCATGACATCCTCCATAAAGCTCCTAGCTGACTGGTTTGACAGTCATATAATAGATTGACTGAATGGTGCTTATGACTATAATTTCATGGATAATTTATTTAATAATGAGACTATAAAGGTGAGGGTTCAATAAAACATGGAAAAAAATGTAATGGACTTATTTCTACTCCATGGAATCACTGACAAAGCATGAGGATCTAAAAATGTTGGAAAAATGGCCTGTCATCCTAAATGAGAACAATATACATATTTGAGATGATTTGCCCATAAAAACACATTTAAACATCAAAAAAATAATGGGGAGAATTAGATAAGGAATTCAAAATCCTTTGGAATTAAACTAAATAATTGGTTCATACAAAATTTGTCAAACCAAGGCAAAACCTTTAGGGTGCATGAAACAATAAGATGAAAAGTACAATCAACTTCATGAGGATGGTTAATTAAGCATAGGCCACCATTATTAAAATTATTTATATGAAAATGAATGTATCTGAGTGTAATTTAACCTCCCTAAGTCATTTGATCTGAAAACTCCTTTGATGGTCGTACCAAGTACAAACCTAAAGACTAATTTTGCTTGCTAAGAAGGGTGAAAAGAGTAAAATGGTTTTGGGAAAAAAATGACACTTATAAAGAACTTAAAATATATAAATAAACCTAAGGAATATGAAGAGTCATACTAAAACCTTATCCCATGTGGCACACTTCCCCATGGGTCGTATGAGTTCCAAACTCACCTTTTTCTTAAGAAAACTACCCTTTCTTCTGAAGAACCTACCATTTTTTAGTTATGTCAGTTTATTAAATTTTTTTAAGACACAAGGGGTGTGGAATCACCTTTTATAACCTTAAAACTTCCAAATAAATCTATACAACTCATTAAATTCCCCTTTTTTGACTTCAAAAGGACTAAAATGACTAAGGATGAAGGCTATTATAACATTGAATGACATTACTTAACCTATAAGACACCTTGTGACATATGTATTATACCTAAAAAACACCTAAAAATCAAATTTTTACCTATAGGGATCCTAATTTGACCTAAAAGTCAAATTTGGTCAACAAAGCTTACTTTAGATCCCATTCCTACACCTACTTTAGTTAAGTCTATCCCTACTTCTAATCCCATCATTCCTTCCATCGAGACTAGTCCAATCCCTTCACAACCACTAGCTTCTCTTGGTGATGGTTTTATTCCTTTACCATAGATGGATTTAGTACCCACAAAATGGGTTGACGAGACTTCTAAAACTCCTTCTACTTTTGTTATACCTCCTCCTATGATTACTTCTACTAATCCTACTCACAAGAATATTTGTTGCTTCTTTGACATAGATAATCATTAATCCATGCATTATCACAAGTTGTGATAATATATTTACACTTTTCATCCTTCTACCCTTAAACCCTTTGATAAAGCCATACCTCCCCTAAAGGTAATTTTTGACTATATTCCTAAGTATGGAGAGGTGTATTGTCTTTTGCACCAATGTGGCACCCATCACATTGATCATTGCCAAATCCTTCAATAGCACCTTAAAGATCATATTTTTACTTTTCTTATACCTTCTACCATTCCTCCCATAGGTCATTCCTATAAGAAGCCCCCCGTTCTTCTCCCATGGTTCTACCTCCTATGATTCCATCCCCTCTTATGCCCCCTTCTTCAACTCTTATTCCTCCACCCGTGAATCCTTCACCCATGGACCTTCCCTCACCTCTGGATCCTTCTCCACCTATGAGTCCCTCACTTGTGGATCCTTCTCCACCTATGAGTCCTTCATCTGTAGATCCTTTTCCATTGGTGATCCCTTCATCTCCCATAGAGTCTACTCCCATGCATTCTTCTAAGCATCCATTGCATAATATCCCTCATCTTCATGATCCATCGAGCATTCCAAACTTTTATGTTGAAGAGATTAGATGTGAAGTATTTTCCTAGTTTTCACTAAAGATAGATGAGTTTTTAGTTAAAATTTGCATCCAACTTCATAGAGACTTATCAGATGTTCTGGATAATGTGTGTGGACAAATATATCAGTACTTATGAACTTATGCATGGTGTTATTTACATGTTTATTTGGATTTGACATGTGCGCTAATCTTATCTTTATCTATTTTTTTAATATCATTTGACATTGTGTTAAATTCTTATTTATCTTACATGGTGATTTTAATTTCATACTCTATATTGCTTATAAAAGTCATTTATGTTTGCTTTTATTTTTCACCTTCATTTTATTTTTAAGTTTATTTTTTCTAAAGATTACCTTATTCTCATTTCATGATTATTTGCTTTCTTATCTCTATATACACGGATAATTGTAATTGTGACTTGGTTATACAAACCTTGTTCCCTTTAGTCATTCCTTGTTTACCATGTGATCAGTTAGAAAATAATTAATCTCATTATAATATCCTTTCACCGATCCATTTTGGATCTCCTTTATTCCTTTTATTCCCTTTCACAAACTAAGCGTATAAATGGTTGGGACTTGAGATAACATGTTGGTTCATTGTTAAGCGTAAGTGTTCTAGTCAGTTTTATCTTTGGTCTCTTAGTTTCCTTTACCCTAAGCCTATATCTCATTCGTGTCTATCAATCTATCTCTCATGATTGGTCATTTCAAGTTTGTATAGAAGAGGAATATTAAAAAATCCTTAAAAACATTTGAAAGCCAAATCATTTAACAGAAGGCAATGATACCAAAGGCAAAAACATTCAAAATTATTAAAAGTCAAATCACACTAAAAAACATTATTCAAAACACATCTCCTTCTTCTAGTCTAAGGTGAAACTCCATAGTTGGCCTCATAATAAAGCCAAGGTCTATTAGGGTACAGTAGGCTAGTATATTAGAAAAGGAGAATAAAAAAAATCTTTTAGTGCTACCTAATTTTTCATGTAAGTACCCAATATTCGTAGTAGACCTATGACTTTTTAAGGGGTCCTAAGGAATGAGGAAAACATTGTGGGAAGGTAGGCCCATTTTATTTTTATTTTACCCATCTACCTCTGTGAGTTGATCTTAGTATCATGCTTATTTTCCTATATAACTTTGTGTCTATAGAGAATAAGTTTCCTTTATAAATTGATGGTCACTAGTCGCTTAGTGTATTTTCATGTCCTTAGTATGCATCCTTTCTCTATGGTCTTCTCATAAGATGCCTAAGTTATGATTTTTATATTCCCTTTTTCACTCCCTAAAATCCTAATATTTTCCCTTGAGAAATATTATTTTCTTCACTGATCACTCCCATAGGGATTTCATTTATGAGTTTCATTGTAAGACCATAGATAGGCCCTGACCTTCCTCAAAAATTACCAAAATTTCTCCTTCCTATTACCAACATCCATTTTTACCATATCTTCAGATTTATTCCACATCATTGGTGTTCCTTTTGTGAGTTGTAGTGTAAGACCATGGATAGGACCTAGCCTTCCTCATTCAATTTTCTAATAATCCAAGTCACAACAAAATTACATGTGTCAAATATGAGATAAGATATGATTAAATATTAATTTACACATCATTGACATGATTCCCATCTTGATTTAGTATGTTTTATGATTACTTCATTAATCTTTCACTTTTATCTACTTATATTCCAATTTCATGTAAGAATCCAACCATTTATTGAATTTTTCATACTTCCCAGCCTGGATTAGTGTGATAAATTGAAGACCAGTTTTGCCAAATTTTTTTTCTTATACTTTCCATTGTGATTTAGTATGATTGAATAAATTAATTGATATATTTTTATACCATTTGTTATTTCATGTGATTTCCACTTTATTACACTATTTTCATACTTCCCAATGTGACTTAGTGTGATTCTACTTGTTTTAATTTGGTGCCAATTTTTATCTTGGTTTAAAAACAATTTTTTTCCATCTTGTTTACCATTTTTTGGTTTCTTATACTTAGTCATTTTTCTTATTATTACACATTTTCAAACATGAAATAGTGTGTAGTATATTTATTTTTTGATTAATTATACTTAGCCAAATCCTTTTTGCCTGTTTCTTTTTAACCATACATGTATCCTACATAATGGTAGAAAAGAAACCACAACTCATATATTTATTATAACATATACAACAAAATCTAAATACATGTGCTAGAAAGAAATATATCTAAGCATCCACCACCACAACCATCATACAAACACATAAGATTAAAACATCCAACTTCCAAAATGAGATATCTATATCTATATATATTTGTGCTTTTACAAAGTACACTAAAATACATCATCCCAACTCTACAATTGGGCTCTATCCTATCTATCTCATGGCCTCACCATGCTACCCATAGATGCCTTGGACAATCCCTTATAAATAGTAAGCTATAAAGAGGTTGTCTGATATCTCAGAATTATCACCTATCCTTATAGGTTGTCCACTTGGGTCTGTACCTACACTAAATGAGCATGTACTTATGTGAGCTAGGTCATGGTAGCCATATGCATGATTGTCTCTTGAGACAAGGCCTACTATGCCTATGCCTCTCCCACTCCCACCCTTTCTATTAGCTATGGCTCCTCTTCATGCACCTGTACTCACCTTGTAACCTATCCTACTAGTTTGAACTAGCTCTTTGGGGTAGACACTATCACAAGATCCTCTAGTGTTACAAGGTCATATGGTGTTAGTGCCTCATCAAAGATCTCATGGAGTTCTCCTATCATTTTGGATCCCCATTTGGTATCCTCCTTCATAGGATCTAAAAAATTCAAACTAAATAGACATAAATCATAGATATATGTCAAAAATCTATCTATCTATAATTTATCTCAAATAACTTAAGAAAAATTTAACCAACTATTCTTACCTATCTATGTGTCACCTACTACCGTCTATCCATCTACACAATTTTTGAGCATGATATTTTCATAAATGTGTCCTTTGATTACCTCATCTATAGGCCACCACCCAAATTCAAATCTTAGTGTCACAACTAATGCCCATCTCAAGCTATGATTAAGTGATACCTCTATCATCTAACTCTGTGCTAGCTCACTTGATGAGTCATCTTGGATGACTACTGTATCTGTTCTTTCCCACTATCGATATCTCCCTCACTAGTGTGATCAAGGTGGTTATTTCTCTTCTTATTATGGTGATGGTTGTGGTACCTCTGACACTATTACATCCACATCCATCTCTTTTCTATCTACTGCTTGTCATGCTTGACAAGTCCATGGTTTCTCATACCATGGTCTGATCATTGGCCTAGTAATTGGTAGACCCAATCCTCCTTTCCCCCTCAACTCTCTCACATGCTTGACCCAGAATGTGGGCACCACTATTGAAACCATTGGATGAGGAAGTCCCATATGTATTAGTACTTGCACCACTGGATGTGGCTCTATCCACTAGGTATAATGACCTATAATCTATATCCATACCAATACTAGTGCCATTGTCTCCTAGCTTAGCCATACCATAATAATTTTCCCATATGGCTACAACATGATGTCTTCCCATGTATCACTAACATATGGGGCACAACCTATGCTCCTTGATCTTGCTGCCACCTTTATACCTAAGGCCACTGATCATCAACCACATGGGGTAACTCAACAAAATAATAGGACCCATGGTCTTTTGCCCTATAGATAACATCCCATACATGTCATGTATAAGCTAGACCTAGATAACATAGCCTAAATCATATAATTCTTCATGCTCCAAAATAGTCTAGCATAAGGCTATCACGTATAGTGGTACCTTACCATCTAACTTATGACACAACACTTGTGATGTTAAAAGTCTTATAACTACTTTTTAAATATCCAAAATCTGACAAGCTAACTATTAGTCTAGGATATATCCTATCTAAGCCCATTTCCCACATGGCTAAGGCTCTCCTCTCTTGTTATCCATGTGACACTTTTATAATCATAGGTATACCTCCTATTACTAGTTCAAGAATTGTATGGACATCCTCTAAGGTGAAACCCACCTCAATGGTATCCCCATCCACATCCCATCTAAATGTGTTAGTCAATTATTCCCAGGCTCCTAGGAACATGACTATCAGATCAAAACTTAACAGGACTCGACACATATCCATAATCCCTCCTAGACCTAATCTAACCAATCTCGATTGATCCTCAATTTCAATCACTCTAAGAGGTATGGGAGCCATGCTGCATCCATCAATCTCCAAAATTATCTAACTCCCTTGAAAACATACAACAAAAAAATATGTATTATATCTTCTACGTCATTTATAATCAAAATACATTATTTTTAAATTTTAACAAAAACAAGCCTAATTTACTTTAATCTATATATTTTTGATCAATATGACCCATTTTTTGGCCTACTCAGCCATTTTAGTAGTTAGTCATCCATTTTAAGCCTTTCTATCAATCTTTCAGCCTATTTCACACATTCCCATACTATTTTTGATCACTTAATCAAACATTAGGTTGACCAAAATTTCTTCATTTTGACCAATTAACTTAACAAACAAAGTTAACCCTTTAGTTCCCCCCTTAATATTAAGTCATCATAGTGGATTATTTTACTAAGTCGATAGTCATGTACTAAGTCGATAGTTTGCAAAATAAACTAAGTTAGTATACACTTACTAAGTTGGTAGTTTGGATTTCACAAAATTATAGCCTATTATGTCCATTGGGTTGACCTAGTTGGTTCTGCTTACCAACCCCTTTTAGTGCTAGTAATAATTGCCTTTCGATAGTTATTACTCCAATCCCTTTCAACCCAATTTCCCTTTTGGTTTCTACTACCCTTAACATCTCTTTCAGGTTCATTTTGGTTCCTAGAATTTCTCTAAATTTCAATTTTCTTTAAAAACACTTAATTTCAATAAAATATTCAAAAACCAGTTTGAAATTCTTAGTTGCCTACCTATGCTGCACCCGCTATGGCTATTGGGTACCCCTCTCATCTTGACTGTCATCTCTTCACCATCCTCACTCTATTACCTATCATTTGGTCTCTCAGAGCTCTTTTCATCTCAACACAAGTCAAACAATAAAAAATGACATCTCTTTCACCCTATTTAAACTTACTTTTCACAATTCTTTACCTCTCAAATATTTTCCATTAGATTCCTTATTTTGCTCATATCTTTATTTTTACAAACCTAATTTTTAAACTATAAAATGTTCTGGAATCATGGCTTTGTAGAGAATATTTTCCACTACTCTATGCCTTTATTCTAAAAATTTGGATTTTTGTCTATTTTTTATACTAATCTCTATAGGTTTATGTAATGTTCTTCACGTTGGACGCCTTCAATTCTCTTGCAGTCTATTTCTTTATCTACAACACTAAGGAAAATAAAGGTATGTGTTTTTAAATTCTATCCTTTCATTTATCTTATTTTCTCCTTACTGCATTTTACTTAGCAACAAATTTATGTGTTCTCATGTTTTATGCATGAAGCACCATCCCATGTTGTACTTACATGACACGTGATGTGCTTTGATTGGGGCATATGTATACACATAATATTTTCAAACTTTTATCACTTATTGATAGTATTTATCTTTCAATAACCCATTGAGTCTCAATATCTTTGAGTGAATGCCTTATGGGGTGCACTGAGAAAGGGGTGGGTAGACCATTGGTGCTTTATAGGATTATTGTCCCTTTTGCCACTTGTTATCTACACTCTTGTCTCCTTAAAACCTTATCCCTTAGGTTTTTATTCTCTATTTCATTCTCCTCTAGTATTTTCCCACTTTCCATCCCTCTTTGTTAGGATGTGGAGCTAAAAGCTTCAACTATTGCAAACATGGAGGAGGTTGCTGGTTCCAGGGAGACCAGCGTCGGCAGAGTATAGTGCAGAAGGCAACTGACATCGACAGGTGTGAACTGAAGACAACCGGCATCGGCAGGAGGTTGGCCGATGTCAGTCACCTCCAGGTAGATAGGGACCGATGTCAGTCACCTGTGGCAGTTTAGAACTGTTCGTTGCATGGACAGTTAGTTCGTTGAATTGAGAGTTTGCATGTTAAAGGCTAATTATAGTCTTGAGTTGCATGTCTAATTATTGTAATTAAGAAAGTCTAATTATTGTATGCATGAGATCTATATAATAGACTCATAGGCTATATTGTAAAAGTGTGCTAGAGAGTAAGAGAGCAAAAATTAGCTCCTTCAGAGAGAAGAGAGCATGGTGTGTTCCTCGTAGTTCCAAAGGGGTGCTGAGTGTGTATGATCTTGGAGAGTTGCAGGTGTGCAAGTTCTAGTAGAAGATCCACCGAGGTACTGGTTGAAGAATCATAAGGACTTGGTGAGGCAAGGACAAGGGTTCTTCAGGGTGTAGAGATATCTACGGGGTAAGTAAGGTCTGTTGATTTGCAGGTGATAGCAAGGAAGGGAGATCTACTTAGAGTACAGTTGTGTACTTGGTGTAATTGCAACATTGTTACTGACTGGTGGAGGTGAACACCAACTCTATATTTAAGTTGTGTGTTGGGACCGTGAGAGAGAGGGAAGAAGTCCTTGAGGTGTGGCAAGCCTTTGAGGTGGAAGAAGAAGTGGCATCTTCTTTATTGTATTTTCTTCTAAGTGATTATTAATACAATTGTGTATTGTCTCTCATATCCTGTGTTGTTTCATATTTATAGTTAATTATTCATTCTGGTATAATTTCATGTTTAGTTGCTAATACAAAGGTAATAATATATACTCTTATTGGGGAGAGTAGGATCCTGACAGTTGGTATCAGAGCCTGGTTGTAGGTTCTAGAGCTTGATACCACTTAACAATTGGTATCAGAGCTTTTGGTTGGATTTACTAATAGGTGGTTCAGATTTGGTTAGTGTTTGTTGATTACAGGTCACTCTCAGGGGTTTCAGATTGAGTGGGAGTATAGCAGTGGTAGAAGAAAGTAAGCTATGAATGGAGAAACTGAATAGCATGAATGGTCTGATTGATAGAAAGAAAGAGCAAGGAAAAGAAGATTGCTGGTCGATAGAATATCATCGTGTAGAAGTAGATGTTGCAGGGGTTGTTGCACAGGTTGCTCTGGATAAAGTAGAATCTTGGTTTACAGATTGTTTTGCCTCTTTCCATGCAGCCCGAAATAGAGCATCTTTTCATGGGTATGTCTTTGGAGACTTTGAAGAGATTTATTTAGGGGTTGGTGAGCCTTGTCAGATTATTGGCAAAGGGGAAGTGAAGTTGAAATTGTAGATGGATAACACACAAGTGTTGAAGGAGGTCATGTAGGTACCAGTCTTGGAGATGAGTCTAATTTCTTTAAGAAAGTTGGGTGATGAGAGATGCACAATAACTCTCACAGCGGATGCACTTGAATTAGATGGTGGTAAGAAAGTAGGTATCCTTTATCTATCTACTTATATTACTGATTCACCTTTTATTGTAGAAATGTGGCTTTGTAGGCTTGGTTACATATGCAAGAAGGGAATGCATGTTCTGAAGTGGAAGATAGATGTCTTTGATAAACTTAAGAACTAGAAAGCCTTGGTGTTCGTGGAGGAGATGACAGACAAAGATCATCTGTGGAGACTAAATTATTCTGAGCAGGGCTGTGTTGATATGGACAAGGGTTTGACCCAAAAGGAGCTCACAAGTAAAAAGTCATCACTCATAGGTGAACAAAGGTATTGGCATCAGTCAGGAGGAACCGATGTCGAACAGACAGGCACCAATGTCGGCCATGTGTAGATTAGCAGAGTCAGTGGTGTCAGGTAGCAGGAACCGACATCGGTCATATAGTGACCGATGTTAGTAACAGGTACACCAACATCAGTTAGGAAACTAACATCGGTAGATAGGGTCAGTCGTAGGGAACTGACGTCGGTCGGGTGCAGATTGGGAGATGGCTGAGATCGGTCACTGGAACGGATATTGGGTGGACAGCAAGCTGTCAAGGAGTCTCAAACGCCCATATGGAGGTCAGAAAGGGTAAGTGAACCTCATATTCATTGTTCACCTTCTTTATGTTACTTGTTGTTTACTGATGGTCGATAACTAGGAAGATGTGAAGAGGCAATGCAGGTAGAATCCAAAAATAGTGGGAGCTTGGCATAGATGAGGAGTGTGAGTCCTTGGAGAAGAACCAAACAGGTGTTGTTGGTGGAGTTGTTTGCTGGAAGAAAGCACTAAGAGATGGATGGATTCCCAAGTTAAATAAGAGAGTGGATGGATACGTGAGATAGAAGGCCAGGTATATGGTCTTGAGGAAGCTGAAGGATAGTGGTACAGGTTTGACAGGGGGATGACAAAGCAGGGCTTCAGTCAATGTCAGTGTAACCATTGTGTTTGTCTTTACCAGGTGGATGATGAGTCGTGACATTATCCTGTTACTGTATGTGGATGGTATACTAGTTATAGGTTCAGACATACAGGGTTTTGCTGAGCTAAGGGTAAGGTTAGTTCAGTGGCATGTCATGAGGAATTTGGAGCAGTGAAATTCTTTGGCATAAGAGACATGGAGATTTTGTCTCCAGTGGGAGCTGATGTGAAGAAGGTGTTGGCGAGGTTTAAGATGCAGGATGCAGAATCGGTAAGCACACCAAGGGCTGAACAGTTCAAGCAGAGCTTAGAACAGGGTTTGAAATCACATAAGGTCTGGTGTAGACCTGAGTTTTTCCAACTAGTGGGAGTTGTCAGAGAGTTTGGAGACAATTCATGGAAGAAGTACTAGAGGGCAGTTTAGTGGATTCTTAGGTATCTGAGAGGGACTAGCAACATGTTAACTTGTTATGCAGGGTTAAGGACTTCACTACATGGATATGTAGGTTCAGATGTAGCAGGTTACTTGGATGACAGAAAAGGCATCACAGGGTGTGTGGTGGGTGGTCTTCAGGATGGAGCTTGAAGAGGGATACAAGCCAAGAAATAAATTAGATGGTGTATAGGTATAGGTATAGTTGCAGCTATTTATCTCCAAGTGGGAGATTGTTAGGATGTGGAGCTAAAATTTTCAACTGTTGCAAACATGGAGGAGGTTGCTGAGTTCCAGGGAGACCGGCGTCGACAGAGTATAGTGTAGAAGGCAACTGACATCGGCAGGTGTGAACTGAAGACAACTGGCATCAGCAGGAGGTTAGCCGACGTCGATCACCTCTAGGCAGATAAGGACCAATGTCAGTTGCCTGTGGCAGTTCAAAACTATTCGTTGCATAGATAGTTAGTTCGTTGAACCGAGAGTTTGCATGTTAAAGGATAATTATAGTCTTGAGTTGCATGTCTAATTATTGTAATTAATAAATTCTAATTATTATATGCATGAGATCTATATAATAGACTCATAGGCTGTATTGTAAAAGTGTGCTAGAGAGTAAGAGAGCAGAAATTAGCTCCTTTAGAGAGAAGAGAGCATGGTGTGTTCCTCCTAGTTCCAAAGGGGTGCTGAGTGTGTATGATCTTGGAGAGTTGTAGGTGTGCAAGTTCTGGTAGAAGATCCATCGGGGTACTAGTTGAAGAATCATAAGGACTTGGTGAGGCAAGGACAAGGGTTATTCAAGGTGTAGAGATATCTACGGGGTAGGTAAGGTCTGTTTATTTGTAGGTGATAGCAAGGAAGGGAGATCTATTTGGAGTATGGTTGTCTACTTGGTGTACTGGCAGCGTTGTTACTGACTGGTGGAGGTGAACACCAACTCTGTATTTAAGTTGTGTGTTGGGACCGTGAGAGAGAGGGAAGAAGTCCTTGAGGTGTGGCAAGCCTTTGAGGTGGAAGAAGAAGTGGCATCTTCTTTATTGTATTTTCTTTTGAGTGATTATTAATACAATTGTGTATTGTCTCTCATATCCTGTGTTATTTCATATTTCTAGTTACTTATTCATTCTGGTATAATTTCATGTTTAGTTGCTAATACAAAGGTAATCATATATACTATTATTGGGGAGAGTAGGATCCTGACACTCTTTTCCTCACGTTAATCTCCTTTTGACAATCTTCTATACTAGGTCTACTAGGTTGACCTTGTACAATTTTGATTAAAATTAATTTAGGGTCTAGGTTAGCTCTTGGCTGACCTAGCCCATGACCAAGTGAATATTTATCCATAACTATACTAGGTCAACTAGGTCAACCTTGTCGGCCAAAAATTTCTAAAGGGATTAGGGTTAAATCCATCTATATATACAAGATCATTTTGCCATTATTTAGAGAATAAAACAAGTAAGAGATATTGCACATCTACTTATTGACCATTATACTTTAGAAACAAGCTTAGGGATTTATACTTTATTTGGAGATACAAATTTTGTCTTGAAGATAAGTCTTTTAGATGCATTGATAGGTTTTGTAGCCTAGATCTGATTTATCGTTGTCATCCTTACATACCACAACAACCTCTTGTGAAGCACGTTATCCAAGTGAGAGATTGAGGCTTGATAGGTTCATATTAAAAGGAAAGTATTCCTAACTTTGTTCCTCATTTGTAAGAGTATATAGATATGAATGTATACTTATTTTCCTTACATTAAGATTATGTATACATGAACATTAGTATATGTCTCTTATGCATGTTTAGTTTCATTGTTTATTAACCCCACTTTATGTCACAAGCTTTGGTGAACACTAGATTAGATTTTACTTGTTATTAGTTTAGTGAATATAAAACATATAACCTAGTTAGGGTTATTACATGATTATGATTGACTGGAGGCTTTGAAAACCTCCCTAACATTATGTATTGTGATAAGAGTTCCCCTAATTGGGTCCAACGGATCCCCATATTAGTCATGTTCCCAATTGAATAATGTATCCCCAATCAGAAGTGTATGGTATGATCTATCTTCTCTGAGTTAGGATTGATTTATAGACATGATACATTTCTAATTGCATACACTAATTGTATATGCACTTAAATGTGCTAATTATGTATACATTCAAATATAAAGTGCCAACTTTTGAAATATCAAGATAATTTGGTGACTATTGCACATATTACTCATTTGGATGCATTTTTAGAAGAGTTTGATGTCCATCACATTGAATGTGAATGGTTACTTGTGGTCATGTTGACTCACCTTGATAGATATCAATTAAGGATAATTGATTCTACTCTAGTTGTTCTTCTTGGAAATATCAACTATGCTTCATGGTAGATGTACATGGAATGATTTCTCAAGGAATATGACCTTATTCCATTTCTATATGGATAGGTTCCTTCTTCTACTGATCTAAGTCAATACAACGACTATGCCAATTATTGTGATTGTGTCTATAGTTACTTATTAATGCACATGTCATGGGATATACACCACCATGTAGAGCACATAGAGTGTCCCTTCACTCTTTAGATCAATTTTTAGAGATAATATTGAGATTTATATCACTCTTTCTCCTACTACTACTTCTATTTCTTGTGATGAAAAATTCTTGATGGATAGTGCTCTTCCTTCTATTAAGCCACCACTACAAGATGAGACTCTTCCAAAACTTAGTTATCCTATTATAGAATCTACTTTCACTCCCATACATGATGTTTCTCTTCTATAGCCATCACATATTATCTCCTCATAGTAGGAGATTTTATAGGATGTGCATGTAATAACATGACATGAATTGCGATTCCACCTTCCCTTGTTGCTACTGCATGTTTAAGAGTTACGTCTTCATGAGCTTCCATTGATTATTTACAACACGATTACACATCTTCTGGATTAACCTTATTAGGACACTTTTATACCAAAAATCTCTTCTTTGTTTGTAGAGTTTCACATTTTGGATCTAGATGACACCATTAAAGACATTTGTCTTCTCTTTGATGACAACTCTATTGAAGTTGCATATTCTTCTCTGGATGTAATGAAAGTACTTATAAACCTTCATACTCTCCCTCCTTCATTTTATGATTCCTCATTGCCATGTTTAACAATTAGGCCTGTGATTCATGATTAGAGCTTGACACATTTGAGCATGAGATTGGATACATTTGAGCATTTTTCAAAGATTTATAACTTGATTCCTAGCTACATTCCACTTAAGTGGGAATTCAATAGTTTGATAGATCGAGGTCTCTTTCTTCCAAAAAAAAGAGACATCATTTGTTGTAGAGGGACTTAATACAAAATTATCCATGAGAAATTATATGCTTACCTTCTCTCTCTTATTTTTGTAGGCACACATTCACCATAATTTGTAGGATATAGGGTAGCTATAGGAAATTGTAGTTTCTAGTTGGGATATTTAGCCACTATTCATCTTTTCTCTCTTTTATGGGAGGAGTTTTTCCTATGGATTTTATCCTTTTCTCTACTTTTTAAGAGATTTTTATGTACTTGGGTACCTCATTAGGCCTTGTTATTAGGACCCAATTATTTCACTACCCACCTAAGCTATGCTTAAGGGGTGTGTTGGTGTAGGCTTTTCCCCACTATTTGGTTTTACCTACATAGTCTAGTTGGCATGCTTAGGTTTTAATTATTTTTTTTTAGGTAATTGTGAAAAATAATCCCAAATTCATGAGGATGTGAGGACACATTTATATTTAATCTATATAATATACCTTCTTAAAGCTTTTATGGCTAATGAATTAATGAGTATTTTACTATTATGATGTAATTTATTTTTTTAGATCATGTTTTATTTCAATTATACAAACAAATAATTTTTTACATCATTTAATCATATCCAAACTAATCCTCGATTGTGGCCCACTTTGACATAGAGTACTCACCTTTAGTAGACTATGTAAGATTGGAGTAGAAGGGCCCTTTTACTATTTTTTTTTTCATTTTTGAGGAAGAGGATGTAAAACACCTATTATTCACTTGCCACTTTGATACCCAATGATAAAATTGGATATGTGCCAATATTGGGTTGAGATGGAACCGACCTTGTTCACTCCTCCTAGCCTTTGCTTCTTGGTCAATTAGGCCTACTAAATCCACCTTTTCTAGTCTTTGGATGGCATGCCCAACCATTTTGATTTGGATGATTTATATAGAATATAACTAAAAGATTTTTGAAAATAAAACTAGTCATTTAGAGGAGGTAATCCATAGAGCTAACGTAGCCATGTCTGAATTATGATCTATTAATGATAAGAAAAGTAATGGAACTTTGACAAGTTGGTTAAGAAAACCATTACAAGTTAGCAAATACTTAAGACCACCCCCCCACCCACCCAATTAATGGGCCAGGAGTTCTTGTGAAAATGTATAATAGGGTGGAAGTTTTGGATTGGGTTCCCCCACCCCCTAGCTTCTTCAAAATCAATTTTGATGGAACCACATGGGAAAACCCTAGTGCTTCGTAGGATGTTTACATAATTAGAGATTATGCAGGCTCTTTGGTTAGGGTAACCTCTCTCAATCTAAGTGATGGGACTAATAATAAGGTTGATGCTAAAGATTTTGCTTGGTGTGAATCTAATTGTTCAAAGTGAAATTGGGAAGTCCTTTCTAGAGGGAGATTCAATAGTTATGATCTAAACACTATGCAATCATGGGGATTGTGCCTAAAACATTGAAAATATCTTGGGCTAATTTTGGAATACTCTTAGTTCCCTCAAGTCTTAGGAGGCATCTCACTATTATTGTGAGGATAAAGTAATAATGAATTTTTTGGCCCATAAAGGTATCTCATAATCTCTTGAGCTTGTGATGGATAATACTTGGAATGTTTGGATTAAGACTAATATGGCTAGTTATTGGCCATTCCATCTCAGATTCTTACTGTAGCCTCATGGCCATCATGTTAGATATTTGTGGCAAGAGGGATTATCTCAATAATCATTTAATACATCAATATTAGTGTCTCACATGCATGGAAAATTTAAAAGAGGTATCATGCCATTAAGAGGGATGTGTCTTTATTAAAACTAGAGGGACTTTCATTTGAGTAACCTTTTTAGCTAAGGTGGGAGAACTGAGTGACATTTTTGATGGAGTGCCTAGTCTAAATCATCATTAGTGAGCCTTTTCCATGGGTTTCTACTGATAAGCAATAAATATCTTTTGAAGACAGTGTTAGTGAGTCCCAAATCAAGAAAGTCTTCATGATTCAATCTGGGCCAATGATGGAAGAAATCAAAGAAATTATGGGTCTCATGTTCTTAGAGACCCCTATAGGGTCAAGGTGAATGATGTCATTACCTATTTTCATTAGAAACATGTTATTAGTTATGGAAGATAAGGAATTAGTTATGGGGGTAGTGGAATAGTTGATAAAGCCTCATTTTAAGATTGGGTGGTGAGAGGCAATTGAGGATTCTTTGGCCAAGGGCCTGACATAATTACCCCTTTGGAAGAAGGAGGTTTATGACATTATTTCCATCTAAATATTTTTGGAGATCAAGGAAAGGCCATGTATGGATTTGACCATAGTGGATAATTTATAGTGCTTCATTCGTACACCAACTTCAATTGGAATAATCATTACTTATCTAGACGTGAGCACCATGTGGACTCCACTGACTTATTTTTTAGCTATCTTAGGGATATTATAATATTCATGCATGTTAGTGATTAATAAAATATTAGAATGGAGGTATAGGGGTGGAAATACTATGCCACCCATTGTAAAGCCTTTATAAGTAGGTCTCAATAGAACTAAGATGGCTCATACTCAACTAACATCCTCCTTAGACATGCATACTTGGTTGGCATCAAACCTTCAAACCCCAATATTAGGTGGTTTCCTGGTTTTCCATCAAGAGGAGGAAATGGGAAGCTTGTTTGCAGTGGCATCAGGTTCTAGACCCTAGTGGAAATTGATAAAGTAGGTTAGTGGGGAACATTCTGGTACAAACTTGTAGGTAGATTAAGGTATTTTTGTTTCATGCAATATGGTTTTGTGCATGTTCTTGATGTGAGTCCTAGTTATTTCTCTGTTTATTAATCTTAGATAGCTTTGGTTTTTTTTAATGTAGGCCCTTATGGTAGTAGGCTATGTACTTAGGTTTGGTGTTAGCTTATTAGGCTATTTTTTATATCTCTTGCATTCTCATGGATTTTATCTGAGACGTGTTTTGTATCTAGTTCAGTTTAATACATAGGGTGAAGGACCTTTAACCCTCAATTATATATCAAAATAATTACAATTTAATATAGTAATCAATTAAAGAATAATAATTAAATAATTAATTAATTAACTAATCAATCATTTAATTAATTAATTAATCAATCATTTAATTAATTAATTAATCAATAATTCAATTAATTAATTAAACATTTAATTAGTTAGCTAATCATTCAATCAATCAATTAAATTAAATAGGAAATAAATATAAATCATTATAATAATTAATTAATTAATGAATGAATGAATTAATAAAACATTATATTAATTAATCAATTAATAAAACATTAACTTAATCAATCAATTGATTAAACATGTAATTAATCAATCAATTGGTTATATAATCAATCAATCAATCATAATTGACCAATCAATCAATCAATTGATTGATTAATTAAATAACTAACTAATTAACTAGTTAACTAATTAATTAACCAATTTTAAAAGATTACTTAAATTATTTAAATACTTTTAATTAATTATTTAATTGATTACTATATTTATTTTTAATTAATTAATATTACAATAATAATTATTTTATTGTCACTTACTATTTATAACTTAACTTCAAAAATATATTTATTGACAATACTATATATATAATGTTACACATTTAGTGGTATTATTATTAATTAAGAGTAGTATATTCAATTTATAATTAAACATGACAATATACATGCTTCCTCATATCCTCTACCTTATCTATATTATAAACTTTTAGTGTCAGTTCCTTGTCATCTTTCCTTCTTGTCTTCCATGATTACACTATATTGTCACACTTAACAAATAGAATTTTCTTGTCAATGAGATTAGGTATCCATGTTTTTGTCAAACAATATATGTATATGTGTGTGTGTGTGTGTTTTTGATATATTATTTTTCCTTATATGTGTTAGCTATCTAGATAGCACCCTAATGGGGGTCAGATTTGTTCAAGTCTGACCCACACTTGGACTAACATGGGAATGGTCTAAGGTTGTGGGATGCCTCTGACTAGAACATACCTCTAAGAATTTTTATGAGGCTAGCTCCTTAGATTTTATAATTTATACCTTTATTTATAAAACCTAAAACTGGTTGAGGTGAAAAGAGTTAAGAGACTTCATAAAATGAAAACTATTTTAACATGTGGTGATGCACCAAGAATTTATCAGACCCACTCATAAGATTGGACTGTTTAACACACAAATGAATTATGAAAAAAAATAATGCAATGCTTAGTATACTTATATGCAATAGTATTTCATATAGAGGTCTATTTGATACACTCAGACTAGGGAGCGATGAAAATAAGGTCTGGTTAAAGACACTTTAGTTTGGCTATCCCCTATATGCTTGAGACATCAATGTTGAGACACATTATATGACTTGCAAAAAATTTTCCTAGTACCTAGGTTGAGTTTGGACATACAAAAGGAAGATAACATTCACTGTTGCATATTAAACAAACACATAACACTAAATGTATATTAGCAAACAACTATAAAAGCTCTATTCACTACTCCAAGAGGTGTCTAATATAATTTTGGCAGAGTCTAGTCATACCAGATCGAGGGATATAAAATAATACCTCAAAGGCTATAATTATATTATAAAGGGAGAAAGAGGAAGGGGATTTTAGTGCTTAAATATTAGAGGAAAACCCTCTAGATCAAGGAGTGAGGTGGAGTCCTTTGATTATCTTTTACATGAGTGTCGCAATAAATAAATAGATCTCTTGTTTTCCCAATAATCCCCAGGTTCCTCTCATTAAATGAGAGTGTTCTACTAGAGACAAGGGTTTGTTATATAATGATCAAGTCTATTTGATTAGAATAAAATCCCTTAACTTCCTCTCCAAGTATTAGCTCACCACCTTGGGACCCTAAGTCCACTCACCATGATCATGAGGATCAAATCCTTGAATCGTGATACTAACAAACATTGCATGCCTTTGGCAAAAGAGTACTTGTTTTGTTGATGATGGGCACCCTTACATTTATTTCATATTTATTTCCTTCCCATATCTAGATCACAAGTCCCACCTATAGACAAAAAACCAATCTAAGGGCATTGGTTTTCCCTATATTTTTTTATATTAAATGGACCCATGGATCATTTATCACCCTTCTATATTGTAATAGGTTCAAATACACCTATTATATCTTTTTGATGACTAAGAATTAATATATGCATGGATCCTTAGTTAACCTAGTGAAATAGTCATAAGAAATAACCTTGTAATATCTAACTTATCAAAATAGAGATCAAAATAAGCTCCAATGGTGGTCCCTTCATATTCTCCATGCTAGACTGCATCAATCAGATCACTTCATGGCATTTGAACAAAATTCAATGGTGTCAGGAAAACCCTATAAAGTCCTACTTTCCATGGTTAAAAATGGATTCTCGACCTCCCTTGAAAACCTTGGGCTTGCCTTCACTCTAATTGGCTACCAAAAATTAACTTGGCTCATTAACACATTGACTCTCATTTGCTCCATCAAATATTCTAGATATGAACAAGCATAAGCCCTCAGATCCACCTTTGAATTGTCAACATTTTTCTCCACTTATGCCGCATGTCAAATACATGTTAATCCTTAGGATCTTGCTATCAGTCTATCACTTCATGTGTTTGTGCCATGTGTTGACCCCTCAAGCTTTCTAACTATTTGACTCATCTCACATCATTAGATTGGGATGTATGATTAAGCGAGGACCACTGATCTTACTAGGACCTATTGTTTAAAAGCCAATGGCTAGTCCATGGTATTAAAATTGATAGTCTATAGGACATAATTTTATGTTCACATGTCTATCATTGATAGTCACACAACTGTCAAATTTAAGCTTAAAAATATTATCTTGATTTGTATTTAAATTTGACATTCACATGAATGTCATTCATAGTTTTTTAAAATGTGATTCACGTCCCATCGACCATAAAATTTAAACATAAGTAGATTTTAGCCTGAGCCTTATTTTGATGTTTGTATGAATGTCTTATGATTTTTACCAACTTTGAAATATTGGATCTTGAAGCACGAGAATCATGGAGGCATGAAACTTTCATAAGATGTTATTAAGGTCAAAAGGGACAAACCCATTTGATCTAATGATCTTGGGAGATTATAAAGCAAATATATTCAAGTTTAAAGATGGCTAATCCATAACTACTTCTATGTGATGCCCTGGTGATGAACGAGCTCAAATGACTATGGGAAACTTAGTAGAAATCCCTGAGAGCCCAACTTTGTACATGTATAAATCCATTTATGCTTTGATAGAGGATGTCAAAATTGGTACATAACAACTTGGGAATAAGGGGAATAGACCCATATGATTAGTTTTCCTTGTAATAATTGCACATACAAGATATAGCTTTGTAAAGATGCTCACTTAGTTCTACTGTAACCTTAAAAATGGCTAAGTATGGGAAAACATGCAGAAAGTGACTAAGGAGACAATTTTGGACCTTAATATCTTTTGATGTGCTTTGGTGGAGGACCTAAGATTTAGAGCATATGATCTTAGCATAAAAGTGAATAAACCCATATGACCAATTATCCTTGACTCATCCACATGTGTGAGATATGGCCTCAACAAACTACCCACTTGTACTTTTTGCCTCTAGACACAAGATGTTAGGATCAATACAATGAAGAACCGAATGAAAAATAGGAGCTTATTAAGTCATTCCGAGCACTCTTAATACCTTATAGGGGCTTTTCAATAGTGGACCAAGTTTTAAATGTTGAAAAACACATGAAACCTTGCATGGTCTCTTTTACTTGGCAATCTTGGACCCCTTTCTGGGCCTTAGATCCACTTCTTCATCAAACCATGCAAGAGCCTCATATGTGGGCCAAAATTGGCCAACATCTTTGGTGACTCATAAAGAGCATGCTTTCTATGCTTTGGAGAACCTGAAATCTCTACGAATCTTACTCAAAAGAAAATCTACTTACAAATAGACTTTGCTTAACTTTTGAAAACACTTCATGGAATAATGAGGAGGGAAAATAATGTCAAAGTAAAAAATGATAAAGCAACAAAATAAAATATGAATAGAATGACTAATAATGACAATGTGCAAAAGCACTTGGAGGAGAAGAACATATCTTCCTACTTATGTATAATAAGTGAGATATGGGACTAGTAGCAGAACTTAAGATGCCTCCAATTGGAAGGAATTGGGAGGTTCTCTCCATTTAATTTGGAAATCTCAAAATCATTGATCTCTTTACAACTTATGATGACATAGGGTCCACTCTAAAGACTGTCAAACTTGTAGTGTTTTCCTAGTTTTGCACGATCCTCGTCCCATTTGAGGACTATGCCACCTTGCTGAAATGTCTTTGATAAAGCTAGTTTATCAAAGGTCATCTTGAAATATTATTGGTTAGACCATTGGCATGTATGACATCATCCCTTATTTACTCTAGCTCTCTTAGTTCATTCATCCTGACCTCCATTGCATCACTTTCTAGAAGATCTAGTTGGTGTGCAAGTGCCAAAGATGGAAGCTCCAATGAAATGGGAAGCCTTTCTTCTCTTCCATAAACTAAGAGATAAGGGGAGTTACCAATGGCCTTCTTGGGGGTGACCCTATCAGGCCATAAGGCAATCTTCAATTTTGTGTGCTAGGATCTTTGATTATCTTCCATCATTCTCTTAATGATTTGAATTAGGTTCTTATTAGTAGACTCAGATAATCCATAACCCTATAAATAATAATTAGATTAAGATGTTAGATAAATACCCTATTGAACATCCCACTCACATACATTTGTGCTATTAAATGTCAAATTATTATCTTATATTATGGTGGATGGTACTCCAAAATGGGTGATTAGGCTTTCATAGAACTCAAGAACAGAGTTCTCATTTGCTTCCTTCAAGGGGACTACTTACACCCACATGGTAAAGTAGTCTATGGCTATCAAAACCCACTTATGGCCAACACTAGATGGGGGATTAATCATGCCAATGAAGTCTAAGCCCCATTGCATGAAGGGCTACTCAACTTGAATAGGCTTTAATGGCATAGTGACTAGCTTTTATTTCCCTGTAAACATGTCACATTTTGAACTCTTCCTCACTCATGTATGTGAATATATGAATAAATTGGGCCAAAAGTAACCAACTCTGATGATTTTTGTAGTTTTAGTCCTGGGTACAAAATGGCCTCCTTAAGGACTGCCCTGGAATTACCAAATGTTGTCTCCTAAAAATAACAACTATTTTTGGAACAACATTTGAATTATTTTGGTTCTCCAAACCAAAATAATGTCTTCCATTTAAAATTTTTGTCTTAGATATTCAGATTTCTCATTTTAAGAGCTTCTCAAAAAGTCTATGGACTCTTCAGGTGGTTTTCAGTCAAAAGAATTGGTTTTTAACATTTGTTCATTTTTCGGGATTGGTTCAAAGTTTTGGTTCAATTGAAAATCTTCATCAGTAAACACCAGAAGTTCAACAACAAGGGCTTGGCGCGCTTCATTGAACCTTTGAATCGGTTCAACAAAGGTTCATAAAAAAGGTTCAAAGGGTCGGTTCAAAGCTGAAAGTATTTTTTTGTAGGACAAGTGTCCTTGTGGAGGACACTTCACCGACCAAAGCATCATTCGGCTGGTTCGAAGACATTTTTCAAAGACTTGTCAAAAAGCCCGTGGTAATTTTCCCCAAAATTTTTGTCCACAGGAATTTTTCCACGAAATTACCTGCTGAGAGCTTTCAAAGGAAAATATCTAATGTCCTGGGGAAAATGTTCGTGGGTATGTTCAAAGCCAATGGCCCGAGATAAAAGCCTGGGGGAAATTTATGATGGGTTAACAGAAGCTGAAGGACCATTTCTCAGGGCCCAAAAGGGCAAAGTGCAGTCTTGAAAAGTGCCAAGTGGAAGATAAAAGAAGACCAAGGGATGACATGCCTGAGCACGTCAAATTCAACATAGTCAACTAGCCGTTGAAAACACAGTGATGGGTAGGAAGACGTCAATTTTAGGGACAGTAAAATAGCCATTGATCTTTTGAACATACAACACAAAATATATTCACAATTTTCAAGGCCAAGACTAGCAGAAAGTAGGGAAGAAACAGAATAATAATTTAAATTTAGGACCCGATTCAATTGGCAGAAGGAGGAATGATGAAGATAAGATTAAATTGTCGGGTGGAACATTGAAAGTACAAACTTTCAATAAGCGCGACTTATTTCCTTGCATTGATAAAATCAAAAGTGAAAAGTGCCCCTAAGTTCCAGCGCGTCTCCTTAGCAGATTTCAATGCAAATTGATGTATTATTTGTTCCCAAGTCCTTTTGAAGAGACTATATAAGGGACTTTTCTTGATTGTAATAAGGATCTTCTTTTTGATAATAGGAACGAAACTCTGCCAAAATTGAGAGGCATCATTGAGACTTTGTGCTCAGTCTGTTTATCATATTTTGTTAATGAAAACAAGGGACTTTTTCAGACTTTGTGCTATGATATCTTATTTGTTTCATTGATTTAATAAGTAGAATTAGTTAATTTGTCAAGAAGGTGTCCTGGAGAATCAACTATGGAGAGACTTTGTGCCCCCATAGCTGCCTTCAGTGTGTTTGTATTTTCATTGCTGTGTAAAGAACTTTGGAAAGACTTTGAGCTTTCATTGTTCTTCCTATAACACTCTTGAGTATTTCATGTGCAGACTTTGAGCTGTGTCTTGATTTGCTGGTTACCATACTTTAGTCATATTCTGCTTTTATTTCCAGGAGTATTCTTGTGGCTGGTTGAAAAGTTCTTCTGAAAGAAGAGGAGTGTTGTCTGTCATTCTCTTAAGTTCTTCCTTTGTTTTGTATACATCATCTCTGAAGAAAGAGAGATGGATGTCTAGTCCTACCCTTGAGTACTATTTTTTGTTCATATATATACATAGCATATCCATAGGGAACCTCCCCTTGATGAGAGGAGAGAGAAGTCTCCTTCTGATGTTATAAACTTACACATTAAGATGACTAATCTTCTTGCTTTGGCTGATAAGAACTATTTTGTTTACCAATACACTGATAGACAAAATAATCAACCAACAGTTTTTGGTGACTCTGCTAGGGAAACTTAAACAAGCAGTCCCTACCCTTATTCCATTATAGAGTCTGGCGACTCCCATTTGGGTCTTACCCACTATCATTATAGCCTTATTATCTCCCTCCATCCTCCATATCCATTACATCATCTGGTCTACAAATTAGATCCGCTGGGAAAGACAAGCAGTTTGAAGCCTCAAGCTCTAGGTTGAAGCAGGACCAGTCCTTTTCCTTTCTTTCGTTTTAAATTTGGTAACTCCACACTACACAAGAAGCCAGAGATCTAAGGGTGTTTTTGACCCTGTGTTTGAGTTGGCACAACAGAGCAATTTTGATCTGATTTCTCCACCACCTTTCCTCCAATGATCTTGGAGTCTTCCTCCTGACCTTATCGGGTCACCAACACAAGGCAAAGCTTCTTTTCTTACTGTTAATAGAGTCCCTATAATGGCAGTTCAAGGCCCTTAGGGTAATGCTTTTGGCCCTCTCAATCTTAATCCTCCTCTACATGAACTTCCACGCAATTCTAGGAAGAATTTCCCAAAATTCCATGGTGATGGGAAAGTTCATCCTGATGAACATATTGCAGCATTCAGTATAGCTTGTGGAGTAATTGGGGTAGATTTTGAAGATGTAGCAGTCATGATTTTTGTTGAAACATTACAAGGTCTTGCTGCAGATTGGTTTTATCATTTACAGGTTTGATCTGTGACTGATTAGACTATTTTGAAAGATAAGTTTGAAGCCAGATTCAAACCTGCAAAAGATGCACATACACTTCAGGCTCAACTTACACAAATGAAAAAAGAGGCACATGAGCCTATGAGAGACTTCATAGCTAAATTTGACAAGTTGAGAAATAAAATCCCTATGATTGCCAGACATACAGCTGAGAATCTTAAATGCTTTTTCATTAATTCTCAGCTACTAGAAGTTAGTTTCATCTTGAGACGTGCTGGCCAAATAGATCTTGAGGCAGCTCAACTTTTGGCCACTGAAGTAGAAGATGATTTCATATTAACAGGAAAAATAAGAAAAGATCCCAATAAAAATAGAGCTTCATCATCATCAGAATTTGTATCTACAAGCACCACAGATCCAATAGTGCAGAAATTATCAAATGAGCTCCTTGCCCTCAAAAAGTAAATGGCTCAAGGAATGTCTTCTGCTCTTACATACAGAAGAACATTCCCAAATCAGTCATATCAAGGCAATGTTTCTAGAAACCAAGGACAATAAAATCGTCTTCCTCCTCCACAAGGAAAACTTGCCTTGGAAGCTCCTCCAACTAATTCAACAATGGAATATCTTGAGACAGAATCAGATTTTTCTTATCAACCTGAATTGTATCAAGAAAATGATGCTGATATCATTGAAGAAAGTCAAGAAGAATCAGCTGGTGACTCCCACATTAGTTTCCTGAATTATCAGGATGAACCTGGAAGCAAAGGAGAAGCTTCAGATGGATCATATGCAGTGTTTACTAGATCTAAGAACTAATCAGTCTAGTAGGCTGATAAAGGAAGGACAGAAGAGCAATCACAACCAATAGTCACAATTTCCAAGCATGGATCAGTTCTGCCCTTTCAACCAAAATATCTAGTAATTCAAAAGGTAAATACATCTGCTACGCCTTCTCCTTCTACTTCTAATTCGCAAACCAGTATACCTTCCACTCCTTCTAAAACTTAGAAATCTGAAATACCTATCTTTGTGCCTAGTTTGATTCAGCCATTTGATATAATTGACCATGTAAAAAAGACAAAAATACAAATGTCTGAATTTGAGTACTTGCAGTCCAATCTAGATCAACTGGATAAGTTGGTCCAATATGTTAAAAATAAGACCGTCCCTGCAGTGCAAAAGGCCAAAAAAGTGACTTCTAATTCCCAAATAAATATGCCTAGTCCAAATAATCTGATTATTACTCCTCCAACTGCTTCTAGAAAAATAAAACCCTTCTATGTTTCCTTGTTAATCAATGGCCACAAGCTGAGTAATTGTATAATAGATTCAGGTGCCTCTAATAATGTAATGCCTACTAAAGTCACTGAATCTCTTGGTCTCATATTGACTAAGATGTTTGGTAGATGTTTCTCCATGGAGAACAAACAAGTGCCATTGTTGGGGTAGATCAAAGATGCTCAATTTGCTTTTGCAGCCTTTTCGGACAAGAGGATTAAAATGACTATATTAGTGGCTGAAGTCCCAGCGTCTTATGGTATTTTACTTGGATAGAATTTCTGTAAGGACGTGAGAGGAGAGCTGAACATGGATCTATCTGAGGCAAGGATTCCTATACAAGGCATGATGAAGAGATTACTTCCTGAAAAGGAAGCAAAGTATATAGTCACCAAGACGTCAGCTCTGGAAGCTCAAATCCTCTTTGAATCTATAGGTATGGGTAATTACTTTTTGTATACATATCATGAAGAAAGACCCTCCATCTCTGATGAGGGAAAGTCTGAAGTAAAGTCAACATCTGATGAGATTTGGACTTTAGAATTTGATGGTAGTTGTTCTTCTTCTGATTCTGGAGCCAGAATTGTTTTGATATCTCCTCAAGGAGATATGTTTCCATCATCCTATAAGTTACAATTCAACAACACAAATAATACAGTTGAATATGAATTGCTATTGCTGGGCATGAAAGTTGCTCAAGGAAGAGGCATCAAGTGTCTTCATGCTAAAGGGGACGTCGAATTAGTGATCTACCAAGTGAGAAATTCATATAAGGCTAAGAATGAAAGGCTGCGCCATTACTGAAATCTTGTTTGGGATCAAATTGAAAGTTTTGATGCTTTCAATATTTCATTTATTCCAAGAGAATCTAATGATAGAGCTGATGCACTTGCTGTTTTAGAAACTCTTTTAGTTTCACATTCTAATTTTAAAGAAGCTAAATACACCATTGAGTTGATCTATAGGCCGAGTGTTCCTGATAATATTGATCATTGGCAAATTTTCAATGATGATAATTAGATCATTGCCTTTTTGGAAAGAAAAGACAATTTTGAATAGCTGTATTTTGAAGGCAGCAAATCTCAGAAGTCTGAATTAATTCCTAGATCAGTTTCAGATGTAAATGAAGAGGTTATACAGCTGAAAGGAAATAAAATTCCTAAAGGCCTAGTTTCTCTTGAAAAGCTATTTGACAAGCATGATAGATTTGTCAAAGAACAACAGACGGATTCAAATTTATCTCAGGGATTTGACCAAGTGAATTTGACCAATGAAGAAAATCCAAGAATGGTCAACATTGGTAAGTGTTGTACACCTGAAGAAAATCCAAATTTACTTCTTTGCTTCGTCAATACATTGATGTCTTGGCATATTCATATGAAGATCTGAAGTCTCTCAGTCTTGATGAGATCAGTCATCATATTTCTCTCAAGGTTGATTCAACACCTTACAAGCAGAAATCCAAACAATACAATCAAAAGATTTCAGGTACAATTATGTCTAAGATTCAAAAAATGTTAAATTCTAGAATTATTTTTCAATCCATCATTCTACATGGATTGAAAATATAGTTCCTGTAAGGAAGAAAAATGGCAAAATTTGCATTTGTGTTGATTTTTGGAATCTAAATCAGTCTTCTTTGAAAGACAATTATCCTTTGCCAGTCATGGACCAAGTGCTCCAAACAATAACAAGATCAGAAATGTTATCAATGCTGGATGGCTTTTCAAGCTATAATCAAGTTGAGGTTGCTAAAGCTGATCAATACAAGACTGCATTCACCATGCCTTGGGGTACTTTTGCATACAAAATAATGCCATTTGGATTAATAAATGCTGGCACTACATTCCAGATAGCTATGGACATGGCATTCAAAGATGAAATTGGCAAATTCATAGTTGTATATCTTGATGATTTAACTGTCTTTTCAAAGCGCAGATCTGATCATGTGCACCATTTGTAGCGAGTGCTGGAGCACTGTCGGGAAAATGGTATTTATTTGAATCCTAAAAAGTATATTTTTGGAGTGACAGAAGGGAAACTCCTTGGACACATTGTGTCCAAAGAAGGCATAAATATTGACTCACATAGAGTCAAGTCTATTCAAGAGCTAAATTTGCCTGCAAGTAAGAAAGATGTTCACTCTTTCTTTGGAAAAGTGAATTTTTTACGAAGATTTATCCCTAAATTTGCTGAAAAGACAAGACACATTGTAGATATGATGAAAGGAAAGGATACTTTCAGCTGGACCAAAGAAGTTAAAGCAACATTTCAAGATATCAAAGTCACTATTGCTCACGCCCCCACCTTGGTCTGCCCAGATTACCACAGAGATTTCATTATATATAGCTATGCATCTGAGCATACTCTTTCAACGATTCTTGTCCAACAAGACAAAGAAGGTATGGAATCCCCTATCTCTTTCATGATTTGTCCTCTGAAAACTCATGAAATGAAGTATTCAAATATAGAGAAACATGCCTATGCCTTGGTAAAAGTAGTCAAACACTTTCACTTCTATATTTTGAATTCACATATTAATGCCTTAGTTCATGATAGTACAATAGAGGCTATATTAACTTAGCAGGAGTTTGGTACAAAGAGAGGTAATTGGATTGCAAAAATCCAAGAATTTGATCTGGATATCAAGCCAACAAATCTGGTCAGAGGTAAAGGTCTTTGTCAATTGATGGCTGAAAATAAGCCAGAAGATACACAACATGAAGAAGCTAAAGTAGATAATATGCCAATAGTTCTTTTTGTTTCTACTACGAATGAATGGTATTCAGATATTGCCTATTTTCTGACTTATGGAGAATGTCCTACTCATTTGTCATACAAAGAAAGGAGAACTATCAGATTGAAAGCTACCAATTTTGTTCTTTGGGATAACGGCCTGTACAAAAAAAACATAGATGGAGTTTTTCTTCGCTGTGTAGACAAAGAACAACAGACCCAACTCTTGAAATCTTTCCATGATCTAGCTTGTGGAGGACATATTTTTGCTCCAGTGACTGCTCACAAAATTTCTTAGAGCTAGATATTATTGGCTGACTCCTTTTCAAGATGCACATAAATGGGTAAGGAAATGTGAACTTTGCCAGCAATTTGTTGGAAGATCCAAGTTGGCTGCTCTACCTCTTAAGCCAGTAATCATAGAAGAACCTTTACAGTAGTGGGGACTCAATTTTATTAGGATAATAAATCCATCATCAAGTGCTGGACATGATTATGTCCTTACAACAACTGATTATTTCACTAAGTGGGTAGAATCAATCTCGACAAAGCATGCTACCTCAGAAGTTATATGTAATTTCTTGAAAGAGAACATCATTTCCAGATTTGGAGTCCCACGTAAAATTGTTACTTATAATGTAGCTTGTTTTACCTCTCAAGATATCACACAATTTTGTTTTGATTATGGAATTACGCTTTCTCATTCTTCTGATTATTTTCTGCAAGGGAATGGACAAGCTGAGTCTAGTAATAAAAATTTGGTAACTATTATCAAAAAACTTGCAAATGATAATCAAAGGATATGGCACAAAGTATTGGTAGACGCTCTGTGGGCTGATAGGATCATGCCAAAAAAGGGTAATTAGTATGTCTCCTTTTCAACTTCTCTATGGTATTAATGCAGAGATACCAATCACTTTAGAGTTACCAACTTTGAAATTGGCAAAGGCTATTGAAGATCAGACATATGAGAGTTCTATGGACAAAAGAATCATGTACCTAACTCAGCTGGAAGAACAAAGAACCATGGTGGTGGACAAAATTTATATTCATCAAAATTTGATAATGAAACTTTTTGATCAGAAAGCTAGAAATCGTGATTTTTAGATTGGGGATAAAGTCCTGGTGTGGGACAAAAGAAGAGAGCCAAAAGGGATGCATGGAAAGTTTGATTCTCTTTGGAGAGGTCCATTCACAATTCATCAGCACATGGGGGAAAATACTTTTTTGATGAAGTACCAAGATGGCATGCTCTTTTCTCTACCCCATAATGGGCAGCATCTGAAACACTTCAATTCTTGAAGTATCATATCATTGCCTCTGTATATATGTATATTTGTACAATTTTAATTTCTATTTTGTTTTGTTTGTTTTCATCCTTGTTGCATTTCATTTATTGAAAGCATGACTCGGAAGCCCAATGGTACACTTGAAGACACTGGAGATTCTGAATTCTACTCCTTCCAATTCATTTTGCAATTGACAGAAGTTCCCCAACTGGAGCCAGCTATTGTCTCCTAAAAATAACAGCTATTTTTGGAACAACATTTAAATTATTTTGGTTCTCCAAACCAAAATAATGTCTTCCATTTAAAAATTTTGTCTTAGATATTCATATTTCTCATTTTCAGAGCTTCTCAGAAAGTCTATGGACTCTTCAGGTGGTTTTCAGTCAAAAGAATTGGTTTTTAACATTTGTTCATTTTCTGAGATTGGTTCAAAGTTTTGGTTCAATTGAAAATATTCATCAACAAACACCAACAGTTCAACAAGGGCTTGGTGCACTTCATTGAACCTTTGAATCGGTTCAACAAAGGTTCATAAAAAAGGTTCAAAGGGTCGGTTCAAAGCTAAAAGTACTTTTTTGTAGGACAAGTGTCCTTGCAGAGGACACTTCACCGACCAAAGCATCATTCGGCTGGTTCGAAGACTTTTTTCAAAGACTTGTCAAAAAGCCCATGGTAATTTTCCCCAGAATTTTTGTCAACGGGAATTTTTCCATGGAATTACCTGCTGAGAGCTTTCAAAGGAAAATATCTAATGTCCCGAGGAAAATGTTTGTGGGTATGTTCAAAGCCAATGGCCCGAGATAAGAACCTGGGGGAAATTTATGATGGGTTAACAGAAGCTGAAGGACCATTTCTCAAGGCCCAAAAGGGCAAAGTGCAGTCTTGAAAAGTGCCAAGTGGAAGATAAAAGAAGACCAAGGGATGACGTGCCTGAGCACGTCAAATTCAACACAGTCAACTAGCCGTTGAAAACACAGTGATGGGTAGGAAGACGTCAATTTTAGGGACAGTAAAATAGCCATTGATCTTTTGAACATACAACACAAAATATATTCACAATTTTCAAGGCCAAGACTAGCAGAAAGTAGGGAAGAAACAGAATAATAATTTAAATTTAGGACCCGATTCAATTGGCAGAAGAAGGAGGAATGATGAAGATAAGATTAAATTGTCGGGTGGAACATTGAAAGTACAAACTTTCAATAAGCGCGACTTATTTCCTTGCATTGATAAAATCAAAAGTGAAAAGTGCCCCTAAGTTCCAGCGCGTCTCCTTAGCAGATTTCAATGCAAATTGATGTATTATTTGTTCCCAAGTCCTTTTGAAGAGACTATATAAGGGACTTTTCTTGATTGTAATAAGGATCTTCTTTTTGATAATAGGAACGAAACTCTGCCAAAATTGAGAGGCATCATTGAGACTTTGTGCTCAGTCTGTTTATCATATTTTGTTAATGAAAACAAGGGACTTTTTCAGACTTTGTGCTATGATATCTTATTTGTTTCATTGATTTAATAAGTAGAATTAGTTAATTTGTCAAGAAGGTGTCCTGGAGAATCAACTGTGGAGAGACTTTGTGCCCCCATAGCTGCCTTCAGTGTGTTTGTATTTTCATTGCTGTGTAAAGAACTTTGGAAAGACTTTGAGCTTTCATTGTTCTTCCTATAACACTCTTGAGTATTTCATGTGCAGACTTTGAGCTGTGTCTTGATTTGCTGGTTACCATACTTTAGTCATATTCTGCTTTTATTTCCAGGAGTATTCTTGTGGCTGGTTGAAAAGTTCTTCTGAAAGAAGAGGAGTGTTGTCTGTCATTCTCTTAAGTTCTTCCTTTGTTTTGTATACATCATCTCTGAAGAAAGAGAGATGGATGTCTGGTCCTACCCTTGAGTACTATTTTCTGTTCATATATATACATAACATATCCATAGGGAACCTCCCCTTGATGAGAGGAGAGAGAAGTCTCCTTATGATGTTATAAACTTACACATTAGGACGACTAATCTTCTTGCTTTGGCTGATAAGACCTATTTTGTTTACCAATACACTGATAGACAAAATAATCAACCAAGACCAAAGAAGCTTATCAAATTGGTCAGTTTTAACACATCTTAAAATCAAACCTATAATGTCCTTTTTGAACAACACTCCATCAATAAAGATGTATGACACTGTTGCAGTCTAAAGTTTCTTCTTTGTGATGTATTGAAACCCATTGTACACTCTCCCATTTGGAGAAATATTACAATGTTCCATGTCCAGTTAGATGGAAGAGCATCTTCATCTTCCTATTGGGTGTTTTGGATTAGCAGGATTGTCTCTTTTTCTTCTCACATCTTTATCAAGATATTCACATAATTCCTTTCCTTAGACTAGCTTCGTGACCCTAACTTCAATGTCATATTATATATACTTGGTGACCCATCTGGCTCTCTTTTCGTTCAAATCCCTATTAAGGATAAAATCCTTCACACTTGGGTGAGCCACCATTAGTATGATCTTACTATTTGAAACTAAATGCCTAAATTTCTTCAAATTTGTAACAAAAACAAGCACATGCTTTTCAAAAAAGCTATATCTTTCTTCATAACCCACCAAACCTTGGTTGAAGAAAGCAATGGGTTACTATAGATCTTGATTATTCTACTCCATGAGCATGGTAGAAATTACATCTAATGTGGAAAAGGCATACAAGTAGAAGTACTTATTGAAATCTAGATAAAATAGAGTGGGGGCATGAGATATGGCCTTCTTGATGGCCTCAAAGATCCTCTTTCCTTCTCTTGTCCATGTGAACTCCTTGCCTTTTCTCAACATATTAGTGAGTGGCTTGCCCATCTATGTAAAGCTTGGAATGAACCTCCTGATGAAGTTGATCTTGCCTAAGAAGCTCTGTGACCCTTTCTTGTGTTTAGGAAGTGATAGAGCAAGGATTGATTCTATTTTTTCTAGATCAATGGATAAACCAACTTTAAATACCACATGTCCCAAAAATCTTCCATCATGCACTAAAAAAATGCATTTTTTTGGATTCAAAGAAACCCCAAACTGTCTACATCTATCAAAAATAGCTCTCAAATGTGTTAGATGATCATTAGGATTCTTTGACAAAATTTTTATATCATCAAATTAAACTAAAACCATATCATTCAAAAGACCATGAAAAGCAAAATCCATTGCTATTTAGAAGCTGGCTCCAACATTAGATAGTCCAGAAGGCATTTTATAATATACATAGGTTCCCCATTTTATAGTGAAGGCAATTTTATGCCTATGTTCTTTCACTATGATCTGATTATAGCTAGAATAACCATCAAGCAATGAGAACCTTTGAGAACCTACCACCTTTTGTAGAATTTGATCCATGGAGGGTAGTGGGTAATGATCCTTTAGGGACACCTTATTGAGGTCTCTGAAGTCAACACATAACTGAATCTCTCCATTGTTTTTTCTCACTAGCACAAGGTTTGCCACCCAAGATGAATGATTAATTAGAAATATTATCCTAGATGCAATAAATTTATAGATTTCTCTTCTCATGAGATCTTCCACTCTTGGTTTGACAGGTCTATACTTTTGCGTAACTACCTTGGCATTGTTTTCTAATTGAATGGTGTGTTGTGAAAGCTTGGGGTCAAACCTTTTCAAGTATTTGTATTCCCATAAAAATATATCAAAAAATTATTTGCATAAAGAAATAAATGTATCTCTTTATTTTATTTTATTGACCTTTCCCAAGTTCAAAAAATTACCCTTAAAGATCTCTACTTTTTTACAGTGTTCCTCTTTAGTTGAGATGTATGCCTTCCCCTTTCTTACTTGGTTATTTTCATTGAAGATGATCTCCAATGTCATAATTCATTTGGGAAGCTTATTTGATTTTAGTTATACTATTTGATCATCATATTGATTTTGGAACCTGGTTCCTATGGCAGAACTCTACCTCTTGCATTAGAAAACATATGATTTGATCATCATTGTCAAAGACTTGCCAACTCACCTCATTATCAAGTAGATTTGGTATATATATAATTTTGACCTTATCTTGGTGTTGGTTACCTTTGAATCCTTTTACTATCTCATATTAGTCACTAATGGAATCAAGCCTATTTATAGGCTAGTTTGCTTCTCTTGGTATGGACTGGATATCAAACACCAGAAAATCTTCAATGAGGTCCCATACCTAGTGATTAAGGGATTTCAGATGGTGACTCTTGACTGTATTTAGGCCACTCACCGATTGTACTAAAAGTTCACTATCACCCTTGACTTTGAGGAGATGGATACCTTGATTAATTACTTCTTTCAAACCATGTAAAAGAGCTTCATATTCAGCTATATTTGAGGTGTAATTGAATTAGAGTTTTACAGTAGAATGATACTTTTGATTAGAGGGTGAAACTAGCATGGCTCCCACTCTACTTCCATTCTTAGACATTAATCCATCAAATAAAAATCTCCATATACCATCTTCTTCTTGAGTAATGTTAGTTAAGGAAGGTATAAAGACACCTTTCTCATGCATACAACACACTCCCAAGTCTATCTCTTTAATTATGTTGTATGGATCAAATTCATGGTTATCAACTACCCACTCATCCAAGTACATATATGAGATGCCTTATAGATGACTATGGGGTTCTTGTTCAATAACCTCTTCAACCCATTTAAAAGGGCATAATTGGTATTTACAATATTGGGCATGTAAGGCTCTAGGTGGAATCTGGCTATAGGCTCATACCTTATCATGACTTTGGTTCCATACCTAGTTCTAAAAACCATATATAACAGATCAAAAGATATATATCCCCCAATATTAGTAGTGAATTCTGTAGACAAGCATATGAAAAAATAGGGGGTAGGTCTACCACCATCACATCTTGAGTAATGACACAAAGTGGACATGTTGTGAATGTGATCTGAAGATCCTCCAAGATTCCTAATATATTAGTAAGGGAACCATCTAATTGAAAACTACCTTTATCATTAGGTACATATTTGAGCCCAAGCTTGTATGATATGGATTTAGGCACTACTAAGGTTAAATCACCTGAGTCAATCATGAAAATGTGTACCAAACAATCCCTTATGATGACTGAAAGATAAAATGGGGGAGGCTTTACAAATTTAGGAGGGACAACATTTTAAGGTTGGCTTGTTCTTAGAATTTGATTGAGAACTTGGCTAGGGGATCGGTTAGGTTAACTATTATTGATGAAAATAACATTACATTTATCAACCATTTTTTCCACCTGAGAAAGTTTAGAGAGCTCTTGATGGATAATATCCTTTTGCCTAGGGATAAATAGAGCATCATACATGGATATAGTTACATTAGCCTTCTTTAAATTATCTACAATATTATAAGGAAAATTAGTACCTTTAGATTGCCCTTTGGATGTGGAGGCATCACTTGGAATTTGAGTAACATGAGGAATGAAAGGGGAAATATACTATTGTCTATGGGATTAGGGCACTTATTGATTTGTAGGAGCTTGAGCAGCTATATCTGAAGAAGTGGGTTATTGACTAGTTTGAAGAGGTGATGAAAAAGCCTTATATTTCCCTAAATTATCCTCCAACACCCTTTTATTAGCTCTTATCTAAGCCATAAATGATTCATTTGTCCTTTGGGTTTATCCCATAGTGGCTACTATATGATCAAACACATATTCCTCTTATTGGAAATTCATATATATGCTATTAGTAGGTGCTCCACTCATGCTCCATTATTGTTGGCTCTGAGCTTCTGATCATGACATGGTAGGCATGTTATCTTGACTCACTTGGGGGGATTGTGATGGAAAAGACATCATGTCATGACTCTAAAATGAAGGAACATGTTGTTAGTCAGGGTCTTGATACATATTTTAAGTAGTGGCCATTACCATCTCATTGGAATATCTTTTTGATTACTATGAACCTTCTTGGGCATAGTTATTTTGAGTTGGCACAATAATTCTAGAATTACTTGGAGTATTGGGATTGTATTTCCTTGATTGAGGCTTCTACCCATGTCCTTTCTAATTGGTTTAGTAGGTTGGTCTATTGTACTAAAAATTATGATTAATCTATTGGTATGGACTATATGGTGGAACCTGTTGCCTCTCCATTACAACCAACTTATTGTTTTAGGCTTTGAGGAGACTCTCTATCTTTTCCAGTCTATTAGTTTACTCACCTTCTATTTGATAAATTTTTGTTAATTATATAACTAGAGGGATAGTTGGAGTAAGAGGATGTATTTCTAGAAAGAGAGGCATTGGTGGCCTTAGAGCCAACTTTCCTACTTGTATAAGGCAATTTCTAGCCCTAATTACTACTTCAAAATCTCTAAGTAGGGTATTCCTTCCCATGGATTGAATCATTACAGTTACATCTGAGTTGAGAGGCTTCAAATAGTATATAAAATCATAGTTGGGCATAGGATTGATTACCACAAGAATTTTTTCCCAAGTCTTCTAGAATCTATAGTTAAAATCCACCATGAACTCATTAAGGAATCTCTTGATTTTTGTGAGCTACTCGACAAGTAATATATGATCACTCTTGTCTTCAAATTTCTTGCATAGGACCTCTCCAAACTCATCCTAGCTATTGATTGATGTGAGGGGTAAACATCTATACCACTGGAGTGCTTTCCCTTTGAGAGAAGTCGCTAACAACCTCATTGTTACATTTTCTTGAGTTATATGATGCACTGAACAAAGGTTAGCAATATCAAAAATATGGTCTATAGGAGTAACTAGATTTTATCCTATATAATAAGTAAAATACTTTAAAATTGAGACTATAATATCATCCCATTAAACGAGTTTCAAAGGGCTACCACCATTGAATAAGATAAAGGCTTTCCTCCTAGAAATGACCATATGAGGTATGGGGTTTATAATAGTGTTTAGCTAAACAATACTAGCTTGAATAAGAGGATTTTAGGAAACAATATGGGGAAAGAGGGGTAGGTGTAGGCTTTAGCTAAGGGGCCTTCTTTTTCTTCTTTGATTGTAAAGGTAACTCAGACAACTCTATTCCCTTCCCTTTTTTGGAGGATCTTGTGATAACTCTGTGTTGACCAAATTTTGCCCATAGGCAAAATTTTTGGTCCCCTTCCTCCCTTGTTATTCATGCCAGTCACTTTTAGGTTGTTCAAGTTCAACATGTTTGGTTCATGGCCTAGTTCAAGCGTTTCAAAAACTTTTGGTTCAAAGGGGTCATCGCTCGGTTCAAGAATCTCATTTCAATAGCGTTGAACCTTCGTATCGTTGAACCGTTGAACCAATTTTTTGGTTCAACAGGATAGGTTCAACATACTTGGTTCAAGACATAAGTTCAACATGTTCAGTTCAATGGAAGCTCATCAGCATTGGTTCATCGACGCACTTGGTTGAACCTTTGAACCGTTGAACCGTTTTGGTTCAACGGCTTGGTTCAAGGGTATGCCCTTAACTAAAGGGAAGTCTTCAAAATTTGAAAGGCCCTTGCAAAGGGGTAGGTGCTTCAATGCAAAGGATCAGGTAAGTTCAAAGTTCAAAGTTTAGTTCAAAGTTCATTTTGCTCAAATAGACTAAGTTCCAAATTCCTTTAGACTTTTTGCCCAAAGGAATTCCTTCGGACAAAAAGTCTGAAGGAATTTGGGCACAGCATAAAGCAAAGCCAAAGTGACCTGGGGAATTTCCACAGACTTTTTAACTGTGGGAAATGTCTTTGGACAAAATTTTGTAGAAAACATAGAGGCAAACAGGACCCAAGGAAATTGTCCACGGGGACCCGGGGAAAAGTTTGAGGCAACAAAAGACTCGCCGAAGGACCCTGAAGGGTAGGTGCCCTTGCGGGGAACTTCCAGCCAAAAAGCAAAGGAAAGAGGTCCCACGAAGAAACCATGGAAAACTAAGCCATATAAAGACAAAGCCACATGGACCCAACTAACGTAGCGAAGGACCTGAGGACGTCCCAGAAGCCATCAAATTTAACAAGGAGAAATAGTTGCTGGTGTTCAAAGCATGACGTCTGCGGGGACGTCAAATTTAACAAAGTAAAGTAGATATTTGCTTCCAAATGGAAGAATGCTAACCAAGGGCCCAAATACAAGCGACCCACCAGAATGTTTGCCCAAGGGGCCGAATGAGCCAGATGAGACAAAATGGAGAAGGGACAAGAAGACAAGCATGGAATGAGCAAGCAGTTAGTCCAAGTGGTGCCATTTGAGAAGTGACTTCAGTAGGTAAAATAGTTCTTGCAAATTGATCATAAGAGGATGCAAATAGCTGGTAATGTAACCGGTTTCTCCATTTTACATTAAATGGGGAGACAAATCATGTATTGACCTTAAAGAAAGGGATTTTGAATAGACAAAAGGGCAGTTCATTAATTCCTTGAGCGACTTGTTATTTCCAAGGAAGGGACACGACATGCCACTTATAAATAAGGAGTGCCAAATGAGCCTCCTTGCTTTTCCATATATATTGTGAACTTGCCATTTGTAATCATCTTCCACAATTTTACTAGGTGCAACCCTGCTAAAATTTATACCTAAATCTATAAGCACAAATTTTACCTCTTCTTTGATGGATATTCTGTGTATGTCCTAAGTGTTAATCAATGTTTAGTCATTGTCTTTTGATACTCTCATAGGTTCAACACCAATACACCAGTTATCTACAAGGCACAATCTGTAGCTAACAAGAGAAGAGTTATATTTGGGGTGCATAAACAGAATGGATTATTTACAGAGTGCCTCTCACAACACCTTAGGTGAACCTCCTTTTTTTTGTATTTTCATTTAAACCTCCCTGTCAAGTTTACAGACTGGTTCTTTTGCCAAGTGTGAAGCATATGATGTATTTGTCTGATTTTGAGTGTGGATGTGAGAAGGTCATTTCATTTTGGTGTATCACCTCTTTAGAGTAGTTTGTTTTTCTGCATCTTCCTCCCTTTTCATTCCCCCCAGTTTACATACCTATATATATATATATATGCCTATATTAACACTTGATGAAACAAACATGATGCATCAAATGGAGCTAGCCCTTATCTAGAGACTCTCCCCTCCAGCTTTGCCAGTCCCATAGGTGAGAGGGGAGTTTCCATGTTGCGAGGAGAAGACAGGAGTTTGACTTCCTGTCAAAGGGTGCAATTTTCCTACGTCAACACTCTGGGGGCATAAAAGATTATGCAAGATTAGTGGTCCCATTAGGCATGCCAAAACTATTAGTTATCTAGATAACATCCTAATGGGGGTTATATTCTTTCAAGTCTAACCCACACCTGAAATAACATGGGAATGGTCTAAGGCTATTGGATGCCTATGACTAGACTAGACCTCTAGGATTTTTATGAGGCTAGCTCCTCAGATTTTATAATTTGGAC
The DNA here is from genome assembly GCA_037957365.1 of Torreya grandis. Classification (NCBI taxonomy): domain Eukaryota; kingdom Viridiplantae; phylum Streptophyta; class Pinopsida; order Cupressales; family Taxaceae; genus Torreya; species Torreya grandis. Next base: position 754,681 of record JARHVA010005617.1, on the reverse strand, counting down.
CTTTATTTTTGAAACCTAAAATTGATTGGGGTGAAAAGAGTTAAGATATTGTATAAAATGAAAACTATTCTAACATGTGGTGATGCACCAATAATTTATCAGACCCACTCATATGCTTGGAATCTTTAACACACTAATGAATTATGAAAGAAAATAATGAAATTATTACTATGCTTCTATGCAAAAATATTTCATATATAGGTCTATTTGATACACTCAAACTAGGGAGTAATTAAAATAAGGTCTGGTTAAAGACACTTAAGTTCAACTATCCCCTATATGCTTGAGAGATCAATGCTAAGACACACTATATGACTTACAAAGAAAGCTCCTAGAAGCAATTTTGAGTTTGGACATATAAAACAAAGATAACATTCATAGTTGCATACTACAAAAACACAAAACACTAAATGCAGATTAGCAAATGAGTACAAAATATCTATTCACTACTCGAAGAGGTGTTTAATACAATTTTAGAAGAGTTTAATTGTACCAGATTGAGGGATGTAAAATAATAGGTTGAATGCTATACTTATAGTTAAAAAGGAGCAAGAGGAAGGGGATTTTGGTGCTCAAAGAGTGGAGGAAAGTCCTCTAGATCAAGGAGTGATGTGGTAGCCTTTGATTATCTTTTACATGCATGTCTCAATCAACAAAAAAATCTCTTATTATCCCACTAATCCTTGAGCTTCTCTCATTGGTTGAGAGTGTTATACTAGAAACAAGGGTTTATTACATGATGATCAAGTCCATTTGAGCAGAATCAAAAAACTTAACTTCCTCTTCAAGTATCATCTCACCACCTCGGGACCCTAAGTCTACTCACTGTGATCATGAGGATCAAATCCTTGAATCTTGATACTAAAAAACATGTCATGAATTAGGTGGTGGAGTACCTTATTTGTTGATGATGGGCACCCTTGCATTTATTTCATATTAATTTCCTTCCCATATCTAGATTATAGGTTCCACCTATAAATGGAAAACTAATCCAAGGACATTAGTTTTCCCTAAGTCTTTTATATTAAATGGACCCATGAATAATTTATCACTGTTATATATTGTAATAGGTCAAATAAACCTATTATATCTATATGAGGATTGAGAATTCATATATTCATAGATCCTTCTTTAACCTAGGGAACTAGTCACAAGAAAGAACCATGTAAGCTCTAACTTATCAAACTAGAGATCAAAATAAGATCTAATGGTGATACCTTCATATTTTCCATGCTTGACTACATCAGTCAGAACACTTTATGGCATTTGAATGAGATTTAATAGTATCAAGAAGACCCTACAAATTATTGCTTTCCATGGTCAAAAATAGGTTCTTAACCTCCATTAAAAGCTGTGGGCTCACCTTTGCTCTAATTGGCTACCAAAAATTAACTTGGCTCATTGACACATTAAATCTTGTTCTCTTAATTAGATCTTTAAGATATGAATCACATGATCCCTCATATACACAATTGAATTATTAATCTTATCTCTACTTATGCCATGTTTTGAATGTGCATTAATCCTCAAGATATTACTCTTACTCTATCATTTCACATGCTTATGCCATATGTCAACCCCTCAAGCTTTATAACTATTTGCCTCATCTCGAACTATTTTATTGAGATGTATGATCAAGTGAGGACCATTGATATTGATAGGACCCATTGTTTGAAATCCAATGGCTAGTCCACAATCTTAAAATTGATAGTCTATGCGATGTCATTGGACATTCGTATGACTGTCATTGATGATCACACAACCATCAAATTTAAGCTCAAAAGGATTTTCATGCTTTGTCTTTAAATTTGAAATTCACACAACTATCATTCATAATTTTATAGAATGTGATTGACATCCCATAGACCATCAAATTTAAACATAGGTATATTTTTTCTCAAGCCTTATTTCGATGTTCATGCAAACATCTTATGCTTTTTTACCATAATTGAAAGCTTAGATCTTAAAGCATGAGAATCATGGAGGTATCAAACTTTCAAAATATGTTATTAAGGTCAAAAGGGACAAACCTATTTGATCCACTAGTCCTAAGAGCTTCCAAAACAAAGATATTTAGAGTTCAAGATGGATGATCCATAACTGCTTCTACATGATGCCCTGGTGACAACCGATCTCAAATGATTAAGTATGGGAAACTTAGTGGAAATGCATGGAAGCCCAAATTTATACATATATAACTCTATTTACACTTTAGTGGAGGACCTTGAACTTGGTCCATAATAACTTGAGACCAAGGTGAACAAACCCATGTGATCTTATTCCCTTACAACTATTGCATGTGTGAGATATAGATTTGTGAAGATGCTCACTCAACTCTACTAGAACCTTCTTGAAAATGGATAAGTATGGGAGAGCATGTAGAAAGTGACTAGGGAGCTAATTTTTGACCTCAATATATTTTGATGTGATTTGGTGGAGGACCTAAGATTTATATCATATGATCTTGGCACAAAAGTGAACAAACCCATATGATCAATTCTCCTTGACTCATCCATATGTGAAATATATGGCCTCAAAAAACTTCCCACTTGTACTTTCTGCCACTAGACCCAAGATGTCAGGATGAATACAATGAAGAACTAGATGAAAAATAGGAGCTTCCTAAGTCATTTGAAGTAGTCTTAACACCTTATAAGGGCTCTACAACTTTGGACCAGGTTCCAAATGTTGAAAACCACATGAAAACTTGCATGGTCTCTTTTAGTTGGAAATCTTAGACCCCTTTCTGAGCCTTAGATCCACTTCTTCATCAAACCATGCAAGAGCTTCATATGTGTGCCAAAATTAGCCAATAATATGCTTAGGACCATACCATTCAACTATGACTAAATTATCTGTAAGAACCCCACTTCTAGTCTTTTCCATCCATATTATGTAATTGATATCCCTAAAGTGTCATTTGGAGATATCAAACACATACCATTCCTTTAAATCAATCTAGGATTGAATGATAATTTTGGAAATTTACCTATAGGTCCAATATACTATTCAATGTCATGGTGATTTTTATCCTATTCAAAGTCTATAGCTTATTTATAAAATAGTATCTATATTTTGTGTGACATTAGAGTCATGTTTAGGTTTTAGCTAAAACTCACATGTAAGTCTCCCTTGCAAGGAAATATATCTTATTTTAAAGTGTCATGGACATATTTAAAATATTTTACAAGACCAAACCAAATTTTAGACCCATCTAAATATGATTCCTTGAACATTAAAATGATTTTTTCAAGTGATTATTTAACCGTAAATTGATAAGGGGGTATTTAGACTTAAGAATATACAAATTAATAAGCACAAGGGTGATAAACAAATATATAACAAGAAAATTAATTTACAAACTCTGATAAATAGTATTATAAATTTATAATATTGAGATATGTTAAAAATGAAAAGTACAACTATTGATTGATATTTCAATGAATTAAAAACAAGAGTACTTGGTTTCTTGCATGCATACAAATCTAGGTTGAAGCAAGCTAAAAATGGACTGGATCTAGATCTTAGAATAATCATCATATTTTGGAATTTTGCACTTTATGACATTAGATGCTTATGCCAAATTTGAATAATTACATTAATGCTAGTGTCTGAACTATATATAAGTGTCCTATATGGAATAGTGACTAGATCTAGATGCAATCAACTAGATCCTTTTGGGTTTTATATCACCTTTATTATGATGTATATAGATCATGTGCATAGGCTTTTATTTTCATCAAATGATTAAAACTAATATTTTTCACCCTTGAAGTGATTGTGGAAAAAATACATTAGTGGGCACATGATGTCGAGCTACCTTAAGGACCCCTCTTTCAATGGGTACTACATACATAGCCAATACTCTGAAGAGGGCCTCAAACTTATGTATTTCACCCCTACATGTTGGATCATGTGTGCATAAGGATCAAATGTGTGATAAACAAGTACATACAATGTCTTATCTTGTAATTTGACAAATATGGCTCATGAGATATTCTTTTAGTACTTCATACCTATAGGGATACTACTTCCATGACTGATATGGAAAAAAGGATGAGTACGGAAGTTTTGATCAATTGAATACTTGATTGAGTGTCACTTAGTAAGTTTCATTATTAGGTACTAATATTTACTAAGTGAGGAATAAATGAGGGTTGATATTATATATATACCAATCCATTTTAAAAATATATCACACTAAAGCACTTAGGCTGACCTTTAAGATATGTTTCATTTAAAAACTGGATGAATTTTAGGGTTAGACACGCAGTTGAAAAAAAAACACTTGCATTAATGTAGGCATTTGGTTGGGATGCAAGTATTTTAAAATATATAAAATAGGTATATGCCCAAAACTAGTAAAGAAGGATAATGATGAGGTTTAGAGCATTTTACATAGTATAGAAGTCCTGGTCATCATAATAATAGTGTTTTAACCAAGAGATAAGTAATTTGGATAAAAAATATATTGAATACAAGCCTTTCAACATCAAGAAAATCTTAGAACTAAAGGGTACAACCATGATAGGTGTTTGACAAGTGTTCAAGACTAAGGTGCTATATAATTCATATGTAGTGTATAGATTCTCCCCCCTTTAATCTAGTAATTAAATTGCTAGTTTAAAGGAAAATAAATGTGTACCTAGGTGTGTATAACATATCTTTCCTTTTTGTGAGTCCAACTTGAGTGATTTACTAGTGAATGACTTGTAACTAAGAGCATGTTAAAATGTATAATCAGTGCATATAATCTGAAATTGAAAGAATTTGAAATGCTTGAAAGTAAAGAGAACAACACTAGGAGTAACCTGTTGTTGATTCAACCATATTGCATTTTAGCAATTTTATTTGAAGAGATGTTTTATTATAAAGCCTTGGAGCTGAGATTAAGAAAATTTGGAAATGTAAAAGTGCATACATATATAGATATTGGAGGAAGACATGCCCCCAACATTGGCAAAAATGTGAGTTTCTACATGGCCATTGAGCTTATCTTACTCATGGAACCCAATCATACTTATAAATTAGTGAGTGTGAGTGATCTAATAAAATCACAATATATATCTAGTGGGGGTGTATGATTTAATCACTCCATCCTATAAATCTAGTGAAGTTAGATGATTTAATCAAGTTTGACTTATAAACTTGGTAAGATTGAGTGATTTAATCACCTCAACCTTACCAAATAGTGAATCAAATACTGTGGTATATTGGTTCAATATAAGTCCATAAAAGTTTATCCTAGGTATGATAATAATCCATAGTAGTATTTAAAATTTGAAAACTAATTTGATTTTACAAATTTAGTTTCCCTTTGCATGCCATATGAACTTCATATATGTCCCAAACTAAAATCTAGGCATAACAATTGTACCAATGTATAGAATGTATAAAAAATATGTATTTGAGTCATATAACTATGAAATTTGGTTGAATTTGAAAATTTTTCAAATGTGGAGGACACGTTCCCATGACATACTCCCATTGAATCTAGAGAATCAGAGAACTAGTTTAAGTGTGGAGAAGATGTTTCCATAACATGCCTACACTATAATTTGGAGATGTTGAGTACTAAATAGGTGTGGAGGTCATGCCATTTTGACATGGCCCCATTATGAGGTGAGGGGAATTAGAAATCAATGGTTACCTTACCTCAAAAGGATAAGATGACTATATAATCTATGTATGGATAATGTAGCATATAGGAGTAACATGTCTAGGTGGATATAACAATGAGGTACAAAGTATGTGATTACATCAATTCCTAATATGCATAATGTAAATCATGGAAACATATAAAGATTAATAATACAAGATCAACAACTATTCAAACACACACATAAGAACACTCAAAATTAATACAAAAGGCAATGGTCTAAGGAGACCTCATACAAGGGACATGTTCAAATGCCACACAATTGAAGGGCCTTGACTTAGTCAAATGTTCACAAAGGATATAATGACATATTCAAATGTCCACAAAAAAAAAATATGACATGTTCAAAATGTTACAATAGGAAAACAAAGGCATAGGGGATTCAAGTACTGAAGCATACTCAAGTGCTAAGACAAGTAATATAATTCAAGATAATAATAAACAAGGAAAGACACTCAAAGAATTGAAAAAGGAAAAGCATAGAATCATAAGAAACCAACATAACCATATCATACTAGTCCCTAGATATATCTATTAGCAAAAAATGTTAAGTATAGAGCATATCAAGTGCACTATGAAATATATAAGCATGGATAAATACATGTGTAAGTACATATGTTCAAACATGATAATGGAAATGATCATGGAATAATATAACTTGGGTACATCATGATTAAAAAAGTGGATGCCCTTAACATACTACTGATGTGAGTAGAGGGAAGGCTCAATATTTGTATGTGCATATATCATGTGATTGAGAATGACTAAATCACATTCAAAATATGTATGAAATGTATGTGTGTATATATAAATAAATGATATGATATCTACCAACATGTAACCATCAACATAGATACCAAGGAGCTAATAAAACATGAAAATGATAAATATTTTTAGATTTTTGAATGTTTTATTTATTTTTATAAATTTTTAAATGTTTTAATTTATTTGGTATTTTTGGAATATTTCAAGTAATATATTTTTGTAAATTCATAATGTTTATTAGGTTTTTGATAGGTTTCCCTTCAAGTCTAGCTATGCAGTATATGCCCTTTCCAATTTTATTTTAATTGTAAATGGTCCCAACCAATTTGGTTTGAATTTTATTTTTTTGTCTTTCTCTTCATTGACATTATTTTTATTTTCTTTGAGTACTAGGTCACCCATAATAAAATCACATAGATGAATGAACCTTTTTTTTATATGCTCGCTTGACATGATCTTGATAAACTAGTAAGTGTTTAGTAGCTTGTGTGTATTTTTTACTCAATTCTTCCAATTGATACAATCTATTTTCATGGTATTTATTACATTTTATAATATATTTGAGAAAAACACATAAGGAAGGTATTTAAATTTCAATCAATAAAACTACCATTGTACCCTAAACCAAAGAATAAGGTGTAGCCTCAGTAGGTGTACAAACACTAGTGCGGTATGCCCATAAAACATACAAGATTTGTTGGTTTTAATATGTACCAAATCATTCAATTGTCTTTCCTATTTGTTTCCTCTTCCTATCTATTACCCTTTGGGTAATATGGTTTATAAAAGGTATTTGTTGATTTCATATCTGATGCAAAAGAGTTTCACTATTTTATTTTTAAATGATGATCTATTATCGGTTAATAGTTGAAGGTATGTCAAAATGGGAAATAATGGTGGTCATAAATTTTTTTTAATATGTCATCTACTATGGTAAAATCAAGTGGAATATCCTCCACCCATTTTGTAAAATATTTTATGGCTTTGACTATAAATTAATGTCTAGTCGTGGACATAGGGTTTATTTTTCTAATTAGATTAAATCCTCATAAGGAGAAAGGCCATATAAAGACAATTGGCTATAACTCATGAGATGGTGAATGGTTTAAATTATTATATTTATGACATTTTAAGCATAATTTAGCATGCTTAATACATTATTTTTCCATAGTAGGTAAATAGTAGACTTGGCATAATAATTTTTGGGACATGGTCTTACCATTGGAGTTTCAACCAAACTCACTATCATTCACTTCTAAGAGTGTAGTTCAAGATTCATCTTTGTTTAGAAATTGAAGTAATTACCCATCAAATCTTCATTTGAATAATTCATTTTTGGTAATAACATAACAAAGTGCCTCTCATTATAATTTACATTTATCATTCTGTGTAAAATGTTATGGTATGTAAGCCCTATATAAGAAATTATAGATGTCACCGTACCATTTTATATTTGTAGAGATGTAAGTAATAATGAAAATTGCTAAGGCATCCATTTGATTTGAATAAATGTAAGGAGTTCATAACTAATGTATGGTAAAGTTTATGGAATCATCACTGATATCAAAAGGCATAAAAGATGCTACACTAGCCATTGCATCTACATGGCTATTATATTTACGTGGAATACTATCAATAGAGAATATATCAAATGTTTATTCTAGTCTATCCACCATTTCTTTATATGGTAGTAAATTCCCTTCTTTGGTTTGTTAATGATTGATAACTTGATTAATAACCAACTTAGAGTCACCAAAAACTTGAATGTTCTTGATATGAAGCTTTTGTGCTATTGATAATCTGATTATTAAGGCCTCATATTATAGTATATTATTGGTGTAAAAAAATATAATCTGTAAGAGAATGACATGTATTTAATTTTAGGGGTGAAAAATATAATACCTACACCGATGCCTATCTTACATCTAGATCCATCAAACAAATATTATCCATGGATTTGAAGATATATTATATGCATCAAAGTCTTCACAAAAAGCTTCAATATTGGAAGAAGATCATGTAATGTAGCTACAACTAATTGATTGACTAGAACTTGACCTTTTATTGATTTTTTAGATATAAATTTGAGATCAAATTCTATAAGTTGCATCACAATTTTGAAATGTGGCCCATTAGGTGGATTTTTTTCATGAAAAAATCAAATGGATATTTTTAAATTATAACGTGCACTTCATTATTGAGAAAGTAGTGTCATAATTTTTGTGTAATAAAAACCAATGCTAGACATAATTTTTTCATTTTTGTATATATTCATTCATAATCAGCCAATTGATGACTGATGTAATAAATTACATTTTCTTTGTAATCATCATCATATTGTGCTAATAGGTCCCTAAGGGCCTCATGAATGGATGAGATATATAGGAATAATGGTCTATCTGGTATAGGAGGTATGACCATAGGTGGGTTTGCTAAATATTCTTTGATTTTATCAAATATTTACTAATACACATCATCCCATACAAATTTTTTTTCTTTTGTTAGTAAACACTTGAAAGGAATTGTTTCATCAATGAATTGAGTGATGAAATTTCAAATGCCCTAAATTCTTCATTGTAAGCATGAAAACTACGTTAGATTAGTTGATGGCAGCATCTTAACAATAGATTTTAATTTTTTTGGATCAACCTCAATGCCTTGCTAAGAAATAATATCCCTAAGAAGCTTTATTTAAGATACTCTCAAAACATATTATTTTTACTTAATTGTACATTAAATTTATATTATTTTGACTTAATTGTACATTAAATTTTCATAAGTATTTAAATATTTGTCATAGATCAGTAACATGGTCTTGGTTGTGTTTGGATTTTTAAAGTAAATCATCAACATAATCTTTGATAGTTTTATGAATACAATTATAGAAAATGTGTGTCATTGCCCATTGATATGTATCTCTAGCATTTTTGAGTCCAAAAGGCATGAAAATATTAAAAATGTGCCCCTCAGTGTAGTAAATGTTTTATTTCTTTAATATGTTGGCTTAATTTTTAGTTAATTATATTCGGTAAAACCATCCATAAATAATTTTTTTTCATATCGAGTAGTAGAGTTGATAATCATATCGATGTTAGGTAATGGAAAGACATCTTTTGGATAAGCTTTGTTTAAGTCACGATAATCAATGTAACATTAGATTGTGCTATTAGGTTTGGTAACATATCAAATATTAGAAACCCACTCAGAAGGTGAAATAGTTTTTATGAATCCTACCTTTAATATTTATTGAGTCTCATCTTTCACTAGTAATGCTACTATGGGTTACATTTTATGAATAATTTATTTAACTAGATTTACATCTGGATACAATAACATATTATACATTGCCTCTGATGGGTCAATCCTAGGCATATTTGAGTAAGCCCAAGAAAATAGTTATGTAAAATCATGTAGGAATTACCAATAAGTTTTTCCTTTATCCTCCTACATCATTATATTAATTAATACAAGTCAAGGATCTTAATCTATTTCATAGTTGCATCGTAATGTTTCTTCATTTAACAAAGTGGATTATTCTATGATAAATGGTGCAATAGGAATAATATTAGGTGTATCATGTTGTACATTGGTATAATTTCTCTCACTAAAGTAAGCATGAGAAGAGGTGGCATGAGGTTACCTATTATTATGATAGAAGGAAAGGATATCCTCATATACACCTAAGTACTCAAGTAATGACTCATCATTTGAGAACTAGCTTGACTTGTGTGTGGATAAGGATTTAATGTGATAAGCAAGTATATATAATGACATAACTTGTAACTTGGTAAATATGACTCATGAGATGATCCTAAAATACTTCAAACCTATATGGATACTGTTCCTATGATTAATATGGAAATATTGATGAATAGGGGAGGTTTTCTCACTTGTATTCTTGATTGAGTGCCTCATGGTAAGTTGCCTTGTGAGTTCCCTAAAATTTTTAGGTGAGGAATGAATGAGGGTTGATCATGTATGTATACCAATCCCTTTTTAAAATATATCACACTAAAACACATAGGCATACCTTTAGGATACATTTCATTTATAAATTGGATGACTTTTATGCACTAGACATGTAGGGATTCTTTTCTTTACATGGGCATAACTTCCCCTAGGTGCCGCCAAAGTGATTAAGAGTCTAATATACTAGTATGTTTTAATTTCATAAAAGAATGATTTCTCATGTGCTCACTCAAAACATGTAGCAAGGGACTTTTTAAATTTGGTTTTGTCACATGAGGGTGTACTAATAGATAGGGGCTCTTGAACATATACACAATACTAAGCTCATTATATAATTTATTTTAACACATTTTCATTACTTAGTGATCAAAAATATGGTAGAAAAGGTAACTATTAACCTTAACTCAGTTAACTAAACAACACCATACATGATAACTAATAACATTATCTCCATGTTTAGTTGAAAAACAATATTAAGTCAACACAAACTTCATCTATCATATTGATAAATGATCTCTAAAGATTACACAGTTTCATAGTTACATTACAACTCACTTGTATAAACTCTATCGATAATATCAAACTAAATAATAACATTACAAAGTAAACTTTAGGGGTATTTATACTTGGTTTTTACTATCCAAGTATTTACAAAAGTAAATACACACAAGGTGACTGACCAATGATCATCAATACACTTGAGTCATGAGGGCCAATTACATTAATTTCCTAAGGACTCAAGCCTTCTTAACCCTATATTATCTCTTTAGTGTTGGATACTCATTGCCAAGTGCCTATCTTCCCATGGGCTAATGATGGATTCATGCTTGACTTATTCTATTTCATCCCTATGAATCACTCCATAATCAATCTCTTCTTTCTACATGCTCCCCAAGTCTTCTGCTAAGTTTTGAGTCCTTCATTCTTAGGTTCTCCATTTAACTTGCATATTTATTTCATGAGACTTAGTCCTTCTATGCCATGGAATTTTGTGCCATGATCTTCTACACCATGCCTCTTCACACCAATTATTCTAAAAAGTAGTTAGCTAAAATTGGTGCCTAACATCACCCCACACTAAGACATTAGTCCATCCTAGACCAAACATTATACTTGGTCTCTACCAAAAACTCTGGTCCTATTTATTCATGTTATTTCCTGACACCTTCTCAATGGTTTAAAGTGTTCTACAATTTGGATGGTATTTATTCTACTACTGATTTGAGCTTTTTGGCATCCTCAATATATTTGAGATACTCACCTACTTTAATCACCAAATTTTTAAGGGATGTGGAATAATCTTTATGGACACCCTCAAGTATAGTGACCTTGGTGACAAACTATCCTAAGAGTACTACAAAATTTGAATTTATTTCTTGATGGTGAGTACTTATTGTGTCTTCCATTGCCTCCACATACTTGAATGCTTTGGTAATCTCTATGTATTCTTTTAATAACAATGCACTATCCACCAACTATTGTCATTGAAGATCTTCTACTTGGAGCCTAGCTTCCAAAATCTTTTTGGGTCATGCCAAATTTTTAAAAACTCCATCCAAAATGGGAATGGTGTCACCTAGTCTATGCAATAAACTCTTACATACCTCCAATAATTATTTGAACTGATCCATTTCCCAAGTTTGTTCATTTTCAGGGCCTAGTGGTCACCATTTTAATAAGAGCTCCACTAAGGTCTCTAGTTTATCCACTACCTTATTAGAAAGGGGTACTTCATCCAGAGTGCTAGTTCTTATCTAATTTTTGTTGGTAAATGTTTAATGTCTTTAAAATGGTATTATTGTTAGAGGTAAAATCACTAAGGTAGGGGGGGTGAATCAATTATTCAAGAAATTTAATTCCAATTCTAAAACTTCAAACTCTTAACCAATCAATAAAAGCATTCATGAAGCATATAAACTAGTTATTACAAAGAATAAAGGAAACTATGAAAGATCAACACCCATAACACATGGATTATGTGGGAAACTCTCATAGGGGATAAAAACCACTATCAAGTTTGAAAAAAAGTTTACTACAGTCTATAAGAGATTTATAAACAAGAGACTTTATGAAGCACCCACTTCACAAGGAACACCAACCCCTAAGCATGAAATGGCACCCACTTGTCCTAGATGTTGAGCACCCATAAAACACCTTATGATATTAACACCTAAAAAAAAATGATTGAATTTAAATCTAATGGAGAATAATGAATATAAAATATATTCCACCCTTCACACTCTTTCAATCCTTCACACACAAGTAATGTATCCAAAATAACCTTTTGGATCATTCTACACCTCTTCACTCATCCTCAATATTCATACCTACAAGAACACTATTACAACATAAAAAATATGACCTATAGGTCACATAGATATCCATCACACTTATTTTATCTTTAATCTATCCACCAAGCATGCTCACCCTTCTCTATTCTTCGCTTATCAACTCTAAAAACCTTCATCTTTATTTTTTCTCTTTATAGAGCCTTCATGATCAATATCTACTTGGCTGGCCATAAGAAATAACTTAATCCTTCAGGATTATATCATAATTATAATAAGATAAATTTCACCTACATGGGTTGTCCATATCTTTTATATATCACCCTTAAGCAACATCACCTTTCAATTAGGCCTTAAGAAGCCCTTATAGGTCTATAGAGACCTATTTATCCTTTTAACACTTGAACTAGAAAAAATAGGAACACAAGACCAATTAAAAGAATATATGTCCTTGACATATAACCCCTAAGAAACCCTCAATTTATTACATTCATCACTACACACGTCTGTATATGCAAAACCTATCAATCATTTGCCTTGTACATGAAAACATGATGAATAAACTAAAAGTCAACTTGTAAGAAATTGATCATATTGAAGATGGATTGGTCAAACCTCCAAAATACATAAAAATTATCTTCATGGATTATAAAACACTCTCCAATAGTTTATTCACCTTGAAACATATAAACACCATCAAGAAAAACTCAAACATCCTTCTCGAGTCACTTGTAGAAGATAGTTAAACCCTTAGTCAACTTTGAACCATAATAAATGCAAGTGTACAACTATTCAAACCTCCAAATAATTTTTAATAGATTTAACTTGAAGTTATATACTAATTTTATTTTAATAACACCATAAAATTCATCCATAATCAAAATTTATTAACAAAACAATGTATACTAGTTTTCCTTTGTAAATTCAAATATTTGAATTCCAACGGTCAATTTTTAATACAAATTTGATTCTGTATGGAAATTAGTGAAATATGACCGAGATATCAAATTTACACTACCATAAATTTTTTTAGACATCATGTCAATACCTAAAGTTTTAAACACATGATCTATAGGCATAAATATGAACAAACCCATATGACCACTTTCATTTGACACCTTCACACGTGTGAATGGTAATGTCATTAATATGCTTACTTAGGAAGTTCTACCAAGATGACTACAAAAACCTAGACCTTCACAAGGATATTATAATGAATTAATTTCACTTACACAATTATAACAATCACTCTTTACCCCTCATATGACCCATCAAACATGGTCAACTTATCACCAACATCCATCAACTTGTCTAACCAAGCAAACACTGCAAGGTCCATGCATGATCATGAAGGCAGACTTTGTCATTGAGAACTATGTATACAAATTAAATAATGAAAAAAATTTGCCACCTTAGGGACATCATTGATAAAACCTAAGAAATATCCCCCTTTTTCATTGATGTTAACACTTGTAAATGTTTTCAAAGCCAACAACAAAATTGTGCATAAACTTTTTCTCCCTTTACAAACACTTTCTCCCCCTTTGACACAATGACAAAGTGGGCTTACCTAATGATCATGAGGACCTATAATTTTTTTAAAATATAACATAAAGAAGGTATATATGATGAGAGATGATATAAACCCTACTATCACTGTGCATACCATTTATTATCATGACTAACTCAAACCTACTTATTGGCAACACTCTACTTTGAACATGCACTACTCTATGCAGAAGAAATGAAAAATATGAAGAAAATAAGAGTGATCACACCTTGATAAAATTGAGAGTGACTCCCCATAAGTCATATAAACATGGGTACCCCTCGATCACCTTCAGACCATCTCCAACCATGATGAAATTTCGTAGTTATCTTTCAAATTTTCTCTCACAACCCACCCATAGAATGAAGAGTGTACATTCAATCTCTTTCTCAAACATATATTATGAATAAATACAATTTAGAAACATATTTAAGGACAACCATACCTTTTTATTTTTAATAAAATGACCAAAAATCACTCTTCTTCATATTAGCCTTGCCTAAAGGCTTAGTAGCCCTACCTAAACCTTGCAAAACCCATAAAGTTTTGTGTATAAATTATCATGGATTAAAATTTCATATATAGAGTACAATCATATGCCCCCTCATGCATGCCAATAATAATCATCCAAATATTCCTATGCACCATATATCTTTCACAAAGTGACTTACCAATTAACCCTTCATTTGCATAAAATCTCAACCATAGGTCAAGTTATACATTTCCAAATGACTATAAATTTTTTTTGAGCACCAATTTATCCATTTTATTAGATTAGGTAGTATCATAACTCAACTCATTTGGGAAGGTTACTAATCCATATGGTGTAAAACCCAAGGCATCAAAGAGACACAAGCTCAACTAGCCACCTTATGATCAACACCAACTCCTAAAAATTATCACACCTAGAGGTTAAAAATACACACTTATGTACCAATTTTTGATGTTTGACTCCTTTAGGAACCCATAGAACCATGTAATGGTTTTTGACCTGCTACCCCTTAAGCAAGGACTGTCACAGTTGAGAGCCTTCAAAAATATTTAACTTGACCTCAAAATATATTCAAACCCTAAAAACACCTAGAGTACACCTGTATCAATTCAAGACACATTTATATGCCATAAAGTCACCTTTAAAACTCACCAATCTTCATTTGACACTTGGAACTAATCAAACTATGCATGCAAACCTTGTGTACACAATAGTCACTATGCCAAAACACCTTAGAAATATCATGGAAGCCTTGTGACATCTCATAAACACTTTTTGAACATGTACACATAAAATACAACTAGCCTCTACCCTTTTTTATATTCATAGACCTCAAAAACATCATTTTTTCAAGATGAACACACACTAGGCAATGAATATTAAACAAATGGTCATGAATGACTCTTTTAACTAGGTGAGCACATTTAAACCCATGAAATACACTTGGAAATGTCCTCTCCACACTCAATTACCTTAATTATTCATGATTTTACCTTCTAAACCAAGCTTGAAAAATTGACTAAAACATGATTTTAGGACCAATGTCCTTGAATAGATTTCTTAAAGATTTTCATCACAAACCTATAGAGCAAAATCATGAAATTGTTAATACTCCTTAAAAAATGAACTTATAATGATTTACATATAAGGAGATGACTCCCAAGCTTTGTATTAGATGTTCATATGTTGATTTTATCAATGGTTTAGTCATAATATTTGTAAGTTGTTCTTTTGTAGGCATATACTCCAACACTTTGATTACTCACTTGTTCTCTTAAAAAATCATATCTAGTAGGAATGTCTTAATTTTTGAGTGCATAATTTTTTTTAGAGATACTAATTGCACTAGTATTGTCATAATAGATAGGACAAAGTTCATTTTATCTTGCCTTACATTCTTCCATGGTTTGCTTCATCCACATTACCCAAGTACAATAAGAAGCAACAACTATATACTCAGATTCTATAGTTGATAGGGATAAAAATTCTTAATTATTTATTATCTAATACACTAAACATTCACCCATGAATAAAAAAACCACCATTATTACTCCTCTTATCATCCACACATCCTGCCCAATCTGCATCAGTGTATGTCTTTAGATTGATTTTTTTTCTCTTGGGGTACCATAAACCATATTCTATGGTTCTCTTGAGATATCTCAAGATCCTTTTGATTTATTTCAAGTGAGATTCTCTAGGATCAGATTGAAATCTACCTACAAGGACAATTTCTTACATGATATCAAGCTTAGAAGTAGTAGAGTACAAAAGATTCCCAATCATGGATCTATACAAGGTTTGATCAACCTTTGGTGAGTCATCTTGTTTACTTAACTTGAATCCTATGATCATTAGAGTACTCATTGGCTTGAAATCCAACATGTCAAACTTCCTTAGCATATATTTGATGTATTTTACCTATGAAATGAATATCCCTACATAAATTTGGTTAATCTTTAATCCTAAGAAGAAAGAAAGTTATCCCAACATTGACATATTAGACTTATTTTTTATAGCATCTACAAACTCTCTACTCATGTTATCATTATTAAATCCAAAATATATGTCATCAACATATAATAGTATAAGTAATTGATGAGTGTCATTTGTCTTAAGGTATAAATTATTGTCAACTACCCCTATTTGAAGCCTTAACTCAATAGATACTTGTCTAATCTATCATACCAAGCTTTAGAAGCTTGTTTAAGAACATATAAAGACTTCTTTAGTTTACAAACATAGTCTTGATTACTTGTCATGGAAAGACCTTCAGGTAGATCAATATATATCTCTTCATCTAAGTTTCTATTCAAAAATGCAAATCTCATAACCATTTGGTAAAATTTGAAACCTTTGAAGCTGGCATATGATAAAAAGAGTCTAATATCTTCCATTATTTCCATAGGAGCAAATGTATCATCAAAATATATCCCTTTAACTTGAGCATATCCCTTACACACCAGTCTATCCTTATTTATTTTTACCTCTTCTTTCTCATTCATCTTGTTTCTGAAAACCTATTTAGTTCCTATCACATATTTGTCTTTTAGCCTAGGTACCAAATCCCATGTTTCATTATTTTCTATTTGATCAAGTTCCTCATCCATTGCACACATCCAATTTTCATCTTTTCTATCTTCCAAGAATGTTTTAGTTACAACCTTAGATAACAGAGCTGTGTCTTGTTGATTTTAATGAATCAACATTCTCCTTCTAGTCTATAGACTAGCATTCACATCTCCAATTACCTGGGAAACTGGTTGATCCTTCTATATTTTTCTAGATGGAGCTTAAGTGTCTTATCTTTCCTCTTCCTATTCATCATCTGATTGATCAAATATGCCTTCATTATTTGAATTAAGTTTCTTTTTAGTCTCATTTAGCTACAAGTTAGGCTTCTTGATTTCACCTACCTCTTCAACTCTTACATTAGAAATTTCAACAACCTTGTGGATCTCTTATTGAAACATATGTAAGTAGAACTTATGGAGGAATAACCCAAGAATATGCCCTCATCAGACCTTGAGTCAAATTTACCAAGATTTTCTTCATTCCTCTTGATAAAAAACTTTCTCCCAAACACTCTAAAATGTTTGACATTAGCTTCCCTATTTTTTCATAGCTCATATGGATTTTTATCACCATTTACTCTAAATTGGCATCTATTTAAGATGTATACTGATGTATTATTAGCCTCTTCCCAAAAACCATATGATAATTCATAATCTTGAACCATGGTTCTACTCATCTCTTAATTAATTATTTTTTCCTTTCAACTACCCCATTCTGTTGGGGTGTCCTAGAAGTAGAATATTGTCTTCTAATCCCTTGATCTTCATAAAAAGTATCAAACTCATAAGGCCAAAATTCACTTCCTCTATATGATCTCACACACTTGATTTTTAATCTTTTTCATTTTTAATAAGAGATTTGAATGCCTTAAACTTTTGAAAAGCTTTTGATTTCTCTTTAAGGAAATATATCCAAGTCATCCTAGTAAATTCATCAATTAATAACATGAAATAACTATTACCTTGAATACCTTTAGTTCTTATAGGTCCACATAGATCAGTGTGGATCAGTTTTAATGGTACTACTGTGGAATTTTACTTAAATTTGTAGATTCTCTTGGTTTGATTTTAATGAAGGCATGCCTTGTAAAGAGTATGAGGAATCTTAGTGATTTTAAGTATATACCTCATTAATGATTTTGAATTGATCCTCACCTAATTTTCAAAATTTATATGTCCAAGTATTCTATGCCAAAGCTAGATTTCTTCTAACTGATTCATGAAACACTCCTCCCTTTTGGATTCATAGAACACATACAAGTTGTTATCTACCTTGTGAATATTAGCAACTAATTTTCCAGACTTGGCTCTTCTCACTTCACATCCTTGATCATGAAAATTCAGAACATTTCCTTGCTTACACATTTGGCTAACACTTAGAAGATTGTGTTTCAAACCTTCTACATATAAAACATTTTTAGTTCTAGTATGACCATTATCAAAACTTATAGAACTTTGGCAATTATGTTTGAAGAATTGTTGTCACCAAATCTTACTGAACCTAAATTATGTTTTTTGAGAGGGATAAACTTGATCTTGTCTTCTATCATAGGATTTGAGCATCACCTATCTATGTAACATTTATTATTTTCATCCTCTTAGGTATGCAATGAATTTTGAACAAACATTGACTCTTCCTTTAGTGCACTACCTGAATTTTGAACAAACATTGACTCTTCCTTTAGTGCACTACAATTTGATGGTGTCAATGACTTGCATGTCCTTTTTTAGTAGGACCTCTTATAGTACTTAACTATATGTCCCTATTGGTTGTAGTTATATCATGGAAACCTATTTCAATTATTTGAAGAGAAAGTATAGTCCCTATATCTGTGACCATATTGATTACAAGTGCAATAGTACACATTGAAAACATAAATATAGTTATTACTATTAGACATTCTTTTTACTTGACTATCAAAAACATAAGAATTTTCATATTTAGGTTCTTTGTTAGAGCTAGGATTCTGCTTGTTCTTAGATAGAAGTA
This sequence comes from Torreya grandis, assembly GCA_037957365.1. NCBI lineage: Eukaryota > Viridiplantae > Streptophyta > Pinopsida > Cupressales > Taxaceae > Torreya > Torreya grandis. Next base: position 735,395 of record JARHVA010005617.1, on the reverse strand, counting down.
TATCTATATATGTCATAGCTTTACCTTCCAAATGATCTAATATTTGATTCAGACCTTTATCCATCATGTCCTACAAATTTTTGACTATTGTTACTAGTTTATCTATTTGTGTCTTCCCACCATCAATGCATGCATTAATATCAAAATATATTGAGGAAGTTGGATCTAAATTTTTACTTCCATTTTTGTTCTTCCATATTTCATTCTCTTCCTCTAGACAGTTGATCTTTGATAAGGCACATACTAATTCACCTTAAAGATATGTCTCAGCCTCTTTGTTATCCATTATACCTATGATCACCTTTAAGTGATTAATATTGAAAAAAAGGTATGGATTTGATACCAATTATTAGAGGTAAAATCACTAGGGGGAGAATCAATGATGCAATCAATTTAAATCCAATTCCAAAACTTCAAACTCTTCACTAATCAACAAAAGCATTCATGAAGCATATAAACTAGTTATTGCAAAGAACAAAGGAAACTATGCAAGATCAACACCCATAACACATGGATTATGTGGGAAAACCTCATGGGGGATAAAAACAATATCAAGTTTTAAAACATGTGGAATACAATCCTATATTATATTTAAAAATAAGAGACTTTAGTGAAGCACCCACTTCATAAGGAGCACTAACCCCTAAGCATGAACAAGTACCCACTTATCGTAGATGTTGAACACCCACACAACAACTTATAATATCATCACATCTAAAAATTTTATTGCCTTTAAATTTTATGAATAAATAGTGAATTTTAACTCTTATATCTTTCACTCTCTCTCAAGCCTTCACACATAAGTAATGTATCCAAAACAACCTTTTGGATCACTCTACACCTCTTCACTCATCCTCAATCTTTAAACTTGTAAGAAAACTATTAAAACATCAAAAATATGACCTATAGGTCACAAAAAAATCCCTCACACTTCTCTTCTCTTTAATATATCCACCAAGCATGTTCACCCTTCTCTATTCTTCGCTTATCAATTCTATAAACCTTAATATTTATTTTTGCTCTTTATAGAGCCTTCATGATCAATATCTACTAAGTCAACCATAAGACATACCTTAACCCTCAAGGCTTCTATAAAAATTATAATAAGATAAATTTACCCTAAATTAGTTATCCATAGCTTTGATAGATCACCCTTAAGCAACATCACCTTTTAATCAGGCCTTAAGAAGCCCTTATAGGTCCATAGAGACCTATTCATCCTTTCAACCCTTCATCAAGCAAAAATAGGAACACAAGACCACTTAAAAGCATATAGGTCCTTGATATATGACACCTAATACTCTCTCAAGTTATTACATTCATCACTATAAGGTCCATGCAAGATCACTAAGGCACACTTTGTCATTGAGAACCATGTATACAAATCAACTCATGGACACTATTCGCCACCTAAGGGACATCATTGACAATAACTCAATAGCTATTTCAATTTCCAACTAGTGCTTAACTTTGGCTAGTTATTCCTTGATCTTTTTTCTTATTGTGACCTCATTCTTATATAAAACCATAATCTTTGCATGTTTCTTTTGGGCTCATCAAACATCAGACTCAGCTAAGGTATTCCACCTTGTGACATCATGTACCAACTAGAAAATTGTTATACTATATTATACATTGGTAAATTATTATGGGTCTACCTAAAGGGTATTTAGAAGTGCCACCACTTTTGAATCAAGTAATAAGAAATTTTAAGGCATATAAAAATGGTGTTCCTCATTATAAACATCATCAGATAAGGATAACTCTTGTAGAGTTTGATCAAATGTGTCCTCTAGTGAAAAATGTGAATACATGTAAAAGATATTTTAAGGCACTCCCCTATGATATTAGGTGCATAGGGTCATGGTATCATTAGTTTTTTTTCCTCAAGATGGAGTAATCAACTAAATCTTTCCTCTAAGAGGGATCATGCTTGAGCATTTAAACATACGTGACTTCACTTTGGTGACTCACCCCAATGTCAAACTCTCTCATTAAAAAAGTTATGTCAGAACCATCCCTCTATTTACCAACGACATCTTCAACTTATTTTTGTGCCTCCTCAAGGGTGATTTTTTTCATGTTACATTGGTGTAGGTATTTTATTAGAGTTCAAGGTAACTTGATATTTTTTTATAAAAACATTTTATAGTGTCTCCTTTGAAATATATATTTTATCTTCCGAGTCACCATCTTTAGGTGCCAATGTATCATGTTACAAAAGAACATTTTGTGCTACTAACTCTAGGCCTTTAGGCTAACTTATCGATGAATTATTTTTGGGTGGCACTTGGGTAGTCCTTTTCCATTTTGTAGGTTCTAGCTAGGTGTTTATGCTATTAGGGTACCATGGGTAATTTTGTTTATTATCTAGCATTGGTTATGGTGGGATTTTCTCTTTTTTTTGCCTCACACTCCTTAAAGATTTATTCCTGGGCTTCAACATGTAAAACAAAGAGTGAATTGAATTGCTCACAAAAACTTATTGAACTTTGATGTCAATTTTATCTAACTCCAACTTTTCCCTATATGCTTTATTTATATGGTATATGTATAAATGGTAGAGGGTGTGAGTCTCCATGTCAATCTTCTTTGTAACAATGTTTACCAATTATGTGTCATATATTTAGTTGATGACATTCATGAAATACCATATCATGAAAGCATGTGATAAATTTAGCCATCCAGATAACACTACATAGGGAGCCATCCTAATGCACATTAGGGAAAAATGTTACTTTACTAAAATTTTTGCTTGGTATCTAAATTGTCTAGGCAAGTACTTTTAAATGCACCACTCATTCATAAAGGATTCCTTTATCCCATCATACCATCCCTTCATTTTGACCTTTTGGGATGGGGTTATTGGTCTAATGCAAGTGAATGATTTGAAATACTCTATGGGGGACTTATTATCGAGAGGGTATGTCTATTTCAGATATCTAGTGGTGTATCTAGGTACACCAATTTCATTAAACACCGTCAATAAAAGGAATATGCCCCATGCAAACCTTAAGTTAGGTAGGTGATGGGATTTCTCTACATCCATGATAATTTTGTTAACAAAGTAATGTGCCCAATTATATTTTATTCCCTCAATGACTTGTTGAGTGACATAAATATGGGCCATATACACCTCTTTCCACCTATCACCACCTCTAACCTTGGTCATTATGATGTATGTAGCCACTATGAGGGCATGATCTTGGAGAGTGGTGATATGCATATCATGGTCTTATTTCTGATATTCAAATGCTATAATAGTATTTTTGATCTTATCTTCATATCCCAAGTCATAAGCAAAGTCCATGCCTAAACACTGTAACCATATAAATTTGATTATCTTCTCTAATGTAATCCTCATCTGACACCCAATAAAGTAGATATATTCTTCATAAACTCACAAAATAAAAACTTTACTACTTCAACTGGCTTTCCAAAATATGAAAGTTTGAAAAGTTGGAAGAGTCTAACATCATTTAGAGCATTGAAATTTTTTAAGTCATATACTATTTCAGTCCTTGTGTTTTATTTATTTATGTGGTAGTTGAACTACAAATCCACTTCATTACTAGGCTGGTAGTGGTTATAATTAAAAACATTACAAGTGGGCAATTCGATACCCAATTCTCCATACGTAGTACCACCTCTAGGTACTACATTTATTTGACTAATAATGGGGGTGGAGGGGGTATAATATCCTTATTCTTTTATTGATGTGAAATTTCCAATTCTATGTCTTCTATAAGTGCTCCAAGCTCTTCAAGTACCTCCTCTCTAATTAACATAGTCTCACCACCCATACTCTCCAACTCCTCTTCATCTGGTATTATAGGTAAAGGTTCACTCTGATGGGCCTTTTTATTTAGTCACATTACCCTTCAAATAACTCTAAGGTTGATGTGCAGTCATCCAATCTTCCAAAAATAATACTTGGTTTCCTTGTTATCCCACTGAGCTCTCCTATTTCAATACCCTCTAATGGAAGACATCGATCTCTACAACCTGTAAATCTAAAAACATGTGCATCTTAACATGCCCAACACTCTGCTTGTTTCCCTCAATTGACACACTCTATAATGCTTGAAAATAATCACAATGCATTAATTTTCACTCATATAGAAGCTTGTAAATCATTTTTTAATAACTCAAATACACTCTTTCAGCTTTGTAAGTTCACAAATGTGACAATAGTAAAAAGTGAAATGACCTACATGTAACATTTTCTAGGCTCGAGGGGATAACTTGAATTTACTACCTCACTATCTCTACCATCACTTCACATAATAAATGATAATAATATTACCATAATGCATAATGCATACTTGACACACTTTCTATTACTATTGCTTCCCTTGTATTGAATGCATGTCCCATCTTGTGCTTTTCTTGAAGTGCATGATAACTATAAAAAATTTGAATATTTTCCATTCCAAAGGTGGGAATATTACTTCTTTACCTTGACTTAGCTTGGTGGTTATGCCCCATATCTTGTGCACCATTTTATCCTTAATAACTTCTACTTATGTGCCTTTGCTCATGCATGCATTCCCATTGACCATATATTTGGTGCTCTATATATGTTTTTCTACCCTTACCCCACACTAAAATTTGTTTATGGTCCTCTGTGATAGTTAAAATAATTTTAAAACCAAATTATTAATCGTAAAACTACTCAATGGCATGTAAATAGTGCCATGCTTTATTGATAACAATTAAAATCCTAAACTAACCTAATGACATTCACCTTATTATTGCAAAAATGAAATACTATTTAGAATAATAGGTCCTCAACTGACTGCCATTGAAATGGGTAGGAAGGAATTGGCCATATGATTGATTTAATCTACACATGTTGGTGGGATGGATAGTATGAATGATGAATGGGCTAGCCAAGTGTACATGAATCTTTCCTAAGTAGTGTGCAAACTTAGAGTCATATAATAAGACTTACATGCCTATAGAAAATGTTTTGTTCTTCAAATGGTGATCATGTCTAGATTTATATTTGCATTTCTCTACCCCATAACTCTAATGTGTGAGAAATTAGGTCTCATCTAGCTACAACAAAGCATCAAGGTGCACTTTCAAGGACTCTTCATCATCGGTTCAATCAACACATGTAATAATAATAGAAGGGACAAGGAATTCAATTGGAAGAACTACTTTGGTACTAAACACAAGATTGAATGGTGTGCTCTTATTTATTTAAGTACTTGTAAGTGGCCCAATACACCCATCATACTACAAACACATGATCATCCTAGTTAGTGTATCCAATATTACACATCTTGATCATTGTATTATCTAAGATCTTGTTAAATACCTCAGCTATACTATTATCCTAAGGATGATATGGTGTTATTTTATGGTGTGTAATCATGAATTCTTCTAAGAAGATATGGATGGTATTATTAAGGAAATGTGTGCTTTGATCACTAGTCAAAATCAATAGACATCTGAGCTGTGTAATGATATTATCCCAAATGAATCTTGTAGTAGTGGTAGTGGTATAATCCCTTATTGGTATATATTTAGCCCAACAAGTAATATAGTCAGTAGTAGTGATAACATATCATGCACTAGTATGCCTCCTTATAAGGTTGAAAGGGCCAATAAAGTTAATAGCCCACTTTTTAATGGGTTCTTATGATAAGATAGGATGAAGGGGAATCATATCCCATCTATTCAAATTTCTCATACATTGGAAAATGTCACAATAATGTGCATAAATTTTAGCATATTTAAACAAGGTAGGCTACCATAATCCAACCAGAAGGACCTTTCATGTTGTATCTTCACCAGTATAGTATCCTTTGATGACACCCTCATGAACTTCCCAAAGTACTTCAACTCACTCATTCTAAAAGACTCAACATAATATCATTTCATCCCAACTAATATTATAAAGGTATCCCCTTATAATATGGAATGGAGTGGCACAAATAATTAGATGCTTCTTTTTTGGAGTCTACAGTGAGCTGGTGTTGAATCTATATGGAAAAAGGCAATGATATATTATAACTCCTTAGGCATGTGCACTAATTGAAATAAATTTATGTCAAGCAAGTCATCTTTAATGTTGTGCTCTATTTCTCTAGATTTAATGTGTGATAGGTGATCTAGGCCATAGTTGGCCTTATCAAGTTTTAACATCACTAAAAACTAAAACTATTGAAACAACACAATCCACCAGTAAATGAAGAGGATAAATGGAGTAGCTAGCAATTAAATATGAAATTTTTGGAGGATTTAAACCATAAAAAATACTTCATGCTCTACAGTCATGTAGTTTCATTCATATAAAGTAAGCTTTATACTAATAAAATAGATAGGGTGGTCTAGTTTGCCTTTACCAAGTTGAGAAAGGATAACACTAACCACCATGCTGGAAACATTGACATGGATGTGTAAATTTATTTTCCAATTTGGAAACTAGATAATAAGGGTGGTGATAAGCTTATATTTGAGTGTAATAATAGTTTATCTAGACAAACTAATAGTTTTTTTAAATAATTCCTTTAGAGGTACAATAATCTTAGCATACCTATGAATGAACTTCTTATAATATCTATTATGTCCTATAAAAATACATACATCTCATTAACATTGGAAGTCAAATTATAACAATAATCTTGGTTGTATCCACCAAGAGTCTATGGCATATGACATGACCAAGTAAAATGCCAAAGGGGGTAGCAAATAAACATTTCTTCAGATTTAGGGAAATAAAAAAATTCTAAAAATGCTCAAGCATTAGTTGAATATTTGAATAATGGTAGCAAACTAAACCATAAACATTATAGTCATCAAGGTAAACATGAAGTAACTTACGAATAAAGTCCTTGAAAGCCTTGACTATGATTTTGGAGAACATAGTAGGAGAATTTTTCAATCCAAGGAGGATTACATTGTAATAAAAGGATCCCCACTTAGTTATAAATGTGGTATTAGATTATCTTCTTATATGATCTGAAGTTGATGGTATCTAGATAAGCCATTTGTAAATGTATATATTTCACACCCAAAAAATCCCTCAAGCATCACTTTAGTGAAGGGTGTTATAAAGGGGTCGATAATACAAGCCACATTGAGTACTTAATAATACACATAGACCCAAATACATCCATCCTTTTTGATACATATAGAAATGGGACTCACCCACTCAGACTCATGTATATGATTAATGACTTTTGTGTGAAGCATGCTATTGATTTCTTCTTTGACTTGGGAGCATAAGTTGGGATTCATCTGATAGGGCCTCTTCTTCATAGGTTGAGCACACTATAAAAAATTTATGTGCATCTTTCCTAAGGAAGAAATCATTCCTTTAATTTTATTATAGTTCATCAAGAAGATATATTGATACTCTTTCAATAGCTCAAACATCTTAGACATCATTATATTATACCAATAGTCTCCCATAATAGCCATATTAGTCACTTGCTCCATGCCAATATTTTGTTGAATAGTATGCATCGACTCCAATTATGGGTCTAGTTCATCCTAGATGGTGTCACAAACATTCACGTGTCATACTCCATGTATATATCTAAATGATCAATCAATAGGTCAGGTGAATTAGATTTGACACATTTGTCAACCTAGTACATGACTTGATGATTAGCCTTATAAATTTATTCTTTCAGTGTATGGTCCATTATAGGTTCAGGTGGTGAAGATGATGCATCCTCATTAGGTTCATGAAAATTAGTCAATCTCTCCTCCTACATGTCATGTATGTATCTAATCAATATTCAACTAGGGTCAAGTCACCTACTACATCTTGATGCATGAATTTCAATGTAAGGTGTAAGTCAATCTATGGGGATTAATAAGACAACATCATAATCATGTTACTCTGAAGAAAATTTCAAGAACTCATTTCTAGATGACACTCTTTGTAGACATACAATGCTCTAGCCTAAGTGCATAGGGTGTCATATAATGCGTGAACCTAGAGGTACTCAAGAAAAATTATTTCATCCTCCATCCACATAGTCTCATAAGATTCAAGGTGAAGTTTAGGAGCTCTAATTCTACTATAATTGATGATGTGCCATATACTGTTATCATGGTGAAGGTGATGGTATAAAGTAGAAAAAACTTAATCCTAAGTAAGTTCTCTCAATGAGTTCTCAACCATCAAGTAGTCGTGCCATAAAAGATATGAATAATTGATCATACCCAATCAAAATCAGAGTTAGATAAGGATTCTAACTTTTGTACAGTCTCTTAGAATTTTATCTGACCATGGAATCTCAAGGCTTCATCTAACCTTGATAGTGGTGTAGCCATGATTTTTACATGAAAGAGATGAACAAATGACTGATATTTATGATACTTTTATGGAGTATCATCTCAACTTCCTATAACACCATCGATACTCCTAGTAAGATCATAGTTACCTTCAGCCCATTAATTATAGGTATTACTAGTGGTGTTAGATAGAGATTACACATACCTCTAATGTAAGTTACCATTTGGGGTGGGGTCAAGGTATTTAGTACCCCAAATTATGGCATTATAAAGGTGGTTGATGTCTTTATCAACATTAACTGACTCAACATAGGGAGCCCTTTGATCATGGTCCAAGGGAATGATAACACAGTGCTCATCATTCTCAAATTGATGTAGCACTTATTATATCTCAAATCAACATTATTAGTGTAACACCATAGGTGACCCAATAGAGTTGGGAAGTCATCAACTTTGGCCAACTCTAAGGACTTCAAAATTAGCTTTGAACGTGACACTAAAGATATCCATAATGGTATATTTAAGTAAACCAATGGGAAAAGCATGAGTCTTATTAGACATAAATAAAACATGGGGTGAAGGTTACAAAACCAAGTTAACCATATTATACCTTGCATCCTTAGTAATAATATTTACTTGAGCACTAGTATAAACTAAAATATCCTAGATAACCCATCCATATATAACAAAATTAATCAAAATCTCCTTATCCCCCTTTGAGGTAGTTTAGATGTGAGTTTCTTGGATTTGTACATGGTTTAACTAGAGATATTCAGTAGGCCTAGGCATATGATGCCTTATCTAGTTGTGCAATAATGGTCCTCATCTAAGAGTCACCCAGTTTTTGAAATTCATCACACACCATGTTATGAAGGTCTGTAACTTTTTGCATATAAATGAAAACCCAAAAGCTCAAATTAAATTATTATTTGCTCATTTTATTTTGGGATTTTAAGGAGGAAAACCCTATAAAAATTTGTAAGACCTAAAGTGAAGAGATAAAATTTCAAGCATTGTTAAAATCTCACTTATATTTTGTTCAATGCTTAAAATCCACTTAGAATTTTTATCTCTTAGTTTTTAAAATTTTTACAAGTGTAAAGAAGGCTAAGGGGTCAAAATATCAATCATTTAGAGATATTAAAAAGAACATACATCTTATTTAGAGATATTAAGATATTTTTCACTTTATTTTTTTCATTTATTAGCTAAATTTCAAATTTTCTTAGCCTAGTTTCTTTGTTTGTGGCACACTATGAACTATTGCATGTATGCTCTCCCCCCATCCCCTTTAGGGAACTTAGGTGACCAAAAGTACTTAGTTTATTGCCTTTGTTTGGAAATTTATGTCAGAAAGAATGTCATGTGTCCTCTCCCTAAGTTCTAAGTGAATTGGGTGACCCAAAAACAACCTCTAAAGTCTTTCCTTTTTTATTTATTTATTTTATGCATTTGGATTGTGGGTGGGAGTTCATCTCCTCCTGATGATTTCTCTACGGGTGCTTTGACCTAGGGTTTCATCTCCTAACATCCTACCAACACCACTCCATGGTGGGGTATACAAATTGGGTAAACTATTGGATGGGATAATGGTGATAAATTAGCCTAACCATCCCAATAGGTACCTAGGACATGTGGTAACAAGAAATTAGACTCTATTAAGTAGTACACATCTAGAGTCATTATGCAAAGGAATAGACCCTTGCATAGTAACCTAGGTAGTTTATATTTGTTTGGCATGATTTTTACCTTATGTTATCCATACTTGGGACCATGTACATGTGAGATTTATAAATTTTAGTCAAATCCCCACTTTATATAAAATTTCATGCCAAATATTGAATGATCCTCACTCTAAGTTCATTCCATATATCAATTCTTGAGAAATAGAGGGGGTGTAAAAAATATACCTATAAATTTAATTTATTTTTCATATTAACACTTAATTCCTCACAAGCATTAGTATATTGGTGGAAACTTTGGTTGAAGCTATGCACTCCTATGTCAGTTCTAGATATAAGATGAGCCATTATTGTTCTAGTTTGATTTGATTTACATGTGTGTTTTAGACTAAAAGCTATTTATTTATGTTTTCACATCAAAATAAGTCCAAAAGATATCACGTTATTTTTATCCTAAGAGGCTTTACTCTATCCTTTTGTGTTGCACATTTTTCCTTGGAGATTTATTTCAAATCCATTTATGTGCATCTTGTTTAAAACATGGCATCATTATGCTGCCTATTTTATCTTAGAATTTTGGCTTTGATTTTCTAGTCCAAAATAATTTTCCATGTAATTTATTAGAAGGCACATTATTATGCTGCCAAATTTTTGTACTTCTCTTATTTCAAATGTGCATTTACGCTGCCCATTTTGGTCTAGCCTTTTTTGCCTTATAACATTCAAGTCTTTTCATATTAAATCTAAAGCTCAACCTTTCAAAGTGAAACTACTAAACTAACTAGGTTCATGTTGAAGCCTCGTCTAATTTGAGCTTAGGTTGTCTATCTTTTGTGTTTGGATTATGTTACTTGGGTTAATTTCCTATTTGATCTAAAAGGCCCCTTTCCTAGACCTATCATTTATTATTTTTTGTGTGCCTTGTTTAGAGCATCCTTTGAGCCAAGTTGTTTCCATGTAATTTGTTTAAAGTTTTTTGTGCCAATGTTTTGAGTGTCCTAGATCCATTTTCACAATAATTTTCATGAACCTGCATCTTAAGTGAGCCAATTACTGAGTGTTTACTAGGCTAATTACTTTAATTTAGTTTGATTTTGAGTTCTTTTTCATGTTTTTTGTTTATGAGTCTAGCCTTATTTTTAGAATAATTATAACCACCTTTGGGTAAATCATTATTATCTCTTGATCCTAGTTTACAACTATTATACTTTGTTTAGATACTCTTGTGGTTGATTATAACTACCTATGGGTAAATCAGTACTCTAGCCATAAATGAGTTTGAGCCTTTGTGTTAAATTCATTGCTAATTATAACTGCCTTTGGGCAAATTAGTATTATTTTATTTAATCGATCTCCTATTTGTTTTGTCCTACCTTTGTGTAGTTTAATTGTTTATCCCTTTGTGTCTCTTTTATAGAGCTAGAGGCCCTCTATTTTTTATACCTTAGTTGTTTTTTACCTTTAGACCCTTTTTTTATCATGTGACTTGTTTGTGGATCTAAACATGTATTGTTACACATGTAGTGACAATATGTATAATCCTAGTTATGGGAAATTTGTGACCAATGACCCTTTTATTCAAGATTCATATGATGATATTGATTATGAGACATATCCTTATTTATCTTATAACATCTCGTATATTGAACAAAGGCAAGACCCTTTACTACAAAATTTGGTAACTATGCCTCCTTTTCTAGGCAAAGAATAAGAACAAACACAACAATATCTTTCTCAAATGACACCTAACATTGAATATAATCAATAACAAGAGCCCTATTATGTTATAATGCCAATGTAAACTAGCTATGATTTATACTTATTTAAACATCATTTATTAGAAAACAAATATGAAGTGTTAGTTAGAGATATTAAAGTAGGAACCAGGTTTCCTCCACACTTATGACAAGATAGTATGAGTAGTTTGATTAGAACACCTAGTAACATGTTATGAATTCAACCATTCGAATAGGCATCTACTACTTATATTCAATATTTAGTCCAAAAGCCATAACAAGACCAAAATACGCTTGTAAAAGGGAAAGGTATCATGGATGAAAAGATGGAACAAGTTTAAAAAGAGTACCAAATCTATCTAAATTAGCTCATAACCTCAATACAATGGCTATTTTTAACATGCCATTTATTGAGATAACTCCATTACAAGGCAACAAATAGAGGCCTCAAGTTACAAGAGCCAAAATGTAGACCCATTTAGTGAAATAATCTTAGTTGGTGATATGTATAATGTCTATATCTTGATGGAAGATAATGTTGTTACAATGAAAGATACCACTCAAAATGTTGTAGATAACATGAAATTATAGTCTAATTTAAACCAAAGTGGGTCTAACTTACTACCAAGCAATACACAATAAGTTCCTCCAAACAACACCATGAGTGGATTATAGTAGCAGGGAATAGGTATGACTATTTCCAAAACTCAACAAGTAATCCCTACTCCTCAACCAACTAATTCTTTTAATGTGTAATAGTAGAAACAAGACAATAACATACTAACTTACCACCACAACAAGTTCAAAACACTATGCCACCTCAATAAGTTATAATGAATATTCCACCATAATAAGCAAATATTAATATACCTTCTCAATCATAGACATTATCTAACCAATAATGTGTTCTTATTGGTCAAAATGTGCCAGTTGGTCAACAAAAACACTTAAAAAATCAATAAATGTAGAACCCCCAATAGTTTCCAAACTAATAAGTATTTTTCTAATAACAAATGCCAAATCAATAACAAGTGCTTATTCAACAAAAAGTGCTGATCCAACAACATGTGTTTAACTAAAACCAAGGTTGTTATGAAAAACTAGTACCAAGTGCTTGCCAATAATTACATTTCACATGATGGGTATTACATGTGCAACAAGGATATAACTACCAACACCTTTAAAAATAGGGATATAATCAATAGTGTGTTCCCTATATCCAACAAGGTTTAACAAGTAGGCAACCAGTTCCCTCCCAATCCCAATAATAACAACACATTACCTAGAGACAAATTCCCTTATCATAGCCATAATTCACTAACTAGGGTTACATATCTAACCCTAACCAAAATGTGTTTCAATAACAACATGTTCCATACCCATAGTATAATACTAATGCATGAATACACATACATGGTCATCTAACCAATTCAACCAACATCCCATAATACAACTACCCTGGTCAAAGTAATCCACCTTTGACTGTGTAACCTCCAAAATAATAGGCCACTTTTGATTTTCTATCCTAAGATTTATAATAGATGAATGATGCAATTTAAGCGATTTAGGTTGGAAAACAAATGAATAAATTCAAACTAGAGGAGATATGCTCTTACCCACTCAACATGGAGTATTTGTAAATACCATTCCCACTAGGTTATGAGCCACTTAAATTCCATAAATATAAAGGCGAAGATGACCGTAGAGAGTATTTTTACAAATTTTTTGTTTCTTTCTAGTTGGTGGCCTATAACATTATATACTTACTTTTGTTGTTCTTAAAGAGTCTAGATAGATAAGCCTTAAAATGGATGTTGAAATAATTAAAGAACTCTATAATGACTTTAATGATCTCTTAGGGAATTTTGTACAACACTTTTCATATAATTTTGAGCATGAGATTACTATTGTGGATCTAAGCCAAGCTAAATAAAATACTAGTGAGAGCTTCACTACATAGTTGTAACATTGGAGAGCCCTAACAAGTCAATTTACACATAGTCTTCTAGATGAATAGTTAGGAATAATATTTAAAAAGAGCTTACATAGTGAGATATCCTAAAATATCAAGTTGTAATGTGCTCATAAATTTGAAGAGGTCATAGCAAAAGGAATATAAATTAAAAAATACCTTGTCAATAAAGGCATCATCAAGCTATCTTCTTCCAATCAGAACCAAAACCAAAATCAAGGCTATAATCATAATAAAAACCAAACTCAAATACCAGATTCAACACCACCTCAATCTAATAATAATGATATACCTAAGCTCTACAGCCAAAATAATAATGTTGTTGGTAATGAGGTTATTGAATAAAACCATCTTCAAATGGTGAAAACATTGGCTATCCATATACTTCCACCCACTCAACAACCACTTCCTCCATACATTCAACCAAGACCTCCATAAAACTAACTACTACAAAATCAAAATCAATTACAAGACCCTTCTCTAAGGAAAAGATCACACATCACTTGATAATTTAGTGACCTTTATGAGCCTATCAAGTTTATGTTTCATAGATTGTTTCAAGAAAATATGATCATTTGGCCTATACCAAACCTATTTATTGAAGATACTCCTTTTATCAATTGGTATAAATAACATCAATTTTGTGAGTACCATCATGTTAAAGGATATTCCATAAGATGGTGTATTCAAATCAGACATCTGATGGAAAACATGGTGGAAAATGAAGATATATAAAGACCCATTATCTTATGAATAATCATAACTTGGGTATACACAAAAATCCATTTCCCCAACATAACAATAACAATAACTAGCAACACTAACAATAACAACAACAATGGCAGATGACTCCACCATAAAATTAGCAATAACACTAGCTATAACAACAATAACATAATGGTCAAAACCAAGGGGAAAATGATCAAACCAACTAAGGAGGTCATAATGCCATTGTATATACCTAAATTTTTTTTTATGACACATTTTAGGTGATCTTATTTCCAACATCACTATCAACCCTAGATAAACTACAAAATGACCCAAGCTTCCACATAACAATGCCTATTTATTGAGCAATACTTACCAACCTCTTTATGCAATGATTCATCTATGAGTCATGTTGTCAATGAGGCACCATACCATCTAATAATAATAATCATTCTAAGCCTCATTTCCTACCCAATCAACCACTAAACTCAAGTTCTAGATCAAGATTATGCAATCACAACTCAATGATCTAGAGTTACTATTAGAGGAGAACAAATACTACCAATGAGCCTAATCAACCTTCCATGCCTATCAAAGATAAACCAACTAAAAAAATTAATGGGAAGGCATATGTTATTATGGAACAACTAAAAAAGACACCTACACACATCTCCATCGTAGATTTATTATGCACGTCTGCCATCCACAATGATATCCTAAATGAGTATTTGAACTAATCCTTTGTGCCAGATGATATCACTCCAAATAAATTCCAAGCCATGATAGGATACTTGGATCTTGCTTAATGTCTCACCTTTGACCAAAGTGACATGTCTTCCATAAGACCTCTACATAATAACCCTTTATATATTGAAGTTGGTATAATGAACCATAGAGTTAAATGTGTCTTTGTAGACAATGATTCGGGTCTCAACATTTTTTTTTGAAGTTGGTCAAACATCTTGGATATATAGTAGATGACTTGAAACCGTATACCATCGTTATCAAGGTATATGATAATGAAAAAAAATAATGTCAAGGTACCATTAGTCATCCTATAGTCATTGGGCTATTGAATCATGATATCTATGCCATATTTTAGATCTGGAACTATCTTATAATCTATTATTGGGCTGATCATGAATTCATGAAATCAGGGCCATACCTTATACATTGTATCAATGTATAAAATTTCCACACTCAGGAATGGAAGTGACTATACCTACTGATCTTCATCCATATCAATATTGTAAATGCATTGAGGCTAAGTATAAAATCTATAACTACCAGCTTGGCATGAAACCTATGCCCAAATTAGATAAAGAAAAGTACAAAAAAGGAAAAGCTATTTAATTATGCCCATAAGCTAATTACATCAACCCAGAAAACTTAGCCTCTACTTCAACCATGATTCCATCAAAAATTTCCAATCATTTATATGTCACTAACAAAGGTATTGGAGAATACAGTACTTGTAATGCATTTAATATTTCCAAATTACCTAAAAATACTAAATCTTATGGGAGACCTATGGCCAAGAATATTTGTATGGCATGAGAAACTAGAAGAAAATCTCAGATGAATAAGCCAATTATTTTTGAAATACCCTATGGCCTATAACATGACCCCTTAGTAGAAAATTATTCATGGATCTACACTGATGAGTTAGCCAATTATTAATAAAACATAAAATATCTTATTCCTAACTAGATTATGGATCACCTAGCTTATGAAGGTAGAGGCCTTGAGCTACATCAACAAGGCACGCTTTAACTAGTCTTAATGACTAAGTATAAGGGAACCCATGGTATCAAATTTAAATCAACTAGGAGTGACCCCACATACCTAATTCAC
Organism: Torreya grandis; assembly: GCA_037957365.1. Classification (NCBI taxonomy): domain Eukaryota; kingdom Viridiplantae; phylum Streptophyta; class Pinopsida; order Cupressales; family Taxaceae; genus Torreya; species Torreya grandis. Next base: position 719,184 of record JARHVA010005617.1, on the reverse strand, counting down.
ATTCCAACACTAATGACTAAAGATGATGGTGTTGACATTGATATAGGGTCCAATTATAGCATATATGATAACCTTGCTACTACTAATTTATTTAACCCCCATGTCATTTTCACTATTACCCTTACTTATCAACCTTATATTTTAACCCTTTACCTTCCACAATTGATATAATAAGATCAAAAAGAGTCAATAATTCCATTAGATGAGTTTGAAAATGATGAGGCCATATATAACTTTCTAGGATTACGGAGTCACATACCTATTAGAGAGCTCAAGTAGGGCTTTTCTATTAGATTAGATCCTACTAAATACTTCAAAGAGCATGTGAAATTTCATAGCCAAAAATAAAAATAGAATCAAACATTGAGGTTTGAAAGTGAAAATATCTTTAGGGTGCTTTCTGACTAGGGAAAAAGTAAAGAGAAAGGCAAGTCTCTTGGTGAAAACTAGTTTTTGACACCATTAGATGGTAATGTTCACCCCTCTTCCTATAAAGCATAGGAGACCAATAGCCCATAGTCTATTTATGGATCAAATATCAATATTGAAGAATGACAAGATTTTGCATATATTGTTCAAGAGTGCACTGAGGTATTTTTATCATGGCTGATCCCAACATATTATAAGAATTTGATTCTTCCTGCATGGAGAATTAGAAGAGACAGTCCATTTGGAGGACTTTTCCATTACTGATTAGTTCAACTCTTTGAAAAATATTCTAGATGATGGTTCTACACTTTTATTGGACACTTCAAAGGTGAATATTAGGACTTTAGGGGACCCAAAGTGGATTAAACTAGGTGCATACCTCACTAAGGAGGAATATGAATATTTTACAACCCTTTTGAGGGAATTTATTGACATATTTACATTGGACTATTCAAACATGCCAGGTTTGGACCCTACCGTGGTTATACACCATATCATTGTACATCTTGATGCCAAGCCTATTAAATAAGATTTACATAAGACACATCCTCATATTTATGTGCTATTAAAGAAAGAGTTGGAAAAACTCTTAGATGAGAAATGCATCAGTCTGATCGAATATTTAGAGTTGATTTCAAACATTGTGTTAATAAGTAAAGATAGAAGGTATCCAAATTTATAATAATTTCAGATATATCAACAAAGATTTATTGAAAGATGACTTTCCTTTACCTAATATTGACATGATAATCGACTCTATTGTTGGCCATGAAATGCTCTTTCTAATGGATGGCTTTTTATGTTATAATCAGATCAAGATAGCACCATAAGAACAACATGATAAAGTTCACAACACCATGGGGAATTTTTTGTTATTAGTTAATGTTGTTTGGACTTAATAAAGTTGGAAACTTATGAAAGAGCTATGATAGTGATTTTCATGACATGATGCCTGACATTGTTGAGGACTATGTCAATGATATTTTGGGTAAATTAAAGACCTATGTCGATCACCCATCCATGATAAAAAGAATATTTGAGAGAGTCACAAATATAAAATCAAGATTAATTTGAATAAATGTGTATTGGTTATCACTTATATCAAATTTTTAAGTTTTATTGTGTCTCACAGGGGTATTGAATTTGACCTAATCAAGGTTTTCACAATTAAAGAAATGCCAACACTATCTACCTTGAAGTAGCTTCATAGTTTGTAGGGTAAGATTCAATCTATCAGACATTTCATCTCATAATTAGTTGATAAATGCCATTCATTTATGCACTTGATAAATAAATGTGTTAATTTCTCCTAGAATGAAGAGTGTCAAAAAGCATTTGATCAACTTAAATAATATCTTGCTAACCCATATATTTTATTGCCACCAATGCCAACAAGCCATTACTTCTTTACCTATCAGTAATAAAAAATAACCTAGGGAAATTTTTAGCATAACATAATGAATAGGGAAAGGAACATACCATGTATTATCTAAGATTAAAACTTGTTGTATAAGAACATAGCTATATGCTGATTGAAAACATATATTTAAAAATGGTATTTGTAGCCCAAAAATTGCATCATTATATGCTAAAGAACAAGACCATTGTTATCACCAAAGTAGATCCACTCAAATATCTAATTTCTAAATTAGCTCTAAAGGGCCATATGAAAAAATGGATTATGCTATTGAATGAGTTTGAAATTGAATATGTTAAATAGAAGGCCATTAAGGGGCAAGTACTCATAGATCATCTTGATAAATCTCTTATTCAAGATACTAAACATCTTATATTTGGATTTCTAGATGAGGCCATCATAATTATTGAAGAAGTAGATACACCTCCTGAGGTAGAAAAATGGAAGATGTAATTTAATAGATCATTCACATTTCATGGAGTAGGGACTAGAATATTATTTTTTATGTCATAGGGGATCTCATTCCCAAGTCCTTTTGTATTGGTTTTCCATGTAGTAATAACATGGATAAGTATGAATCACTCATTGTAGAGCTTTATCAAGTAGTACAGTGGAATAGTTAATCATCAATTAGGCCACATATAATTATTAAACCAAGGATGAGAAGTTGGTACCCTATAAATGTATGGTCGATACTCTCAAGCAAAAGATTACCAACATTCAATTTGAAAGAATACCTCAGGCCAATAATAGAACAATAGATGCTATGGACACTATTGGTTCCATGATCCAAGTAACTAATAGAGCTAGGGATTATCAATTTATTATTTAACATCTACTAGTGCCAACACATGAACAATGAGCCATCGAGATGGTTTGTGACATTGTTGGTCCCATGTCTCCTAGGTACTCAAATATATATGACTATATTCAAGACCAAACCATGATTCTTGATTTATCATGTAAAAAACAAAAAGTCTTTTCCAAAAAAGCCTCTCACTATACCCTAGTAGTACCAACCTTATATTGTCAAATCTATGATGGAATTTTTATTATTATTTACCTTTAACAGACTCTAGACTAGCGTTGATGGAAGTACATGAAAGAGTGTGTGGATCCTACACTAATGGGGCAATCTTAGCCAAAAATCTACTGCATATTATTTATTATTGGCCTATAAGATAAGTATATACAATTTCATATGTGAATAGGTGTATCAAGTTTAATAAGAATTCCAATCTGATTCATACTCCTACCAAGACACTCAACCCATTGACAACACCATGGTTGTTCTCCACGTGGGTAATCGACCTTATCAAGAAGATTAACCCAACCTCTTTAGATGGGCATAAACATGTCTTGACTTCTAAAAAATACTTCACTAAGTGGGTGGAAGCCACCCCCCTCACTTAAGTTATTAGTAAGTAGATCTCCAAGTTCATATTCAACTATCTCATTTGCCACTATTACATCCCTTCAAACATTATATCTAATAATTGCAGATCTTTCAAGAATAAGGATGTGAAAGAACTTTATTCTCAATACCACATGAAATAACATTTATAATGAAACTATTTTTTAATGTTTTAAAAAATATTAGAAATGATGCTAGTTATAATTAAAACTTATAGCTATTTAATGCCCTCTGGGCATATCATACCACATTCCATACTTTGACAGGAGCTACACCTTGTTCAATTATTTATGGAACTGAAGCTATTCTTCTCATTGATGTCAAGTTGCATTCTCTCTAAATTCAATTGTAGAACATCATCAATGAAAAATACTATAGAGTAGGTCACTTGCAAGAACTAGACCTACTTGATGGTAAATGCTTGGCCACCTTGAATAATCTTCAAGCTTATCAGAACTGACTTAAAGGGCAATATAATAGACACATAAAACATCATAAATTTGATCTTGGTGACCTAGTACAAAAATAAAACTATAATAATGTAAATGTTAAATTGAATAAAAAAGAAAAGTTATAACCAAACTAGTTAGGACCCTATGTAGTTGTTTCTAACTACAGGTCTAGGGAAAACAAGATCACTACATTGGACAGAGATGAACTTGATGAACCAATGAACATAATTCACCCCAAAATTTTTTATTCTTAAGGGATTCATATTTTTTATTACAAGGATCCTCTATGTTATGGCACTTTATACCAGTTCTTTATACTATACCCCTTTTACCATTATACCATACCCTTAGCCTTTGCCATCTAGTTCTTTTTAGCTATGCCCACCTATCATGTTTGTCCTTGGTTCTGATTCATTTTTACTTTAATAACATTCAGTGGTTGATGAAATATTTAGTTCCCTTAGTTATTTCAAAATTACATGTTCGAATGGTAGTACATGAAAGTATTATGATAGTTTTCATGGCAATTGCATCCTTCATTTGTTGTTTCATTTGATTGGTTCCATTGATTATAATTTCCTTTGGGAAAATTAGTGTCCCAAATTGTGTTATTAATTATAACCACCTATGGGTAAATTAGTACCACTGACCCTTTATCATTGCTTCCTAATTATAATCACCTATGGCCAAATTGGGAGAAATACATTTACCATGCATTTCCACCTCACCTTGACATTACTATTATCATTTGCCTTTCCATTTAGCTTTTACCTAAACTTACTAGTACTTAATCACTGCCTTTTGTATAGGTGGAATTACATTAAATTGAGGTCCTAACAAGACTATAGAAGCAATACTAAATTAACGTTGAGGTTAGCTTAGTCACCCATTTTCCACACTCCTTCCATTTTATGGTTTTGGATCATGTTGTATCTTATGATTAATTATTGAGTTGACATATCAAAAACACCAAAAACATTGGAAGCATTTCACTACCTTTTGTATAGGCAGAACTATAGTGACTTGAAGTCTTAACAAGACTATGTAGGAAATGATCTATTAATGTTGAGGTCATCTTAGTCACCCATTTGCCATGATATCACCATTTTATGAGCTTGGACCATGTTGTATCTTGTGATTTTTTATTGAGTCAAGATACTAAAAACACCAAAAACATTGGAAACATTTCACCACCTTTTGTATAGTTAGAACTAAAATGACTTTAGGATCTAATAATACTATGTAAGCAACACTCAATTCATGTTGAGGTCAACTCAGTCACCCTTTTTCCATGTTCTCACTATTTTTTAAGTTTAGACTGCATTGTATCTCATCATTCTCTATTGAGTTAAGATATCAAAAACACAAAAACATTGGAAGTAATTCACCATCTTTTGTATAAGCATAACCATAGTGACTTAAGGTCATAAAAGGACTATGTAGGTAATGCACAATTCATGTTGAGGTCAAATGAATTACCCTTTTTCCACACTCGTACCATTTTAAAAGTTTAGAACATGTTTTATCTCATCATTCTCTATTGAGTTGAGATAACAAAAACTAAAAAACATTGGAAACAATTCACCACATTTTATATAGGTAGAACTATAGTGACTTGAGGTCCTAATGGGACTATGTAGGTAACATTCGATTCATGTTGAGGTTAGATTAATAACCTCTTTACCATAATCTCACTATTTTTTTAGTTAGACTATGCTATATCTCATCATTCTCAATTGCATTGAGATATTGAAAACATAATAACATTGGAAGCAATTCACCACATTTTATATAGGCAGAACTACAATGACTTGATGTCCTAATGGGATTATGTAAGTAGAGATTGATTCACATTGAGATTAGCTCAATCAAAATTTTTCCATGCTCTCACCATTTTATGTTTTTAGACCATGTTGTATCTCATCATTATCTATTGAGTTGAGATACTAAAAATAAAAAAACATTAAAACCAATTCACCACTTTTTATATAGGCATAATTACAATGACTTGGGTCCTATGAGACTATGTAGGTAACACTTGATTCATGTTGAGGTCAGCTCAGTCACCCCTTTGCCACACTCTTAATATTTTATGAGAAATTTAAGTTTGAAAACTAATTCCATTTTTCAAGCAACCTAAGCCACACTCTCACCATTTTATGAGTTGGACTATTCTATATCTCATAATTCTTGATTGAATTGAGATGACTAGAAAATAACAAAAACATTTGAAATAGTTTCAAAACCCCTAAACATTAGTAAAGATATAAAAAATCTTAAAAATAAAAAAATTATGAAAATTGGCTTAGAATTTACATGTGAGATATAAATCCATCAATTTTTTTTGGTATGGGCCATATTATTTGTTTATTTTTATTTCTAGACCACCTTGGTCTTTTTCCTTCTATTTTTGAGAGAACTACATTTGGCCTAATGTTCCCATTGGATCTTGTGTCCATGAAACTATGTAGGCAACATCCACTTACCTAGTACATATGGAATCAACTTAGCTATCCCTTCCTTTTCTTCTACCTCCCCAATTTGTTTATTTTATGTGTCATTATTTCCCGATCACCTAAAGGTAACCTTGGGCCAATTATTCTTGTGTTGTACCTTATGTCATTGATACCTAGCTTAGGGGTCACCCTTTTGCTAAAAGTAACCCCTGTATTACAAACCTTGAACAATTTATTTTCTATTTGTACCAACCTTGTGATTCACCATTGTTTTTGTATTATTATTTTTAGCTCTGTTTGTTTTTGTGTGTTTAGAGTAGTTTGTTTACGAAAATTTTATTTGCTTTGGATTATTTAGTTATTTTTTTAATTATTTTGATCACTTTATTTATTTGTGTGTTTTATTTGTTTGTTAGTGTTTTGTTCATTTTTATTGGTGTTTTGTTGTGTTTTTGTTTTTTATTTTCATCTTTTTGTTTAATTTTTTTATTTGTTTCTGGTTACCATAAGATTATTACATTTTTTTTACACTTAAGTATTTATTATCCATATCATGTACTTTGGTCATGACATTTTGTATTTTAGTCTTAAACTTGATTTATTTGTTCTATTTACACTTGGGATTTGATTATTCATATCTTATTCCTAACTTGCTTATATTCAAATTTAAATTATGTTTTCCATGATTAGGATATGAATTTTTATTTTAGTTATTCATAACTATCATGAATAATATCAAAACCTAAATAAAAACCATTCTCACAAAGTATTTTATCAATAAAAACACTCTTCGATATTCCTAATCCAACCAACGACCTAAACACACACCTTAATCCATGAGTAATAAACAAGTGCAACAAATGATTTATTATGTGTTTATATAGATGAGCATATTTGAATAAGGATCAATATGAGTCATACAAATAATCGGATGATAATCTTAAAAAAACATCTCGTAAAACTTAATCATTCTTTTGGGCCTCCCTTGATGACCTGTTTAACAACATGATTTTTCAATCTATATACCATGTTTATTCAGATGTGCATCTTTGAAATCACATTTAGGATAGAAATGTGTTATTATTCCTTGCCAACATCATCCTTTTGGGCCTCCCCCTGAGACCTATTTAAAAACATGATTTTTCAACCTATACCCTATGTTTGTTCAAGCGTGTATCTTCAAACTCACATTTAAGCTAGAAATATATTATCTTTTGAAAACACCATCTTTTTGGGCCTCCCCTAAGACCCATTTAACAACATGATTTTTCATCCTGTACCCTATGTTTTTTTGATTTTACATCTTCAAACTCTTATTTAGACTAGAAATGTGTTATTATCCTTTTCTAGTACCATCTTTTTGGGCCTCTCCCTAAGACCCATTTAAAAATATAATTTTCAACCTATACCCCATGTTTGTTCAAGCATGTATATTTTAACTCACATTTAGGCTATAATTGTGTTGTTATCCTTTTATAACACCATATTTTTGGACCTCCCCTTGAGATCTATTTAGCAACATGATTGCTCAACCTACATCCCATGTTTGTTTGAACATGCATCTTCAAACTCACATTTAGGATAGAAATGTGTTGTTATCCTTTATAATGTATGTGTTCTTGAATATATTTGACTTTAGGAAAATCAATCCCTTTTTGGTACTAATTATAATTTCCTTTGGGTAAATTAGTGTTTCCTATGTTTTATTCCTGATTATAAACACCTTTGGGAAAATCAGTGTTTCCTATTTTCCATCCTTGATTATAATTGCCTTTGGGTAAATCAATGTTTCTTATTTGGTTACTGACTACAACCACCTTTGGTCAATTTAGTATCCATACCATCACTCTAATAAGGAATCCATCCATGCCACTGCTTATAACCACCTTTAGGAAAACTAGTGTCACACCCTTAATTATTGAATATAACTAATTTTGGGAAACTTAGTGACTCCACCACCATTACTGTCTATAATTGCCTTTGGGAAATTTAGTAATCCCACCCCTATTCCATTTAGATCATGTCATTTAATTTATTTTGAGGGAATGTTTGATGATTTTATTTTTCCACCTGATCCCTCAAGGGCAATCAAAGGGAATGAACCATATGGATTAACAACTATTACATTCTTTGAAAAGATGTTACTATGCTTATGTCTTATAATACCTTCTCAAGTAGGGATAAAATATAGACACTTAGTTTAGGCCAATTTCATGCCTAAACATGCATTCATTTCACTTTCTATCAAATTACACATTTTAAGCCTAAAAATTACCTGAATTACCCAATTACATTAGTGTAAGGGATCTAATGGCCTAGAAATGTGATGAGGCTAGCTTATTTGGTGATTATCCTATATGCATCACTATATTAGTTCAGTTCTAACCATAATCAAATTATGACTAATTTTTCACTTTTGCCATGCCAAGCTATTAATTCATAACATTTAAAATAATTTCCAAAAGATAAAAATCACTAAGCAAGACTAATTAAATTACAAATCTTAATTAACTTGCCCAAGTAAAAATTCCAAATCAAATTAGTGATTTATTTTACTAAAAAAGGAATTTTATCCAAATATGAATTAAAAGAGTCAAATGAGCTAATAAAGTGATTTATTATCTCATAAATATTCAAAAATATGTTTCACACCTCACAAATATATAAAGTGAGTTGTCATGCCTCATAAATATCTTAAAGTAAGGTGTCAAGATTTCATTAGTGCCTTAACCCCACCTAGAGTTAGACTAAATTTACCTAGGTTAATTTAGACTCAACCCAAGTTAGAATTTAACCTAACCTACTTAAGGTTAGAGTTAGTTCTTTGAGCTATAAATACAAGTGCCCAAACCATTGATAAATAAGCTTTTATGTGTAAGGTTATTCTTCTAGAATACCTTATTGAAGCCTCTAAAGAGTAGTGTTTTAATTATAGATTTATGCTAAGCTTCACACTAAGCCAACTATTATGGATATGTTACCATCATCGAAAAGCATTTATAAAAGACTATAATCATCATATGTCAAGCGTGAACATTCTTATGCCAACAAGTAAGAATAATATTTGACAAAGGAGGTAATAAAATTATATTGTGTTGATCTCTATTTTATGATCTTAATTATTGTGTTATGATCCCCCCTAGTTCCTAGGCAAGAGGGTTTGGTCCTAATGAGTTGTTATTCTTGATGTTTTCTCATTTGGACTAATAAAATAGTAATCTACATATTGTTTTCTCTTCAAACAACCAAGGTACAAATATCACATATAACCATAAGGTGTACCTTGATAATGAACTCCAAATCAACCCTAATAATGATGTAGAGGTGGTGGCAAGGATTGAAGGAACCCATTATGCAAAGGCTAGGCTCTTCTTCAACAATATCCCACTAAGCCCACCATTTAAGTCCTGACAATCTCAAGGAGGATTTCCAAGAAGATCTTATAGGGAATCCTAATGGTAGACACCCCACATGTCTCAACACACACTGTGCCTCTTCCACCACCCCATGTAATCTAATATTAGGTTACTCAAACCTTACATTTATAAAGCAGTCTTGAGTCTAACTCACCTAAATATCAATTTTCCCCTACTCTAATATTAAAAATCCCAATTACTAGCACCACTATACAACCCTTGGTGAATCCACTTGGTTTCACTATTCAAGAAATGATTATTACATCCATAAATCCCCTATCCCAATGATCTAAAGGTCCTAATTTCCTTATGCTCCTTTAGTGGTGATTTTGCTTAGCATCCTTAATGCCCAAGTTCACATGGTTCAATGCATAGTCCAATTATGACCTTCATCTACTCTGCTAGCATGGTTTGAACCCTCTTTAACCCTCAATCTAGCCTTTTAGGTTAGCTCTTACCCTAATATAGATTAAATTCCTAGTGCCCTTAGATTCTTAGATGCCCCTGCAAACATAATTACCATTACAATAATGGTCCTTGTATGCATCCTTGCCTTCCTAGTGGCTCCTATGACATCAAGTGCTAATGTATTCACAAATCCCATTATTCTTACTATAACATAAACACTAAAAATATCTATTTAGTTCCCATAGGCTTCATCCAAGGCCACTTATATTACTTTTGCTTCAACATCACTAACAAAATGGACCTGCGCAAGAGACTAAAGAAGAAGAATAAGGTGGTTGTTCCTAGTTATTCCATTCCCCCTCTAGTAGTGTTTGAATGTTCATTTTATACCCCTTTATCCATCACTTTAAGCCCCCAAGGATTTGGCTTTAACTAGCCAATTTATTCATTTATCATGAATACACAACTCCCAAGTGTTATTAGCCCTTAGTCTCAGTAACCATTAAATAATGGAAATCACATTAATTACCTTAGGTTTCCTCATTTTTAGTTACTCTATTTTTACACATGTTTGCCCTCCATCCTTATCCTCATTTACCTCTCCATATTACATCTCATTCCATGTTACCCCTCCACTCTTTCCTCATTCATCCTTCCCTCCACCTTCCACTCCATTTGATTTAACCCCTCCTGTTCCCCTAGGGTAGCATAAAACCTAATCTCAAATATCTGCACCATAAATGACCTCATGGAGAATATGATGGAGGATCTTCAAGTGTAGGTTATAAATTTGGAGTCCCAAGTAAGGATCACCTTCCCTTTAGGCCTGATTATAAAAGTAGAGGCAACACTTACATAAATATTCACATCCCTTAGGTAAGTGATTAAATTTATATCACCAAAAAAAGAGATTCTCTAAATAGCCCATATATACATAGATATAACTATCTAAATGATTAATAAGTGCATGAAGATGGATATTTTCATAAATAGAGGAATATTCTTAGATTTGAAATTAGAGCCAATAATGGATCTAGTTATATATCAAACCTTTATAGGGACCATGGAGACATATATTGAGGACTAGTTGAGCACTGTCCAAGTGAGCATTGAGCCATTAAAGAAAAGTAAGGGTTAAATCATTAAATAAAAGTAAATTCAAATCCTTACTTATTTCAAAGAGGTTCACCTAGATGGTGTTTTTTTTGGGAGTGATGAGTTTGGGGTTCACCTAATACACTTAAAAAAATTCTGAATTTAAAGGTGGTAAAGGCCAACAGGGTGGGAGCCAAGGCTATCTTGGAGTTAGCCACATAATCCAAAATAAGCATATCAAAGTCTAAAAGGTGAAAGTCTCATTGGAAGACCCACTCAAATCCCATGAGAGACTGTTGACTTAGGTAAAGATCACCTTCCCTACAAAAAATTAAATATGAGGCTAACCTCATTGATCAATCATTAAAAGCTCAGTAGGGCCAGCCAAAGCAATTGGGAAGTGGCCCACCTACAACCTCCTTTTGATTATCTCTTAGTGAGCCCTTTGGATTTGGTTCTTCCTATTTGGGAGTGGGGAATATTTTGTTTTAATTATGTTATAATAATTTTAGGCCATGATGTCAAAGATTTGGATCTCATGCTAATAGGAGATAAGTCACATTTATATTATATATATACTATTATGTAATATTTTGTGGGGGTTGAATCCATTGTAAACATACACTTTCATATTGATGCGAATTTGATTTTCTATTTAAATATGTCTAGATTTCATGGGTCTCTTCCACTTTATTTTTAATGTAAATGGATATATGCTAGTGTTTTGGAAATGTAACCTATAAAAGTTTGTGCATTAATTAAGATGAGATTCATCTATTATATATAATTTATTTGGTTCTCTTTTATTCATTTGAAATTTATGATGGTCTATGTGTGATTAACTACATGGATAATCACTTTTATTCATAAAAAGAATCACTAAATCAAACATCCACCCTTTCTCTTTAGATGTTTACCACATATGACTAAATCTTGATCCTTAATGAAACTTAACATACAATAGTAAAACTATAGTTGGGAACAATTTTCCCTAAATAGTATGTATCACCGTTTACTCATAGATTTACCTTTTATACCTTATCCTCTCTCCCTTTGATATTTATTTATTCCCAAGTGGTCTTTCCCTCTTTTTAGAAATTATGAAGTGAAGCAAAGTGGAGATCAAAAGAAAATATATTAAAAATATGCTTAGTTAATACTATATAAATTTTTATATTTTTGAAAAAATAGGAATTGAGCCTTTGGTGGTAGTTTTACATCTATTGGAGATATATTAAAAAAAGGCTATTTAATAGATCCCAATAATTTTAACTCATGCCATGGATTGCCTCAACAAAAATCCTAAAATGAGAGGAGAAAAATCATTTATTTTTCCCTAATCTCGCTTAGTGCATCTGAATCCATAGGTTTATATAGGAGAATGAGATCTTTGATTGAAAAAAAACTATCACTAGAATAAATACCCCTTTATTGCTAACTAATGAAGCTTTGAGCCCCTAAATAACCCAATGGAAACTTTGAGTCCATTGTTTATATCATTATATTTCAAACATGTCTTAGATGATTCACAATCTCAACCTTGAAAATCTATATAAGAGCCAAGTCTACTTAAGGAATACTAATATATTTAATTACTTCAACTAGCTCATCCTTCCAGTCTTCCCCTAATAGACCATTAGCCATGTCTACCCCATTCACATGGTTTTTTGGGTCTACCATCAATGTTCTTAGAGCCATTCATAACTTGGCCATGAACTTGGAGAGATACATCCCATGGCTCACACTAGTGTGGGATATACCATTGAGGAACATATGACTTCATATAAAACTAATCTCAAGATTCTTTATGTAGAATATGAAGAATTACATGTAGACTATTCCCAGTAACTTTATTGGATGTATCCTATGATTGGTTCCTAAATCTATGTGAAATATCTATTACGAGTTTAGACTAATTTAGTAATATATTATTGGCACAATTTGTCTAAGTCAATGACCTAAGTGTTTTATATTAATAATTCACATGCATTAACAGAGAATCAAATGACACCACTATAAATTTCAATGATATATTTCAAAATATGTAAAAATGAGTCACTGTGATATACCAACCAACTGCCCAACTAGCCCTAAAAATTTACAAAAATGTGATATACCCTTGGACTGCCATGTTCCTATGCAGAGACCCATTAGTGGTGGATTTATTCCTAACCTATGAAAAGGCCATCAAAGTGAATAAAAAACTAAATTATCAAGTTATGATGTCACCCACTATGAGTAATGTCCAAAGTGTACCCAAAGAATCCAATAAAAATGAGTTAGACACTATAAATCACATGGTATAAAAGCTTAGTAATGACTTCTTGGACCTCTAAAGATAATTTAAAAACATTTGTGGTGAGAATTATAATAATAAATTTACCTAACAAAGGTAAAATCATCCCCATAACCACTCTAATATATAACTAGATCCCTCACCTAATAAGATGTATGAGATCAACATCTATGAGATGGCCTTACCAATTAGTGTCATGTGCACAACATAACCCAAAATGGGGAGTTAGACTGCATCAAAATCTACAATTATTTTATAATCTTCCAAAGGTAAATCAAAGAATATGAGGAGGTAATAAACTTCCTTAATGTTAATAATTAGGTTGAAGCATCCAACATTTAAAGGTCCTTAAGTACTACCATGATGTTATAAACCTTAAATTTCCCTAGCCAAAAGGATAATGAACTAGAGGATTAATGAGGTCCATGTTTTCCATCAATTCTAATGGATAATTTATGCTCTTAAGAACTAGACATAATAATAATCCCTTACCATGTCCATTCCTCCCAATAATGGTACAACCACTCTTTATCCAAGAACCCAAAATGATCCTCCTCCTCTAAAGGCTAATAACCCTAATCCCCTTGAAGAGATCCAACCCATTTATAGAAACAATAAGTATAACATAATAGAGGATATGAATAAGATCAAGGCAAACATCACTTTACATGAGCTTACCTAGATCATTCATAAAAAAGAACTTATCCTAAAGTCCCTGACAGAAAAACCAGTTCAACCCAAGCCCAAGCTTACACACACTAACATGCTCACACATAATAATAAGGTTGAGATACCCCCTTTCCTCCTTACTATTAGATTATTTTCAAATAACCTTCAAAATTGTCTAGTTTACTCAAGAGTTTTTGAAAATGTCATGTCTACATGGATTTATCAAAAATCAGGGTTAACACCTATTAACTCTAACAAGATAGTAGTTTAGTTGGATAATTATAAGTTCATAATGGTAGAAGATCTCTTGAATATGCATATCTAGATAGAATCCAAGGATAGGGTTTAATAGTTTATATAAATCCAAGTAGTGGATATCTTAGAGGCTTATGAGATGTTAATTATTAGGGATTAATCCAAGACTTTGAATGGGTACAAGGATACTATATTTTCACATATGTGGTTTCTTCAGAGAGGTGTAGTCAATCAAATTATTGTAGACAAGGAACCTAGAATGAAACACATGATTATTGAGTACAACACAATCAATGAAAATTGAACCTAGTATTCTTTGACATAGGCGTCTACACTTTGTCTATAGAATGTGTTGAAAACCAAGCCAATAAGGACCCTAAATTTATTTTCTTATGGTCCCTATACTTTACTTTGGCCCATTTTAAGTAAGTTTATGGAGTAGGAATGCTTCTCATTGACCCATGAGGGGAACAACATTTGGTTAGTTATAGCCTATAGTTACCTTACACCAATAACCTAAAAAAATTTGAAGCCTTGATCTTAGGGTTATAGTTCACTTTAAAATATAAGGTAAAATAACTAAATGTGTTTTGGGACTTTGAGATTATGATAAACCAAGTTAGGAGCAAGTTACAATGTAAGTTTTTCTATATGTTGAAGTAAAAATACATGGTGTGGGATTTGATAGATATTTTTAATGCTTTCAATGTCATCTCCATCCTTAGAGAAGAAAACCAAGTGGATAAATCATTAGTAAATAATGCTATGAGCATAACCCCTCTAAATTAATTAGGCTTACAAAACTTTTTAATAGAGCTCATCTCATCTACCTAAATCTTATATAATGTGTAGAACTTCTAGGTCCTTGAGGATGACTACCACATTTTATAATTCCTTAATTAATCAGGGGTATTTGAGACCCAAGTTATAGATGAACTAGAGAGACATGATCCTAAAGAGTAGGATTATGACTAATATGGCATCATGACCTTAAAATAAAATTGAGTCTTAAAGGGAATGATCTACCTAAGAAGGATATTTGACCCTAATAGGTCTACACACAATCTTGAGATACCTATACACCTAGATTAGAGGTTCATGATGATTAATTTTGGGTCACTAGACTAGCCTTGAGATGTCAATATTAACTTGGATTACATGATTATTAATATTGAATAACTCAAAAGGTTACTAATACATTATATAAATGTTATTTCCTAGGTCTATGGAAACCTTAAAGTATTTGAGTTGAGTGTGACCACACATACTATCCCACTCAAACAAAAATAGAAAAAACCTTTCATATAGAGGCATCAAACTATGAACCCAATTATAGAGCCACTTATCCACAAAGAGGTTCATAATCTTCTCTTATCTCAAATTATCTTCCTAGTTCATCTTCTGACGAGGGTATCCAACTTAGTGCTTGTTCACATGAAGAATGGGGAAATTAAATTGTGTGTGTATTTCAAAAATTTAAACTAAGATTTTGAAAAAAATAAAAACCCTATGCGATCCCTTAATGAGGTAATTCAGATGGTGAATGGTTCTTAGATGATGTCCTTATTGGAAAAATTATTAGGATAAAATTAGGTTCTTATAAATCCTAAATACTGAGCAAAAATTATGTTTATAAGATAGTAGGGCACCTTATCATATAAGAGGATTCCATTTGGCCTCATCAATGTAGGTGCCACTTTTCATAGATCCGTAGCTTCATTTTTAAAGGTTTGATTGGTAAATACATAATTATTTACATGGATGACTTGAATTTTTTTGAAACATATATTTGATCATATCCACCATATGGATAAAATGTTTGAAAGGTGTAAAAGGTATGGTATCTCCCTCAATCCAAAGAAGATTGTGTTTGGTGTCATGAAAGTTAAGATCCTTGGTCATGTCTATTTATTAGGAATATGAAAAGCACACAAATGTTGATTAGTTACTTGTTAGTGAATGTCAATAAAATACAAGTATAACAATGCAATGAAACTAAACACTCTTACTTAAGAACTAGGGGGAGCATAACAATATGAAAAAGACTACAAATAAGAGATAAAAATACACAAAATTTTTACCTCCCTTGTCAAAATTAGTGTCCACTTTTTGGCATAAAATATATTCTTGCTTGGTTTATGGCATTAGATACTTTGATAAATTATTTTATCCATCTTTGTGTCACTTCTGCAATGGACACATGTGGCTTTGATTTTCTTGGCTTGGCTTGGTGTGAAGATAGATATCAATTTGGCATTATAAAAATACTTTGATGGCTTCTTAAAGACATTCCTATAGAATAACCCTATACACAAAAGCTTATTTGGGTAGAGTGAGGGAAATTATATTTATAGGTCTCAAAACTCAATCTAAACTTAAGGAGGTTGCATTTAGTTCTAACTTTGGTTGAGTCTAAAATAACCTAGGTTGAGTTAGGTTAACCCTAGGTTGGGTCAAAGTAATCATGAAGGCTTGAAAAATCACTATGAATATTTTTGAGCCATGATAATTCATATAAGATATTTATGAGGTTTTGACTCACTTTTTATTGAATTTTAGGAATTAATAAATCACTTTATTATCTTCCTTGACTTTGATGTCATATTTGTTGAAAACTTCATTTTTAGATAAATGTAATTCACTAATTAAACTTGGAATTTTTACTTAGGCAAGTTGATTAGGATTTGATTTTTGATTAATCTTGCTTAGTGATTTTTGGCCTTTGGTAATTGTTTTCAAATGTTTTGCTTTAATAGATCAGGCCAATAATGTCAATTTATTAGGTCAAAATTTGAATAGGATTGAATCCAAGCTATGCTATTGGTGCATACAGGGTAATACCCAAAATAAGTAAGCATCAACATGTTTCTAAGTAATTAAATACCTTATATGGATGAATTTGGGTAATTCAGGTGTTTTCTAAGCTTAAATTATATCATTTACTATAAATTGATTTGAAACTCGGTTTAGACATGAAATTGGTCGAAATGAGTATTTATAGTTTTCCCCTATTTGAAAAGGTGGTGCTAGACACAGACACAATAACATCTTTTCAAAGAATGAAAAACTCATGTAGTCAAAATGTTCATGTCCATAAGGGTATTTTATTAGCCCTAGATGCCCCATTGAGGGAGCAAGTGATAAAATAGAGTCATCAAACATTCCCTCAAAATGAAGAAATTGACCTGATGTGTTGGCAATGAGGGTGGAATTACCAATTTATCCAAAGGTGGTTATAATCAGTAATGGTGATTGAGTCACTAATTTACCTAAAGGTGGTTATAAAACATAATTAAGGGTGGGACATTGATTTCCCCAAAGTGGTTATAGTCAGTAGCAAAAGGTGAGACACTAATTTGACCAAAGGTAGTTATAATTAGTATCATAGGAATTTACCTTGATAAGATAGGTAGAATGGAAAAAAATAAAGATTTTCCTAGAGGTAGTTATAATCATTAGTATGAGATGATAAATAATTATTTACCCAAAGGTAGTTATAATCATTCACATGTTTAAATCACATGAATTAAATTAAGGTTTCCCTAGGAAGTAAAAATATATCATTGATCAATTGAAAAAGAATTTTCCACATATGGGTAAATTAGCAAGGGGATCTTATGTGAAAAATCCATAAAATGGATCTCTAATGAGATAACAAATAATAACAACATGTTTCTAGCCTAAGTATGAATACAAAGATGCACATTCAAACTAACACATGATATAGGTAGAAAAATAATGTTGTTAAATGTTAGTTTGGTTATAAAATCACTGAGAAATAAGGCATGTAGGATTAAAAAACATGTAAAATAGACCCATGAGGTGAAAAATACACTTCTTAGAGCACACAAAATGAACTTTAAGCACTAGTGGTGGGTAAATAATCAAAATTTTAGGGGGTAAATATATAGCCTAAAACTTTGATTATTTACCAACCCTTAGTACCTAAAGTTTATTCTATGTGCTTCATGAAGAGTATTTTTCACATCATGGGTTTGTTTACATGCCATTTGATCCTACATTCCTTATTTCTCAGCCTAGCTCAAGCTATGGTTTTATGCGCTAACTAGCTAAGAGAAATGGCATGTGGAGGAGCATGATGACACATCAATGATTGGGTGAGAGAGCACATGCAATCACCACATGATGGGACACTAGTATGTATTATCACTTTCATCATTTATGTTATTTATTTCTCATTACTAGTTATATTTATGGTAAAAATTAGCGAAGTCTCCATTTTCATTTTAGGCAAAATGGTGACTTCACTAAGGAAATTGAAGACTTTGTATAGAGTCACCATTCTTAAAAATAATGGTTTCACCAAAAAAGTTTAGAGATTGAAAAAATGATGATTTCAACCATTTTTGGGTGAAGTCACCATTTTTTGTAAAAAATGAAAGTGATGATTTCACTCGAAAAGGTGAAAAAAATTCTAAAATAATGACTTCGCGATTTGGGAAAATGATGACTTCACCCTAGTAGGAAAAAATAACTAGCCTAGGGACCTAAAAGGGGTTTAAGCTATAGTAGAGAGGGTCAAACAGGCTTGATAGGATAGGCATAGGCTCAGACAACAACATAAATACAAGTTGATGCTAATCTATCTATTATTTTAAGAGCAGCTAGTTGTTTTGATGGCACAAGAGTGATGCTCCCACTACTTATGCATACTACAAATCTAGACAATAAAAGTCACTAAATTTTATAGGCCTTAGATTTATATGATGTGGCATAGATGCTAATTATTCAAGTGGATTGATGTTATCTGAGTACTTTGGTAGAGTATTGACATAATAAGACATTGACATTTAATCTACCCAATAAAGAGGCAGTTGCCACTCTTGAGGATACTTGACGTATCCTCAAGCTACTGATAAGAGGATGAAGGATAATATAAACTAATACAACATAGCAACATGATATTATTGATGACTTGGTTAGCGGTTAGGGTATTCCCATAGTTTATGAGAAGTAGAGATCGATCTACTTAAGACTTATACATATATATGAATGAATGACCTAGCTTTTGGAGATCCTTCACCACTAGCACTCATTGATAAAGAGGTCATATTTTTGATGGATATTATCAAAAACATCTTATTTCCTAAAAAGAGTGATAAATATTTCCATATGGGTCTCATAGGCATCATTCATAGTATGATAGATGAGGCCACATGATTTGTATGGTCGGGAATTTGTCCTAGCATAGATTTACATGGATCTACACATGGTGGTATATAGAGGAGTTCGTAACATTACATCATCAACACTATTGATGGTCTGAGGCTGGAAACATATCTCCATTTAGTGATCGATGGGTTAGAGATGAATCTATGACATTGAGGAGCTATTAGCATATGGATGGGCACAAACTAGGGAAGGATGATGAGGACACCAAGGAGAGATTTATTTCTACCACTTTATGTTTGATGAGATTACCCCATAATTCTTCATCTAGAGGCCATATCTTCTCTATCAGTTTTAGTGGTTTAGGGATGGCCAGTACACTACTTACATGACATCCATGTGCTTTCTTACTAGCATTCAATCATATATCATTGAGGAGTACCAACCAGATTGAGTACTTTGAAAGTTTGGCATGGCACAAGATGTGCCAAAGGGGTCCAAGTAGTTCACACATGTTATGAGAGAGATCATCTAGGACATTCTAGTCATTCAGTGACATGTAAATACTATTAGTTATCTAAGTATACCACATATAACATGGTCATATGTAGGGGTGTTGATAGATGCATGAGTTACACTTGAGTACATTCATTAGTGGGTACAATTATTCCCTTTGAGGCTTACCATTATAGGTTAGGGAGGTGGGAAGATGCATGTGGATATAGACAATGTTGAGGTTGAGAGATCTAAAAAATCTAATGATAGTGATAATAGCTAACAGAGCAATGAAGGTGGAGAGGGTGATGATGATGGATTTGATAGAGGGGATAATAGGGATGATGGTTTAGATGATGGAGGGGATGATGATAGAGATAATGGCCAATCCATGATGGTACTGGGTCCCAACATGAAAATTATAATAGGCACTCATATTGATCTAGGCTAGGTAGGGCCTTCAAGAACATCTAGGTTAGGTAAGTAAGTTGGTATACTCAAGGAGGAGATCACTTCTAAGGTGGGGGAGATCATAGGTGTAGAGTGGTGAGTAGTAGATCTATAGACCACACTAGACATATATAATGATGATATGACTCACCTTTAATTAGAGATAACCTAGATAAAGGTTAAGGTGGATATGATGGTCTAGATACATGCCCATATCATAATAGAGTAAGATTAGGTGATAACTAATAGAGATGAGGGATTTTTAGATGTTTAGAGGCTTTGACGTGAGTGTGATGAGGCTTAGAGACCCAGTATGCAAGTAAGTTTTTCACAAATTATTGTTGAGATCCTTTGGGCTAAGGATGAGGCCTCATATTACCATAGAGCATATAAGAGTAATGTTCCCAAAGACCACCAAGTTGTTACTGTTGAGGTATGGGATGCTTAGAGAGTATGTAATAGATCAATTCAATTAAGGATGAGGACACATTTTATAGGGGATTTAGGGTAGTCTATTCATTAGCTGTGAGCACCACCACTAGCTATGGGCCCCATGGATACTCAGAGCTAGAGTTGATCATTGTAGTTCTATTGTAATTTTGGCACATTGTATTATTTTGATGTTATGATTGTATGTATATGTTCTTGATGCATATGAAATTTTTGAGATACATTTACATTCATATTGGGACCTTCGAGGCCATTACACATGTACACATTATTATTTTGATATATACATAATGGATCTATTTATTATCATGTTTAGCATTATGGATGTTTAACATTATTGATGTTTATGTTCATTTAAACATATATGCTTTATTTATTTATTACTTTGTCATGTATATGATATGTTTCTATGTTGTTATCTATTTATGTTGTATGACTTACATGTATTCTTGTTCAGAGATGAACTTATGTGTTAACACATAATGAATCATATTTACTTTAGTTATTACTCTTTGATTTAGGCATGTGTTGGGGTATTCAGCTAGTTTTTTAATCTTAGAGTACTACCATTTCATTGATTCAATAGTCTCTATTGGCTTGATGTTTGATGTAGCTTTTGATATTATGCATCATAATTATGAATAATTGTAATAAAAAACCATACCTTAAGCATGGAAAACTTAGTGTAGATGTAAATATAAACAACCTAGGAATAAGATATGAACAATCAAATCCTGAGTGTAAATATAAAACAAATAAACCAAGTGTAGGACTATATACAAACATTCACAACCTAAGTATAAGATATGAATAATTAAAACTTAAGTGTAAATAACATGTAATAGACCTACATTAACTAAGAAAGGCATAAAAAATAAATAAAAAAATAAAAAAATAAAAAAATAATGAAAAATAACTAAATAAACAAATAAAACAAACAAAACAAATAAACAAACAAACAAACATAATCAAAAGAGACAAAAAAACAAATAAAAAACAAAGAAAACACCACAAAAAATCAAGCCAAACAAAATAAATAGATAAACAATCAAATAAAGTATACAAACCAAAAAAAATAAACAAATAAATTAAACTAAAGCAAATAATAATATATAAACAATGCTAGTCACAATGTCAGTAACAAAAAAAATACTATTTATTCATGCTTGTGTAATAGAGGTGTTACTCTTGGTGATAGGGTTACCCCTAGGATAGGTAACAATGACACACATATAAAAACATAATGACAAATGGTACAAGGTTGCCCCTAGGCTATAAGGAAATAACAACAAAGGGTACAATGGCAAACCATTTCCCCTAGGCTACATGGAGCAACAACACAAACAAGATGGCAAATGTTACCCCTAGGCTAGAGGGGATAATGATACAAACAAAAAAAATGGAGGGAATAAAATAAATAGGAAGGGTTAGCTGTGATATTTTAGATGCACTAGGTAAGTAGATGTTGCTTATATAGTTCCATGGACACTAGGTCCAATGTGAACTTTAGACCAAATGTAGTTATCTTAGGATATGGGATAGAAGAAAAATGATGATAAGAACACATGATTGACTTGTAGATAAAAATAGTAATGTTCTCACAAAATAGAGAATGTAGAGAAAAAGAGGGGGATGATGCTCATAAATATGAAAATGTCAACACAAACAAGTTGCATAAGCACGAGAACATGGTTTATGATAAAATAACACTAAATATAAGATATGAGCATCTAAAAATGAACTAAAGTGGTAATTCATAGTGTTTACTACATCTATGACTTAGAATGAGAATGAGCTTGAAAAAAGGTGAGAGAGTTGGCTGAGGTTACTCGCAAAATGATGACAGTGTTCAAATAGAAACCACTTACAAAATAGTGAGAGTGGAAGAGAATAATAAGGATGGGGAAACTAAAGGACACGTGACGACTTGTGAAATAGATATAAGACCCAAAATCCTTAAGGCAAAGTAGTGGTCATGAAGAAGCGATGAAGACCAAGTTAACTTTAGATACCCCATGTATCTAAATGCTACGTACATAGTTCGTGTGGACCTCAAGCTGATTTAGTTCTCCCAAAAATGAGATAAAAATGACAAAGCGGTTTAGAAATGAAGCTAGATAGGTAAGAAATTCCATTCGAACAAATTTTGATGGATTTATATCTCACATGGAAATTCTAAGCCAATTTTCATGATTTATAAGATTTTCCAAGGTCTTTTCAAATGTTTAGGAGTTTTGAAACTATTTTTAATGTTTTTATAGTTCTCTAAACATCTCAACTCAATGGGGAATTGTAAGACACATAATGGTCCAACTCATAAAATGATGAGAGCATGGCTTAAGATGCTCAAAAATTGGTGAGAGCACTCAAATTTAAAGTGCTCACAAAATGATGAGAGTTTTTGAACAAAAATT
The DNA here is from genome assembly GCA_037957365.1 of Torreya grandis. Classification (NCBI taxonomy): domain Eukaryota; kingdom Viridiplantae; phylum Streptophyta; class Pinopsida; order Cupressales; family Taxaceae; genus Torreya; species Torreya grandis. The sequence continues at coordinate 695,938 of JARHVA010005617.1, read as the reverse complement.
ACTCATAAAATGGTGAAAGCATTCAAATAAGGTGGTTGAGCTGACCTTAAAAACACTGAGAGATGCTTAGATAGTCCAAATGGACCTTAAGGCACTGTAGTTCCACCTATAATGATGAAAGTTGGGTAATTCTCCCAATGATTTGGGCTATTTCGGTATCTCAACTCAATGGAGGATTATGAGATACAAAATGGTGAGAGCATGGAAAAGGGGTGATTGAGCTAACCTCAATGGAAATTGAGTTCTAATTACATAATTCCTAGGGACCTCTATTGAATGTAGTTTTGCCTATAGTGGTGAAAGCTAAAATGTTTCTAATGTTTTGGGATTTTTGGTATCTCAAATTAATGGAGGAATATGAGATACAAAATGGCCTAACTCTTAAAATGGAGATATCATGGCTTAAAAATCCTTTTAAAATGGTTATAACATGGTGAAAGGGTAACTGATATGAATTCAATGTAAATTGAGTGTTGTTTACATAGTCTCGTAGGACCTCAAGCCACTATAGTTCTTCCTATAGTGGTGAAAGTTGGGAATTGTTTCTAATGTTTTGGTCTTTTTGGTATCTCAACTCAATGGAGGATTATGAGATACAAACTTACCTTACTCATAAAATGGTGAGAGCATGTCTTAAAAATATTTGTAAAATGGTGAAATCATGGTAAAGGTGTGATTGAGCTACCCTCAATATAAATTGAGAACTTCATACATAGTCCTTAGAGACCTCAAGTTACTTCAATTCCACTTATAATGGTAAAAGCTAGGAAATGTTTCCAATGTTTTAGGATTTTTGGTATCTCAACTCAATGGAGGATTATGAGATAAAAAAATGACCTAACCCATAAAATGGCAAGAGCATGGCTTAAAAATTATTTTAAAATTATGATAAAATGGAAAAGGGGTGACTGAGCTGAATTTAATATGAATTGAGCACTACCTACATAGTCTCTAGGGACCTCAAATCACTGTAGTTCTACTTACAACAAAGTGTCTAACTAAGTACCAACAAGTTTAGGAATATAAAAATGGTAAGGGTACGAAACAATGATGGCTTGATAACACAATATTGCATGGTAATGAGGTTGTTCCTAATTTTATAAAAGGTAGTAATAATTAAGAAACAATGTCAAGGGTCAGTGTTATTGATTTTCCCATAGGTAGATATAATTAGTAGAATGTGTAATGATATAGAACATAACACCAAATGAAGGATTCAATTACTAGGACCAATATCATTATACTTTTATATAATTCCATTCAAAATCTTAAATTTGAATCAAATGATGGAACTACATCTAATATCAACCATTGAATCTGCCTAAAGTAAAAATGAATTAGAACCAAGGCCAAAAGTGATGAGGTTAGGTAAAAAGAACTGGATGACAATAGGCTAAGGTATGATGGAATAGTATAGGGTATGGTACAAAGAATAAGAATATTAAGGCATAACTTAAATGATCCTTATAGATAATAATTAGAGTCCCTCAAGCATAAAGAAGGCTTGAGGTGCATTATGTTTATTATTTCTTCATGTTTATTTCCTTCTGGTGTGGCAAACATGTATGCTCTAGAACCATAGTTATCAATAACTACATAAGGCCCTAACTAGTTAGGTTGGAATTTTCCCTTCTTATTTGTCTCAACATTGACATTCTTCTAATTTTATTTTAATACAAGGTAATCGAGCTCAATTTATTGATGCTTAATGCATCAATTATATTGGCCTTGTAATCTGCTATGGTATGCCTAAAGGTTATTCAAGGTAGCCATGCATTTTTCATCAAGTAATTATAAATCTTGCAAATGATGTACTCTTTAGTCCTCATCATCAATGATGTGCTATAGTGAAATCCATAGAGAAAGTAACTCAACCTCGATAAGAAGAATGGCCTTAGTGACATAAACAAGTGAATATGGGCTAGTTCCTATCAGAGTGCAAAATGAGGTACAATATGCCCAAAAGGTGTTAAATAACTGAAAGTGTGAATTATAACCAACATAGTTGATAATCTTTTTTAGAATATTGATAATGGTTTTGTTAGAAGCCTCAGCATGGCTATTGACTTGTGGGTAATAGGTGGTAGAGATATGTTTTTTGATACAATATTAGGTACAAAGTGCTTTCAAATATTTATTTTAAATGATATGCCATTTTCAAATATATTGTTAGAGGGTATGCCATAGCTCAAATGAAATTATTAAATATGAATTTAAATATCTACTTACCAGTTACATAAGTGAGGGGAATGACCTCGACCCACTTAGTAAAATATTTGGTAGTAGTAAGGACATGTTTAAAGCCATATAAATATGTAGTATTTATCTTGTCTATGAAATTGAGTCCCCACATTGAGAATGGACATGGTTTTATTAGTGGTTTGAGCATTTTGGCTGGAGCATGAATTAGATTATCATGCTTCTGACTTTGTACACACTTTTTCACATAGGTAGCTGCATCTATTTCCATAGTCGGCCAACAATAAATAATACACAATAATTGATTGGCTAGGATTACCCCACTAGTGTGGGATCCACACACTTCATGAACTTCCCCCAATGATAATATAGATTCTTCCAAAGATAAACAATGAATAAAATATCCCTCATAGCTTCTATGATATAGGGTAGGTCCAAGTAAAGTATAATGGGAGGTTTTATGGGTGAAGGATTTTTATTTCTTATGTGAAAGGTCAGGGGGATAATTTGGTCTTGGAGGTAGGAATATATGTTAGAATAATAAGGAGAAGAGGGACCAATAATATCATAAACCATCTTAATAGCTATTTACTCATGTGCCATTAAAAGGAGATGTTCCATAAGAACTTGATTATCCCTGGCTGTACCTATAATATGAATCATGGATCTAATCATGACCATGGCATCAATTATTCTATTATTGGCTCTAGGTATCTATTCAAACTGAATGTTAGAAATTTTCTATTTAAAAGTGTAAACTATGTCTTTATACGATACTAACTTATGATAAGCTATGAATCACTGTGTACCAGTAAATGTTGGATGTTACACAATACTAGTTGGCAAAGCCATATGATGAGTGCTTCATATTCATCCATATTATTAGTACATGGAAAAATAATTCCAAAGGACTTATAAATAATATCCCCTTGTGGTGTGATAAATAATATTTTGACACCTGACCCACATGTGGTGAAGGAACTATTAAAGTAAATTTTCCACTATTTTTCCTCAGGAGGTGCTTCTACTTCTAATGTGGTCATGATGGATTCATATAGAAATATAAATAGAAGATGTTTACTATCAAGAAGAGGATCTTCTACAAGTTGATCTATGAGTACCTATCCATTAATGACATTTTTATTGGTATATTCAATCTAAAACTGGATTAAAAACATGATGCACTTTGCCATGTGGCCCTGTAAAACTATTTTGGAAAGTAGATACATGAGAAGATCTAATTTGGAAGTCATAATGGTCTTGTTATTCAAAATCTAGTGACATAAATTTTGGGCTATGAAAACCATAGTTGAAATATATTTTTCAATCAGGATATAATTGTGATCATATGTGACCAATGTTTAGCTGAGGTATTAAATAACATGCTCTTTACCTAGTTCATTGTGTTGTGCCAAAAGTACCCTCAAGGATTTTTTAGTCATTGATAGGTAAAGTAATAATATCCTATTTTTCATAGGGGCAATAAAACAAGTGGATTGACAATGTACTCCTTGAGATGGTCAAATACTTTCTAGCAATCCTAATTACATGAGAAAGTAATTCCCTTCTTTAGTAAGTGTGTAAAAGGATGGAACTTATCAGGTAGTTGTGATATGAAGCATCAAATTGACTAGATATTTCCCTCTAAATTGTAGATCTATTTTAAAGTAGATGGTGGTGACATTTTTGTAGTGGCTCAAACTTTGATTGGATCAAATTCAATGCCCTAATGAGAGATAATGAAGACTAAAAAATTGCCAAAAGTTATACCAAATACACACTTCTTAGGGTCGAGCCTAAATTTTTACTCTCAAATTATCTCAAAGATTATCCATAGTATACCTGGATAGTCAACATGTGTCTTATATTTACCCAGGATGTCATTGAAATAATCCTCACAAATATTGTGCAGCATATAATGGAAAGTCATTGTCATGACTTGTTGGTAAGTGGCTCCTACATTTTTAAATTCAAATGAAATCACTTGCTAACAGAATATTCCCCATAAAGTGGTGAATGCTATTTTGTGTTGGTCTTCTGGTGGTATTTTTATTTGGTTATATCCTCAAAAACCATCCATAAAGGAAAGCATTTCATATTTAGTCATTGAGTTAAAAATCATATCAATGTTTGTTAGAGGAAAGTATCATTTGGGTAATTTTTATTAATATATTATAAATTAGTGCATAGTTTGATGCCTTCCAGCTTATTTCTCACTAGTACTATGTTATAAATCCATTATGAGTAATCAATCGATTGAACGCATCTCTCATCTAAATTTTTTTACAACTCTTTCTTGACTATCACAATAATATGAGGATGTAATTTTTTAAGCTTCTATTTAACTAGTTTGGAATCAAGATATATAAATATATGGTGTACAACCAAGGTGGGGTCCAAACCTATCATGTCCAAATTGGCCCATGCAAATATGTCAACAAACTCCCTCAGAATGGCTATGAAGACTTCATATTCCTCCTCAGTGAGGGATGCACCTAATTTGATCCATTTTGGGTCCTCTAAAGTCTCTATTTTAAGCTCAAAAGTGTCCTTTACAAGAAGTGTAAAACCATCTTCTGAAATAGTTATTAAGGAGGTAAATTTGTTAGCAATGGAAAATTCCTCTGGATAGATTGGATCATATAATTCTCCCAAATAAGATGAATTAGAATCTCCTAATTCTAGTAAAGGCCATGTGATAAAAACTTCTAGGCACTCTTGTACAATTTGTGTAAAATATTTCCATTCTTCAGTGTTAATTTTAGACCTATAAATAAGCTTTAGACTAATGGTATCTTATGCTTCATGTAAAGAGGGGTGAAAATCCTCCTCTAATGGCACTTGAAATAGGTTTTTCAACGAGATACTTGTTTTTTTATTTACTTTTACCCTGGTCTGAAAGTGCCTTAAAGAGGTTTTCACTTTGAGACCTCAATGTTTGATTTTCTTTTTGATTTTGGCCAAGGAAGTTCACCTACTCTCCAAAATATGGATCAGGATCCAATTCGATATAAAATCCCTATTTATGATCTTTTATAGGAATATGATCCCTCAAACCTAAAAAGTTGTAGATGGCCTCATTGTTCTTAAACTCATCTAATGGCATTGCCAACTTTTGTTGGTCCAAGTCTATCAATTGTGGGTGATAAAGGGTAAGTGGTGAAGGGCGATAAACAAGAATAATGATATAAATGATATAGGGGTTAATTGAATTCATGTTGAAAATATCATCATAGATGCTCTAATTAGGCTTTATGTCATTATCAACATCATCTTCACTAGTCGATGGTGTAGGAACTCAAATATGGTATATGGGGTCACCCCCAGTTGGTTTAAATCCAATATCATGGGTACATTTATACTTGGTCATTGAAATAGGCTTGATCATTCCTTATTGATGTATCCCTAGGCCTCTACCTTCATAAACTAGGTTATCCATAATTTAATTAAGAATAGGATATTTGGAACTTTTGTAATAGTGAGATATGTCATCCATGTAATTTCATGAATTATCTTTAACTAAAGGGTTTATTATAGGTTAGAGGCTAGTTTGAAATCAATGGGTTTATTATTATGAGACTTTCCCCTGGCACACTATTCCATGTGAGTGGTGTTGGCTTTAGGTCTCCCATAGGCTTTTGGGTTCTATGGTAACTTGGAAATGTGGAAGGAATCATTGGTATTTTACTCTCCTATACCTTTGTCAAATATATAAAAATGGATGATAATGTTTGGTGGAGTTGTAAATGAGGTAGAAGCTAGGAACTTAGGGTTAATGTAATTGGTTTTTGGTCCTATTTCAATGGCTTGGGATTTATCATCTTTTCCTCCATTAGATTTAGGCATTGGATTCAAAACAAAATGAAAATTATAGTTGTTGTAATCTTCCTCGAGATGTCTATAATAATAATAAGGATGAAGATTAGCTGGTATAGTCACGTCCATATCTTAATGGGGAAATTTAATACATTGATGCAATGTGGAAGGTATGGATCTAATTTCATGAATCCAAGGTCAACCCAAGAGTGAGTTATAGGATAATTCTAGGTTGATAACATGGTATGAAGTGTCATGGGTTAAAGGCCCAATAAAAACTAGCAAACTGATAGTACATTTTGATTCCCATTCCTTATTATTATATGGTTTGATAATAATGGCATCTGGTTGAAGGATGATCATTGTATATCTAAGATGATTTACCAACTTTAGAGACACAATGTTTAGGCCCAAACCATTAACTACAAGGACTCATTTAACCTTATGGTTTGTTATACCAAACTCAATGTACAATGAGTTATTATGCAATGGACCCAAAGATGACATGTCACTTTGGTCAAAAGTAAGTCATTGGACTGGGGCCAAGTGTCCTACCATGGCTTGAAATTTATTTGACATGATGTCATTAGGTATGATGGATTGGCTTAGGTACTCAATTAGTATATATTTATGGATGTTAGATGTACGCAATAAATCCATGATGGATATTTATGCAGGTGTTTTCTATAACTACTCCCTAATGTCATAGGTCTTCCCTTCAATTTTTGAAATTGGCTTGTTTATTATAAGAATGAAGGTTTGAATGGGCTCATTCATAACATTAGGCTATATACCTTTTATGGTAATCTTATCTCATCGAGTTGTGATTACACAATCTTGATTTGGTATAGGGCCTTTGTAATTGGATGGAAATGTAATAGGGCCTAGAATGGTAATTATTGGATAGTGTTGAGACTGGATGCTAACACAATCTGAATAAGGATTAATAGCATGAGGATTGTGGTAGGAATTATTTGGTTGATAGGCATTATTAGGTGGTCTTGTTCTATTGGTATTTAGCTAAGAATTAATGGTAATAGTAATAACATGATCACTTGAGATGTGTCATACAACATTGTTGTAGGTATTTGCAATGGCATGGTGGTTTTATTGGTTTTTGGTTAGTTTACCCTTGTTTATGACCATTATATTATTGTTTTTATGGTGGACATAATTGCTGTGTATACTGTAGTGGAGTTTTTTACTACTATTTTTGATGCTATTGTTATTGGTTATTATTTTATTGAAGAAATGGATTATGATAGATGCCCAAGTTACAATTAGTCATAGGAGTATAGGTATCTCTTTGTATCTCTGCATTATATAACATATTCTCAATAATATGCCTTAGCTATATACATAAGTGTATGGAATGTCATTTGACAATATGGTACTCACAAAATTCATTTTATTTGTACCAGTTAGGAAAAAGAATTCCCTTAGGAAAAGGCTTTGGAATAGGCCATTTAATCATATTTGCCTAAACTAATTTACATAACACAAACTCAATAAGCTCTCTAAGTTCATTGAATGCTCTAGCAATGGGTAGCCTTTTCCTTAGAGGAGGTGTTTGTAATTAGGCTTGATTTTGTTGAGGTTTTGGATGAATGAATGAATGTGGTGGTTGATGAATGGGTGAAGGTAAGTTGATAGCTGATGATTTCACCATTTATACATGATATAATTTAGTGACCCCATTACCAACAACATTATTATTGCATTTATAGGACTTTAGTATTTCATTATTATTAACTTGAGCTAGCATTGAAGCTGATATTTAGATAGGGTTTTGATTTTGGTTATGACTTTGGTTTTGGTTTTACTATTTTCCTTGATGATGATTTTGGCTTTGGTTGGAAGAAGATAACTTGATGATCCCTTTGTTGATAAAGGACTTTTAAATCTGTATCCCTTTCTCAATAGCCTCTTCAAATGTATGAGCACATTGTAACTCAAAATGATAAGATATCTCCATATGTAGGCTCTTGGTAATTATCATGACCAATTTATTTTCTAGTAAATTATGAATAAAGTGATATATAAGTGCTCTCCATTATTGCAAGTAAGCAACAAATCCTTCACAATTTCTCTATTTTACGTAGCCGAAATCCACCACTAGAATCTCATGTTCAAGATTATATGATAAATGCTATATAAAATTCTTAGAAAGGTCATTGAAGTATGGTACAAAATTATTTGGCAATTTTATAATCCATTCTAAAGCTTGTCTAGCTAAATTTCCTGGAAAGAAGAGAAAAAATATATGCCACTATATGCCACTGGTTAGAAAGAAACAAATAATTTTTTCAAATGATATTTGGGGTCACCTTTTCCATTTTATTTTTCAAAATTGGGTGGCTCATAACCTAGAGGAAATGGTATTTAAATATAATCCATGTTAAATGGATATAAACATATTTCATCTAGTTTGAACTTCTTTATTTGTTGTCTAGTTTGAATAGATTGAATTACATCCTTCATTTTTTTAATTCTTGGATAAATAATTTGGATGGTGTGGCATATTTTTATTGGGGTTGTGTGGTCAAATATGGATTAACTTGATCAGGGTATGAAGGAATGGTATACTATAGAATGTTTGTTGGATTGGTCGAATAACCATGCATACGTATTCGTGCATTGGGATTGTACTGTTCATACAAAATATGTTTTTTTTGGTAAAAATTATGGCTAGGGATAATTATATAGATGGGGTTAGTAAATTATGATTGAATTAATGACATTTAGATAGGTTTAATATGTTAGTATTACTAGGTTTAGATGGGAAATTGCTACCTACTCATTGAACCTTATTATATAAAAGAAACATGTTACTAATTAAAATACTATTGTTGAAGGTGTTAAAAGTTTGGTCCTTGTTGTATGTGTGATACCCATTGGATAAAATTCAAATTTTTCCTATCACTTGGTACCTACTATATATTAGAACCTAGCTATTGGTTAAACACCTATTGTTGGATAGGTACTTATTGAGGGTTTGGCAGTTGTTATTGTTGACTAAACAAATTTTTTTGTTGACCAATAGAAACACATTGTGGATTAGGTAACTTTTATGATGTTTAAGGTATATTGATTTCTACTTGTTATATTAGAACATTTGTTTCCACCTATTAAGGTGGTGTAATTTTTTACACTTGTTGAGGCAGTGTGTTGGTTTATTATTTTTGGCTAGTTGCCTCTATTGTTCACTTAAAGAAGTATCTAGTTGAGGAGTGGAAGTTGCTTGTTGTGTTTGGAAACTAGGCATACCTATCTTTTTTTTATTGAAAACCACTCATGGTATTGGCTAGACTAATAAAATGTGTGTTTCTCAGTGGTATATTAGACCCACTTTGGTTCAAAATGGAATACACTTACATGCTATCTACAAAATTTTACGTGAGGTCTTCTATTTGATTGAAAATTACTTCCTTCATAATTGGGACATTATACATGTCTCATACCAGTGTGCTTTGACTAAGGGGTTCTATGTTCTAGTTTACAGATCCTGATGAATTTAGTTGTGGCCCTGCTGAAGGAGCTAGCTCTATAAGTGACAATTTTGAAACAACCATTACATTGAAATTATGGGCTAGGTTATTTTGGTATTCTTGTTGTACCTATTCTAATTGATCATTCATGGGACCTTTTCCTTTCATAAATCAAATTTGGATCTATTGAGGTATTTTCACTAAAGCTTGATTGTAACTAGTTGACGCTTGTTTGAATTGTTGGTTTCAAGGCACATTAATTTGTTCTAATCAAACTAGATAAATTTTCATGTGGGAAGTCTGGTAGGAGTTTATCTCTTAATTCTATTACCCTGACTATAATTTCATATTTGTTCTCTTGAAAATGGTAATCAAATAAGTATGGATAGTAACTTGTTTGTGTTGGTATTGTTATGTACTAGGGTTGTTGTTCTTAGCTTTATTCAATAATAAACATCACTGGAGCAAGGTATTGTGCTATTTACCCTTTCTCTTGGCCTAGATAGGATGGTGCACTCACCAAGTACTATGTTGGTGTGTTTATCCCTCATTCAACATATGGAATATTAAAAGAGGGATATGGATCTATCTCATATGATATATCATCACCATATGACTCTTGAATGAAGGGGTCACTAATAACAAATCTCTCATAATCTAGATTACACATAATCATAATACATGGATAATGAGGCATGTTCAGATCTATGACTAGGCCTCTTAAAAAATATGGTCTAAATATAATAAATAAATAAGGTATGTGACAAAAAAACTTTGGATCTATAAAATAGGTCCAAAGGGTAAAACAATTAATCTAATTCTATGGTAAAGTTAGAATAAAAACACAAAATTGGTCTAATAAATGTACTGATTTGCCTAAAGGTGATTATAATCAGTGGAAAAGGTATCTAGACAAGGTAGAACATTCATAAACTAGGTTGAAAGTGAATAACAATTTGTCTAAAGGTGCTTATAATCATTAGCATGGAAAACACTAATAGACTTGTAAACAAAGATTGATCTAAAACAAGAACTCAAAAGCAATCTAAATCTAAGGTAATTAGCTTGGATAAAATTAGTAAATGACCCCCAAAAAACCTAATTATAAGGTAATTATCTTGGAAGACACTCGATAATTGGATCACAAAAGATTCAGGATTTGGCTCACAAAAGACTCTGACAAATGGAACTATGACATTTATAACTTGGCATGACAAACTCTAAGCAAGGCACATAACAACAAAACATGGCACAAAGGATGATAACATAAGGCACATGACAACAAATGACCACTAAATAAAGGTAATGGGTTTTTAGACCAAATAAGAAACCAATCCAAGTATCATAATCCAAATGCAAAAGGTAAACTACCTAAGCCTAAATTTGATGAGGCTTCAAAATAAAATTGATTAGTTTAGGATTTGTACTTTTAAAGATTAAATTTCAAATTTAATACAAAAGAATCTGATTTTCTAAGGCAAATATGCTAGACTAAAATGGGCAACATAACCATGTATTTTGAAATAAAAGGTATGAACATTGATTTAAATATTTTTGAAATATTAGTGTTTTATTCCTAATTTAGTTAAGGGTCTAGAATAATATATTAGTAAATAATATTACAATAATTATAGTATTGATTTGTATAATTTATTTTCCTTTTGTATCTTTCTAAAAATAGTAATGAAAGAGGAAAAATGTAACTTATCTTAAAATTAGGTTGATACAGCTGAGACAGAGGCTAATAATGGCTATGAAAGACTGAGATAGTGTCATGAACCAAGATATGGATTTTTTTTGGTGGAAGGACAAGAGCAATGAAAATAGGACAATTTAGGGTCTGACTCTATAGTCTAGGTCCTACTGCTATTATCCAAACTAGTTACAGAGATCTATGTTTTTTGGGTTTTGTCCACTATCTTTGTGTGAGTCTACCTATGAAAATTTGGATCCTCAATGTTGATAGATCTCCTTATATATATGTTTTAATATTAAAAACCCTAGATCCATCTACACACATGAAACACCAAATACATCAAAAGAAAAATGGGAAAAACTAGGTTAGGGGAAGTATGATCACATGATCTATAACCCCTACTATCCTAATCACTACCTAGATTAACCCTCAAGCTAGAGTCTCAGATCAAATGTAGTTCTCCCTTAGGGAACATGCATAATCAACGTGCACAATAGATGAAATAATGACTTTAACATAGGCCCTTCCTTGATCAAGCATGTAAATCTATGTGTGATGTATAATGTTAAGCTATACTATTGATTGATTTTTAATTATGTACTATGCCATAGTAGTAAGTGCTAGATATAAAATGCCTTGTGAAATCCTTTATATAGGAGACTCTTTATTTTTAATTTAGGATCTTTATTCACATTAGCCATCATTAGAAAGAAAAACAAACTTAAGGATATAGCTAAGAAGGGATTAGGACTCATCAAGTGAGGGAATTTGACTGTTGGGACTCAAAATATGGTTGGATAGGATCACTAGAAATGGGACACCCTAGGGTTCAGTGCTATCATATGAACCTAGTGTTCTTGTCCTACAAGATCGAGACCTGGGGGATAGAACTAGCACTCAAAATAGGGTCTGGATGAGCTAGAATGACTGTCTGAAAGGCTATGAATGACTGAAAATAAGAAAAAAGATAACTTAAGCATGAAATAAGACCAAGATAAGTAAAACAAAAGATATGTCTCAATGTGAATAAGGCTCATATTCTTCATTCAGAGTCTCCTATGAAAGGACTATGAAAAGACATGACATGTGTTGTTACTTGACCAATTTAGGCTGTATACATTTACCCTCCTTTTATTCTAGTGATGCAAATAAATGAAGTACTAGAGTAAAAGAAAGAAGAAAGTGTGTACCTGAACCTATCTGCATGAGGATGGATGTGATGCAAAGGGTCCAACTCACTTCATAGCTAGGGAAGTAGATGGAGAGTTGAATAGTTCCTGGAGAAAGAAAGAAGCCCTAAGATGGATGCCCTATATAATGAATTTGGAAGTGAAATACATGTAACATGGAGGAGGGAAATGCTTTCCCCTTGTGCTAATTTTGACTAAAGATGAGGAATGCTCAGAGGCCCAAAACTAATGTCTATCCTTTGTCCCACATAAACTCATGTATTTTGGAATGCATGTATAGAATATATATATTATGAAATTCAAAATCTATCATGCCCCCACTCTAAATATATAAATTAGAACTAAGAAATGCTTAGAGGCCTAAAACTAATGTCTATCCTTTATCCTACACAAACTCATGTAGTTTGGGTCTGGGCGATGTAATGGACTAACCACTATAGATGGCCATATGGTCTAACCTAGTGATAACTTGGGTACTTCTGGCTATAATTTAAAACTCTAGTCAATGTGTGAGAAGAGAATGGCATGTCTTGCCATTCCATTTGCAAAATATTGAATGATGAAGAAGATGAAGATCTATGTTATGCCCCAAAATATGGTATGTGAGTGACACATATGTATAATCTAGTAATCTATATAACCACATGTGATATGATCTATCATGCCATGCCCCATGTGTAAAATTAGAGATCAAAACACTATGCTCTACACTATGCCTATAATCTACTATCTAGTCCTGTAACTATGTCATGATGTATGAAGCTATATGTGTGAGACATGTAGTAATGTACATGATCTCAAATATGGTATCTAAATTTGAATCAATATCAAAGTCACTATGAATCCATGTAATCTAAACCACTATATTTGAATATTTTATATACTTGTAAGATAGAATCATTATGGATCCATATGATCTGAACCATTGTATCTAATAGTTTGTGTATCTTTAAATTGAAGTTATATCCCCCTGAATGTCCCAAGTAATGCTAAGTAACCCACGTAACTTGAATACTTTATATTTCAACTAATTTATGCTAAATTTGATAATTTGATTGTGGGATGTGTATGAACCATTGTGCATCCACTTGTGAGAGTGGATGAGCATGTTGGGTAGGTGTAGAAATAGGAATAATAGGAATTATTCCACCCTTTTGAGGAGAGGGAGGAAATTTTAGATAGGGGAGGTCGAGCCAAAAGTGATAACTAGTGGTATAAGCAAAAACAAGGTGGGATTATTGTGAATAGCTTGAGATGTTATTTGATTGAATAGACTGAGTTGTTGAAAGTAGAACAAGTTTTGATTAGAGATAATCAAGGTGTGTATCTGAGTATAAAAGATATATAGATATATTCATGCCATAATAGGTAAATGAAGTATTAATATAGTGAAGCTGGCATGATGTCAAAGATATCATTGTAATGATTTTATTAAAAGAAATGGTTTGAAAAATGAAGTTATGGGGTTCAAGTTATAAGAAAAATGGTATTTTATTTTGATTGAGAAAGCTAGGTAACTAGGTTGAGATTTGGAGCTCTAGAGTGAGAGATATGCGAAGGAGATGAGCACCTACCATGGACTAGTTTGAGCAGTTGGCAGCTCAGGTTCAGGATATGGTGATGTTGCCCTAGAAATTAGCTATTTTTTAAAATTTTTTCCTATTATAAAGCCTATTTTTGAGTTTTTGATCTGTTTAAAGTGTCCTAGAATTTTTTTCACTATTTCTAATTCTTCTAGCCTACATCCAACATTGTTGTCTAGGTTCTAGTGCTACTATCCTGTACCTAGCACTATTGTCCTAGAGGCTTAATTTTTTAGTGATGTTTTGTTTTTGATTGTTGTTCTATTTTGGCTTTTTATTTGGCATTATTGATTGATATATATGTTATTTTTATCATTTTTAGGGTGAGGTGTGGATGAGAGAGTTCCATAATTGCTAGGTGATGGAGACATTGAGGTTGCTACCATTGTCTACTAATGAGAGAGATATCATGGATAGGGTATGGTTGGGTCATGTATATGACCTAGGTAAAATGCAATGGGATAGATATCTGATTACCACCTTATGTGAGAGGTGGAATGTAAGTACATGTACTTTTTAGCTTCTTATAAGGGAGATTACTATGACTTTAAAAGATGTGTATCACATTCTGCATTTACTAGTTAGTGGACATCATGTGACGTTGCAGGATGACATGGGTGCTAATGCTATTGATTATGCATCCTTGTATTTTACCAATGTTCCTTTAGGTATACATAAAAAAGGGAGTGACAAAGATGTATTGTTGTTAGTTAAGTATATTCTAGTGTTCCATGCCTATGAAAGTGGTTGGATGTGTTGTTGGCCTCATTTTTTATTGTGGATGGGAATGGAGTGTCAATTTCATAAGATTATGCATAGTGTGTAGGTATATGACACTATGTTCTCATAGGGTAGGACTATGCTTTCCCACCTATACAAGGATATTTATAGGTTTACACAAGAGGCATTTAGTGGTAGATTGAGTACAATGAAATTATTACATTTTTGGGCTTATGAGCACATAGTACTTATGTGGTCGATAGGATTATTGAGGGAGAGGTGGGCGCCTTCATAGCTATTTGGGTATTGATGGGAAAGTATATTGGATATTAAATCCCTTAGGATGGATCATGATATATGGGTACTAAATAGATTGGTGGTTGGTGACATTATATGGAGGCCTTATAGAGGATTTCCTTGGTAGGCCAAAGATGGAGTACAACTATAGTATATGAGGGTTAGATGTTGGATACATAACCATTGGGTTGGAGTTTATGAGGCCTTTTAGTATAATCATGTGACTAGATAGTTTGGGGTACCATAATATTTGTAGCTAGTAATATGGGTGTAAGGAGTACATAGGCACCAATGAGGGTAGGAGCTCATGTGAGGCCTATAAAGGCTGAGCTAACACTATTACCTTTAGATGCATGAGATGTGGCTATATACATTCTTGATGTGGATGATGTTGGATGTACATATGCATATAATTCATGGTGTATGAGGCATCAATGGGATCCATTATACCCTATTGATGGAGGGGATGCCCCCTTAGCTGATCTAGATGATAGGAGGTAAGCAACAATTTCATTTGAATATTAACAAATTTATGATTTTAGTTTGTTTGTTAAAGTATATAACTAATGTAATGCCCTAATTTATGTGTAGGTGAAGTGGGAGGTGATCAGGATGAGGCACATGCTAGGGTGGGAAGTAGAGATGATGACTATTAGGAGACCACCATTGAGTCTACACTCTAAGATCTCACATGACATGTTCATAATGATGTGATGGAGGAGGGATTGATCAAACAAATGACTATTATGGATAGTAATCATGTGCATATATTTGATTGGGCTAATATAACAACAACTGTATATGTTAGGGTAGTGGGAGAGAGAGATGAGTTGAGGGTTGAGCTGGATAGGTAAAGATGCCCCCACCCAATTTTGGATTGATGAGTATGAGGGTTATGGATGAGTACATAGACTTTCAGAGGTAGTGTGTAGACTTTCATGAGGAGCATAGTTGGCTACTAGAGTAAGAGAGTCATCACAAGAGGCATTTGGTAGCTTGAGGAGGTGTGGGGCCATCGAGTGCTGGAGTGGATTATGGGACTAGTATTGGTGGGGAGAGTGAGGGCATGAATCCCATTCATGATTTAATTTATTTGATGTGATGCATATGTTTTGAAAACTTTGTTATATATATATGGATACTCATTTTTGAGTTTGATTCAGGAGTATTATGTTATGGATTTTGGAATATATTAGTATATTAATTTGTAAATGACTGATTAGAAATAAATGATTTGGTATTGATTCTTAGGTTGCATATGTTTTGGTAAAATGTTGTTTGTGATGTGATTTGATTTTTCATGATATGTTCAAGTGTGATGTTAGGTTTGATTTATAATTTATATGTGAGCAAAAAATTTGTTGATTTTGTAGCTGGTAATTTTTTTTGATAAAGTGAACTAGTTTAAGCTTGGTAAAATAAGATATTGGTAAGGTTGAGAGTTGGATAATTTGGTTTGGCTGGGGATGGTTATTAAGAATATGAATGTTGTTTATTAGTAGAATGGGATGTAAGAGAGAATTTTGTGCTCAATTCCTTGAGAGTGAATCAAGAATGCAAAGGCTAGACCTTTGGCTCCATCATTAGCCACTAAGTGAATCTATGTGATCATGCATGTGTTAATCAATGTTTGGACTATGTGTCCAATCCCTTTGAGTAGGTGGATCAAGAATACAAAATATAGATAGTCTTTTGGCTCCATCATTTCCCATTCAAGTGAAGCTATCAACTAATGCCAGTATGAATGTGTGTCATATCACTCTATGCTGTATCACTATCTAAACCCTAATGGCCAACTAAATAAGTGCCCATACTACTCATGTTGTGTAGGAACATACTCTCTATCTGATACTATCTATTGTGAATTAACTGTAGATGTGTGTGGAGACTCTACCAAATGTAACCTTACTAGATGTGTATTTAAAATTATGTGCTATGAAGAAGGCTCATCTATCCACAATCATAGGAGATTGTTGCATGAAATAACACTCTATGGCTCTACTGTGATGCATATGAATGAGTAATAGGTCAAGCTAGAACTATAACCTATGATGAGGGTTCATCTAATCTCAATCATAATAGGTTGCTACATGAAATGGGTCCCTGAAAGCTCAGCCATAGTGAATATCTCTCTAGAGAAATACTATATGATGTGG
Organism: Torreya grandis; assembly: GCA_037957365.1. Lineage (NCBI taxonomy): Eukaryota > Viridiplantae > Streptophyta > Pinopsida > Cupressales > Taxaceae > Torreya > Torreya grandis. The sequence continues at coordinate 678,793 of JARHVA010005617.1, read as the reverse complement.
GTTCATCTAATCTTAACCATAATGGATTGTTACATGAGATAAGATTCAAAAAACTTAGCCATAGTGAATATATTTCTAGAGTGCTAATTTTCTATGGTTCTTGTGACTGTACTAAATATGTTTATGGAACTACATAATGTACTCCTCAAACTACAATACTATATGTAGGCTACTATCGCTATACTAGTTTCCAAACTTTCTAAGTAGGTGGAAGAGGAGATCTCATGTGAGGTTATATCCTAAAACATGCATTAATCTCATGATGAATAATTTATGATTCATATAAAGGAATGTCTTGGCAAAATCGAGAGGGGGTGTGCTCACTTGAACCTTTGGAGGAATGGTAACTTAGACCTTACTAGAGGGATGTGGGCTACCATTCTCTTTGGGTGAAGAGTGAGAAAGAGGTGATACTATAGTAGGGGTTGGCTTGGGAGATTCATTCGTATCTTTATTATTTAGTGAATCACATTCTAATTGAGTAGAAGATGTGATGTTATCATTAACATGTGTATTATTTGAAATGGAATCATACATATAAGTAGAAATAACATTTGGTAGTGCATTATGTTTGAGAAGAGTAGTGAGGGAAGAGTTAGAAGCATGAGATGCATATTCTTCTTCACTATGTGCATAATAATCATCATTATTCCATGCATTATCACAATCAAAGTTTTATCTATATTCATTCTCATTTTCATATTCATTGGAAATTTGACTATCATATTCATTATCACTTCCATCCTCACTAGGAAGAGGGGTGAGAGAAGAATTTAATGCTTTTCTAATATGCAATAAATTGTCATGTGAAATTGGAATATTATTTGCATTTATCTTGTCTTAGAATGGAGTGTATGCATTATATTAATTTATAATATGAGAAGTAAGAGAAAGAGAGTTATCATTTAAAATATATTTTGCCATTTTTTGAGATGATAAAGTAGAGTTAAGAACATGAGATGTATCATTTGAAATATGCATTGGTAATTTGATTCTATTGCATTTATATTTTTGTAATTTGAACATATAAGTAGCAAAAGAGAGAGAGAAATTTGGTTAAAATGGAATTAAGTTATCATCAATGAGATATTCATTTGGAATTGCATTACTAATTTGCTCATTTGGTGTATTGTGCATAGGATAATGAGGTGAAAAGTACCTTTCCCATTTATAAAAATTATTTTCTTTGCAAGATGGAAGAAACGAAATAGGTTTGAGAGAAGAAGATGCATATAATTTTTCTTAACTATCACTTTCATATGTATCATCATATTCATCATTACAATAATAGTAATTATCTTCTTGTAAATGAAATCATTTTCTACATTTTTAGCTAATGTGCAATTTTGCAAATTTGTCCATTCATTGTCATAATTATGAGAAAAATTTAGAAATTGATCTATGGGATAAGGGGGAAGAAGTACCTTACTGGCCATTTTATTTCTTTCACCAAAGAGAATAAGTAAAAGTAATATTAAGAAAATAAATGAAAGAATAATTACTAAAATAGAGATTTTGAAATTATTTTTGAAACTCCAAATAATTTTCAAAAATTTCAAAATTTTTATCTAATAATTGTAGGGAAGGAAGGCTTGGCATTTGAGGACCTAATTTGAAAATCTAAGGTTTTGCATTGGGGTTTTATAATTTTTGAAAATTATTTCTATAATTTAAATTATAAAATAAATTCATAAAAAAATATATAAAAATCAAAAATTTGAAATTGAATTTTTGCACAAAATTATGAAGGGAAAACCCTAAGGGTACCTAGGGTTTGAAATTTTATTTGAAGTAAGTTGGGTTCACCAAATGATTTAACTATTTTGGGAATATTGGTGTTTTATTCCTAATTTAGTTAAGGGTTTGAAATAATAAATCAAAAAATAATATTGCAATAATTACAGTACTAATTTGTATAATTTATTTGCCTTTTGTAGCTTTCTAAAAATAGTAATGAAAGAGGAAAAATGTAACTTATATTAATACTAGTCTGATACAGTTGAGATAGAGGGTGATACTGGCTATGCAAGACTAGGACAATGTCATGAAATGGGATCTAGATTTCATTTGGTGAAAGGATAGGAGTGCTAAAAATCTAGGTTCTACCGCTATTGTCTAAATTGGTCACAAAGATCTAAGTTTTTTGGGTTTTGTCCACTATCCCTATGTGAACTTGCTTGTGAAATTTTATATCCTAAATATCAATGGAGAACCTTATAAATATGTTTTAATATTCAAAACCCTAGAGCCATCTACACACATGAAACAAAAAATACATCAAAAGAAAAAGGGGGAAAAATTAGGTTAGGGGAAGTATGATCACATGATCTAGAACCCTTGCTATCCTAATTGCTACCTACATTAACCCTCAATCTAGGGTATCAGATCAAATGTAGTTCTCCCTTAGGTAATGTGCATAATCAACATGTATGGTAGATGCAAGAATGACTTTTGCCTAGGCCCTACTTTGATCAAGCATGCAAATTTATGTATAATGTAAAACGCTGAGCTATAGTATTGACTGATTTTTAATTATGTACTATGCCAAAGTAGTAAGTGCTAGATATAACATTCCTTGTGAAGTCATTTGTATAGGAGACTCTTTATTTTTTATTTGGGAGCTTTATTTGCATTAATCAACATTAGAAAGACAAAAAAAACTTAATGATGAAGGTAAGAAGGGATTGGGACTCATTAAGTGAGAAAACTTGACCATTAAGACTCAAAATAGAGTTGGATAGGAGCACTAGAAATGGTATACCCTAGGGTCTATTGCTATAGTCTAACCCTAGTGCTCTTGTCCTACAAGCTTGAGACCTAGGGGGATGGAACTAGCATGGGAAATAGAATTTGGCTGAGCTAGAATGACCATTTGGAGGGCTATGGATGATTGAAAATAAGCAAAAAGATGACTTAAGCATAAAATAATACCAAAATAACTAAAACAAAAGACATGGATAAATGTGAACAAATCCCATATTCTACAGTTAGAGTGTCCTATGAAAGGACTATGAAAATAAATAATATGTGTGGCTTCTTGACCACTTTAAGGTGTATATACATGGTTTTGGAACTTGGTTTCTAATAAGACAAGGTTTTGATACAATTTAGGTAGCATAATAATGATCTTTCAAGTAAATGGTATAACAAAGGTCTTTGGAGAAACTCCAAGGTAAATTTTTAAAACACAAAGGGAAATGAAACAATGCCCCATTAAACAAGTGGCACAAAAAGATGGTTTTGGAATAAAGCTCTAAGGCAAATGTTCTAAATAAAATGGGCATAGTAACACCTCTTAGTTTAAAGTGGTGTGAAAACACATGATGTTTATGACTCATATCAAATTTGGAATACAAATAAATAATTTTAGACACAAACACACATGCTAATAAAAGAAAATATAAATATCATTAAGTGAACATCTTATCCCTAAAACTGACAAGGTGTGCATAGCTTCTACCAATGTTTCCATCGATATACTAATTCTCAAAAGGAATTAAGTGTTAATACAAAATTTAAATAACACATGTAGGTAGTGTTTGTAAGCCCCTCTCTATCTCTCAAGCATTGGTACATGACACTAATTTATAGTGAAAAACACTAGGTATTTGGTAAGATATTTCATGGAAAGTGGGGTCGACTAAAATTTATAAGTTTCAAAGAAATCTAAATGGTCCCAAGTGTGTATAACAAAAGGGATCATGACATAAATTAGATATTACCTCATTAAATTAATATGCAATGATATAGTCCTTTGAAAAGTGACTTCAACCATGTACTACTTAGTGAAGTTTGATGTTTAGCATGAACTGATCAGGTTTATTATTAGGATGGATAACCACTCAACCAATATTAAATCATAGTACCACATTCCAAATTTATATACCCCATCATGAATTAGGATTGGTACAATGTTGGGATATAGAACCCAATATCAATGCACCCCTAAAGAACTTTTGAGAAGGCGATGAACTATTGCTCACAAGCCAATGTAGAGAAATAAATAAATGAAAATTGGAAGAAATTTATAGGTCATTTTTGAGTCACCCAAGTCACTTAATATTGGCGAGAGCATACATGACATTTAGTCCATTCTAGGGTAAATAGATAAGGTGTTAAACAAGGTGTTTTTGGTCATTTGAGTTCCCTAAAGGGTATGAGGGGAGAGCATATAGGCAATATTTGGTTTTTCACAAATAAAGAATTTAATTTAGGAACTTTAAAACTGGATTAAAAAAAGAACAAACAAAAATAAAAATCTCTTAAGAGCACTCAAATAAAGTGAATGTTTATTTTAAAAGCACCAAATTAGATGTGAATGAGGTTTTGACCCTTTTTCCTTGTTTGTTCTTGTAGAAATGAAATACAAAAGAATTTTTTTTAGGTTAATTTTAAACATTAAAAATGAAAGTGTGTATGGGAATTATAAGTGTTTAGGCCTCTCTTTATCCACTTAGGTTCCTAAAAAAATGTTAAGGGGTTATCTTGTCTTTATAAAAAAAATAAAACCAAGAAGCAAATTTTCATTTTAACTCTTAGGTTTCTATTTATACAAATCAAAGTCATCAATTATGTAGCAGAGTGAAGCCACTGATTCAAATGAAGTCACTATTTTCTATTTGGAATAGACAAATAGAAATAGGCATCTAGTGAAGTAACCATTAGATATGGGTGAAGTCATCGATTATAGCTCAAATTTAAGAAAAGTCTTTGAAATCACCAACAATTTTACTTGATGAACCCACTAAATAGAAGGGTCGATGTTTATATTTACATTTTTCAATGTTTCCATTACGCATGATACATTTAATGATGAAAAGTCACATTTTCTATAAAATAAAAGATCAAAAATAGAGAATAGAGCAGGTGAAGTCAGTGGTACATAGGGTAAAGTCACTGATTATAAATAGAATAAAATGACTAGAATTTTAAGCATATAACTCTAAACTTGAAGATTTAAATGCTATTTTTTATAATTTATAATGGTTCCACATCATTCATGTAATCTACATGGGATGCATGGTCCCAAAAGGCATGCCATTATGTAACTTAGGAGTCTAAAAAGGACACAAATGTTGATTAGTTCCTTGTTAGTGACAAGGCTATTGATTGAAAATTGAGCATGTGAATCAAGAAAAGATTGATTTTTGATAAGATATTATCACTACACTTACAAGAACATTAATAAGTAACCATGAATTCATTGAGTAATAAAAGAGTCTCATTTAGTGTTGGAGAAGACCCTAAATAAATCATTCACCTTAGATACATTGGTTCCCAACCCTCATGGGTTAGAAATAAAGAAGACATAAAAACTAAAGGAAGTCTAAAATTTCAATAAAAATCTCAAAAGTCTCTTCCTAAGAAAGGGTGATTTGGGAGACCTCCATCATAGGATTTTCATCCTAGATAATAATGGATCAAGGCCTAGATTGGAACCAAAGGTATTTATGCTAGGGCTATAGATGCCTGATTGGTAGTAGAGAAATTTCCAATCCTTTCCCTTCCTCAACCAATCTATGCAAAATAACAAGTACCTTTCAGGAGTTATACACACTGAAGTCTTCTTTAAACTTGATCATGAATTCAAAAGAGAGGTAATAAAATTTATGAATAAATCTTTACAAAAGATGGTTTATTTAAGAAATAGGATCCTGACATTCTATACATGAAGGTAGACTTAAGTGTTTCTTCCTCCTCATGTTCTATCAAAAGAAGTTTCAACCACTTATTGAATAGTTAGATAATGAAGGTCCATGGTATTAGTTATAAACAAATAACAATGTTTTGCATACATGGTTAACTTTTGTTATGACCAACACATCCTTTTTTATATAATAAATAAATTAAAAATTCCCTGTACTTGGTTGAACTTGACTAGTCAATATTCATAAAAAGAAAAAATGCTAACACCCACTCAATCCCAATTGAAAGAACCCTCAACAGTTTCACCATTAACTATTTGTCAAATTTGAATCCATCATAGATCTATATGTTTATGTTATGGTTGGCACATTATTATCTCAAAATATTTATATACTTATCTATTTTTAGATGACAACTATATTTTTATATAATTTTATTTGTATAGGATTTTCTCAAACTTACAGTCTTAGAGTCCAAGATATCACTCTTTTTAAAGGATTTTTGGATAAAGAGTAAGCATATATTTAATTATTAGGAAATTTCAATGACTTATTACATTTATATATTTTGAAGATCTTAGAACTAATGAGGAGGCAACACATGTCTTCTGTTAATCCCATAATATCAGACCTATTAAAACCCAAGAGTTTGCATAAGAGTTGGATGTGTCAAAATTATCCAAGACTAAAACTAATGAGGAGGTTACACATGTATTATTTCAGTCCCATAGAGTTGGACCTATTATACTCTGAGAGTTATCAAAGATATTAGAGGTTTTAAACTTATTAGAGCCCATAACTAATAAAGAGGTGTCATGTGTCTTCTATCAATCCCATAATGTTAGATATATTAGAGCCCAAGAGTTATTAGAGGTATCACAATTTTTGAAGACTAAAAATAATGAAGAGGTAACACATGTATTTTATTATTCCCATAATACAATACCTATCAGAGCCTAAGAGTTCCTAGTGAATAGAAAAGTACCATCTGTACTTATGGACACTTAGGGGGTAGGAGATCATAAAGAAATTAGGGAGGGTTTGAATAGAGTATGGATTGGGACCCCCTCAAGTTCAATTATAAAATTCCACATGTATCCTATACACCCAAGATGCTAGTTCAAGCACACAAAGCTATCAAAACAAAGGGCTCCTTGTTACATCCATCTAACATAATACTTTATGAGAAAACTAGTCTTAAAGTGACACATGGATAACCATAAAATAATCCATAGCATGATGAGGGATAAATAGGTATGTCCTCCCCATGATCCATACACTTATTAACACTATTAAGTAAGGATCATGATATGATATTTCAAAGAGTCCCATTGCCATCAATAAAATCCAAGAGGGGGCTTATTTTTAAAATATCAAATTAATGCTAAATTTGGGAAATGAATAGATTGGAATAATGCCATTAACTCAAATTTTGATTCATATGATGTGAGAACCCCCAAATCCATTACTATCGAGATATATTAGATCCCATAAGATTGCACCTAGGTTGGGTTTACTATTATTTATTTTTTATAAGCTCAATTCATTTAGATACCTTTGTCTCAAATTCTTCTTGGAGCACATAATTTCCTCTTTGTTATAATTTTGTACCAAGTTAACACATCTCAACAATGGCCACTTCATCATCCAATCCTAGACTCGAGCTAGAATAGAAGGATATAACTTTATTGTAAGGCATCACCTAGTTTAAGAATTTTAATGAGATATTCAAAATGATCGAAGATATCTAGAGGTTGAACACATATGATGAGGTTGAGGATGATGATATTGAGTATGTAGATGATCTCATAGCCATCAAAGCATCAGATCTACAGAAGGCCATAATCAATCCTTAGGTCTATCCATGCACATATCTAATTGGTAACCTCTACTCTTTTCATGAAGTATCTAGGACATTGTGAGGTTGTAAAACCCTAATTTATAGATTACAAACATCTATATGGATGTATTTAAGATGTATTAAATCCTCCATAGTTACACCATGATCTATGACTAGGATTTTTGGGATGGCTGGAAAAACATATGTGACATCTATGAGGTCATTAAAGACTAGATAGATGATCTAGATCATTAGGTTAATAAAGAAAACCCTAAATAATATACCATTAAGACCTTTAGCAAGGGTGTGTATACGAGATGGTCATTACTCAATAGATTGTATGGGGAAGGAAACATAGTGTACATTAACACATTTTAGATTCCCATTCTCATTACCATCATTAAGGGAGATGAGGTCTTAGATTTGGGGACTCTCATCATGTTTAACCTCACCAGGTATGTGAATGTCACTTACACAAGTGAAAAGTTATACATGATGCCCTACATCATTGATTTCATATGTGCCACCTTAAAAATTTTATGGTCAACATTCCCCCAATGGGTGTTAATGGGATCTATGGTTCATATGTCAATATTCAAGCTATACATCCACCAATTCCGAAATAATGTCTTAGACATCTACAAATACTTCTACTCAATTATATATCAAGTGACCAATGAGAGACCCATGTCAAGGATATTAGATTAGAAATAGGATATTTTATATCCCATTGGAACCTACTAGTACTAATAAGATTGCATCATAATTATAATGGTAGGAATTCATAAGGTTCATTTTTTTACAACCTTACATCATCCTAGACAACCTTGTAGAGTAGGAGATCACCTACCAACTATACCATAGTGTAGCTAAGCACTATCTAGGTAGAAAGCTAAATCCATATCCACCATTATATATGGTCATAGGGTCACATGAGTACATAAATATTATAGAATTAAAATTCATGGCCCAATAGAAGGACTCATATAAATTAGACCTGATGGATAATATGTAATGGGTTCCTATGGGCACTTGTCGAGCTCATCTGGTAAGAAATAAATTGAAGTTCAATATCACATATCACCATATGGTGTACCTTAATGATGAGATCCATGTCATCTATGATAATGATGTAGAGGTTGTTGCAAGGATTGAATTAGCCTTTGGTGCAAAGGCCTAGGCTCTTTCTCATCCCAATAATGTGAATGCAATGGTCAACATCAGGTTTCCTTTTATGCCAATGCGAATGCAATGGTCAAGTGATCACATGAGATGAAGCTAGCAGACACCACAAATAAGCTAAAGCAAAGTGAAATCATGGAAAGAGATAATTTACAAAAGACAAATAGGAGCAAAACCCAATATTTGATTAACTTAAGATGGCCAAAGTGAAGAATACATATAGGAGAGCACATAAGTAACTCCCCCACAAAAGGTGGTCAAAGCACCCCAAAAATAGACTGTAACTCCTCCATGAAAGGTGGTGATAAGGTGCTAAGAATAGAGAAGTAACTCCCATACCCGAAATAGCTAGTCAAAGGAGTTACTTATGACATTCTTATGACACCTATGACACATCTATGACACACATCTCCACATAAGCTAGCCTATCCCATGAATGTAGGAAAACTCCATGTATGCACAAATATATAATATTCCATAATTAAATAATAGAAAAAAATAAAAACCTACACTAACACCCCCCATAAGCACAACTTAGGTGGGCAGTGTGGAAATATAAAATGGGTCCCGATAACTAGGCCTGATGAGGTACCCATGTACAAATGCAATCTCCCATAAGATAGAGAAAATAAGAAAACCCATAGGAAAAAACTCCCCCCGAAAAGAGAGACAAAAAAGAAATGAAGAGGCTAATGGGCCCCCCTCGAAGATGATGCTGCTACAGATGTGGACCACACCCCAAGAAGAGCACGTAGATGAATGAACTTCCTCTCGATAAAAGGTTTGGTGAAGATGTTTGAAACCTGCTCTGAAGACTAAAAAAAATCAAGTTAATGACCTGAATATGAATAAGCTCCTAAATGAAATGTATGTGAATCTCTATGTGCTTGGTTCACTGATGCTGAACCGAATTCTTGCAAATCTGAATGGTACTCTAGTTATCATGATAAATGATGGCGGGCTACCTGATAGGAATGCCAAACTTAGAAAGTATCCCCTAAAGCCAAATAGCCTCAGTAGCTGCATTAATAGCTCCCTTGTACTCTACCTCTATGGATGATCTAGCAATAAAATTTTGCTTTTTGCTAGACCAACTGATAAGACTAGAACCTAGAGAGAAACTTTAACCAAAAGTGGACTTGCGAGTCTGTGAGTCACCAGCCCAGTCTGAATCTGTATACCCAATCAAGTCAGCCTCTGTGCCCAATCTGTAATGAATCCCATATCTATGTGAACCTTGTATGTAATGCAAGATCCTCTTAGCTACTTTATAATGTAGCCCATGAGGTTCCTACATAAATCTGGAGACAAGTCCCACTACATATGATATGTCAGGCCTGGTGTGAGTCAAGTAGATGAGACTGCCAACAATTTGTCGATACTGAGTGGCATCAACTAATGGTGAAGAACAGTCAGCCTCAAGCTTGACTCCTAATAGAAAGGGAGTCAGAGATGGCTTGCAATCAACCATGTGAAATTGAGACAATAAATCAAGAGCATACTTAGGTTGTGCAAGAGAAATCCCTGAATTTGACTATGAGATATTGATGCCAAGGAAGTAGTGCAACAAACCCAAGTCTGTCATGTCAAATCTATCCTGGAGAGATGCCTTCACCATTGAAATAGCCAATGAAGAACTCCCGGTGATCAAAAGGTCATCAACATATAGAACCAAAATTAGGAGCGAATCATCCTGCCGTAAGAAGTAGACATTGGGGTCAGAATGGCACCTAGTGAAACCCACTATGAGAAGGAAGGAATCCATCTTGGCATACCAAGCTCAAGGGGCCTGTTTGAGGCCATAGATAGATTTCCTAAGTTTGCATACTAAGGAAGAATCTTGAACAAATCTTGGCGGCTACTTCATGTAGATCTCCTCTAGGTCTCCGTGAATAAAGGCACTCTTCACATCCATCTGGTGCACATCCCAACCATGTGCTATGGAAATAGCCAAGGTGAGTCAGATAGAAGTCATCTTTACAATGGGTGAAAAGGTCTTTGAGTATTCAATGCCTTCCACCTGTGAGAAACCCTTGGCGACCACTCATGCCTTGTACTTATCAACTGACCCATCTACTACAAACTTGGTCTGATATATCCACCTACATCGAACCATCTTCCTTTCCTTAGGAAGTGAAGTCAAGTCCCAAGTGTGATTTTTGATTAAGGAAGAATATTCTTCCTCCATAGCACTATCCCACTTAGGTACACCTGATGCCTATCAAAAAGTCTATGGATCTGAAACTGAGGCAAAGAAGGCATGTGGATCTCTCTAAAAATCTGCCCTAGTATGTCTGTCATCTACGAGATCTCCTACCCAAGTGCCATTAATCTCAAGTGTCTATATGGCCAAAAGTGGCCCAAAAGTGGGCGAGTCAGGTGCTAACTCCTCATCCTCTGACTGACTAGAGGTGGATGACCTTGCATCACTATCCTCGCTGTCTAATATCAAAGAAGAAGAATATGTCTCTGGCTCAGGACCTGCTATGGCTGATCTGAATCTAAGGAATCATCATGAAGAAGTAGATTCGATGAGAGAGAAGAAGTGCCAAGTGTTGAGTCTCTAGGACCCTCCTAAAAGTGGACACTTCTCTCAATGAACAACTCATGAGTTGTTAGATCTAGAAGATGATACCCCTTAACACCATCTGAATATCCTACAAAGATGCAAGGCTTGGAATGACGTTCCATAGCTTTGCATTTATTCTTTGGTATGTGGGCCATGGCTTGGGATCTGAAAACCCTAAGGTGCTCAACATCAGGTTTCCTTTTATGCCAAGCTTCAAAGGGTGTTATCCCTTTTAAAACTTTGTGAGGAACCTTGTTTTGAATGTAGCAAGCAGAATTGATGGCTTCAGCCCAGTATTATGGTGCTAAGGATTTGGAGTGAATCATATAGCTACCCATCTCTTTTAAGAACATATTTTTGTGTTCTAAAACCCCATTTTGTGAAGGATTGTAAGTGACTGTGCGCTACAAATCAATCCCCTATGTGGTACAAAACTACTCAAACATGTTGCTGACATACTCCCTTTCATTATCAATTCGAAGAACCTTGATAGATTTCTCACTCTATTTCTCAACAAGAGCCTTGAAGTCTAGAAAATTTTCAAACACTTCAAACTTTTGTTTGAGAAAATATATCCAAGTGTACCTAGAAAAATCATCAATGAAGGTGAGGATGTACTTGGCCCTTATGAAAGATGGTTTGGGAAAGGGTTCTGATACATCACTGTGGACTAACTCCAAAGGTTATGAAGCCCTCCAAGCTTTGCCTTTGTGAAATTTTTCTTTGGAATGCTTCCCAAGGGAGTACCCCTCGCAAAGTCCTTTTGATAATTAGACATAAGGCAAGCTAATGACCATGTCATGTTTGCAAAGTTGCTTAAGGTAGCGGTAGTTAAGGTGGCCAAACCACTCATGCCATAATTTTCTATCTCCATCTGAATGAGTCAACAATGTTGTTGGAGAAGAATCAGGTGTAAAATGTGAGAAGGTGTATAACCTTGCTTGGTGATCTGCCCTACCCATTGCCACTGTAGTATCACTATGCAACTCCCCTATAGCCACTAAATCTAGTGAAAAATCAACTCTCATGCCCCGACCAATGTGAGTGATTTGGTACATGCATAGGAGATTGGTTGAAATAGAAGGAACACTTAGAACATTATTGAATTTTCCTCCTTCCATTTCAACTAACCCTCTACCTACAAAGAAAAATGATGTGTCATCACCCAAACTAATTAAAGTCATATGACAAGGTTCTAAAGATGAAAAATCAACTAGGGAAGAGCCCATGTGGTGAGAAGCACCTGAGTCAATGACCCATGAAGATGTAGAAGCTGCTATAGCTACAAGGGCCTTGCCCTTTTCTTTCTCCTTACCCTTGCCTTTTGCCTTAGTATAATCTTGGGTAGATGAATTCTGCTTGATGGACTCAGGAACACCTATGTTGTGCTTTTCTAGAAGATGAGTTAGGTGATCTATTTGTTTCTTCATGCATTTGTGTTCATCATGCCCTATCTTTTTACAATAGGCACACTTAACCTTCTCCTTCTTAGGTTTAGCATTGGAGGAGGAAGACTCAGTGTTGTTTTTGGTAGGATTGTTGTTTTTTTTCTTCTTCTCCTGGTCCTTGTTCTTTTTCTTCTTCTCCTTTATTAAAGTCTTATCCTTTCCATTTTCAGATATCAAAGCTTAGGGTTGAGTAGACTTCATTGTGCCCATTTGAATTAGCTTATCTTGCTCCCTAGACAAGTTGGCAATGAATGAATCCAAAGAAGGCATTTTCCATGTAGTGCCAAGGGCACTTTTTGTGGCATGGAAAGTGAAGACAAAGACTGAATAACTTGGACCTAACTTTACGAGAATAGAAAGGATGAGTTTATCATATTTATTCTCTATCCTGAATTATTTAAATTGCAATCTAAGGGCCTTAAACTTAGTGAAGAAGTCCTGTAGGGTGTCAAAGTTGCTGGGACTTAGACTTATGAGTTCATTTTCGAGCTCATGACCTCTCATTTCATCAAGCTTCCCAAATAGGTTTCTAGGGTGTCCCATATGTCTTTGGAAGTCTTGGAGGTTTCTAAATGGAAGATAAGTTTTGGAGACATGGATAAGCTCAGTAATCCATAGACTTCATCACTATGGTTGTACCACTTGACCTTTTCAGCATCAGTGCTGGGTTCTACTTTAATACCCATGGTGATCCTATACAACCCTTTACTTCTAAGAATGATTGACATTTTAACCTTACATTCATGATAGTTGAAGGGTGTTAGGAGTTTAAGTTGAAAATAATCCATTTTAAGCTGAATTTAGGTGAAGTTCTGTTGATTGCAAGTTGTGAAATTATGTAGAAAGGAGAATAAAAGCAAAGATTGCAAGTGCTGAAAAGCAATCACACCCCCCTAAAATGTTGAGCCCCCCCCAAATATGAAAGTGCATGCTAAAAAGATGTTGGGATCAGTTGAGAATGTGTCTTAGAGCAATCAGTGCAAGACTTTAAGCAAACAGGACGTCAGACTCAGCCGAAAATGCGTCCTGAGAGACCCAAATTTTTGGCACTTTATAAAGTAGTGAATTTTTGACAATTATTTAGCCTAAGTTATATAAAATTGAAAACTAAGCACTTTTTTAAAAGATGGCACTCAAATTTGAGCTACCGTTTGCAAGATTTTAAAGTTTTAATTTCCCATAAACTAGTAGTTTTGCAAAAAAATAGCACTAAAACATTAAAAAATACCTGTTTTGAGAGAGAAAGTGGCCTTCCAACCACTCATTGGACTCAACATGGAGTGAAGAATGAAGTGGTTTAGTCATTTGAGGGGGATTCAATGCCTTGGCAATCCAGGCCTCAACTTTGTCTTTGTCAAGCGAAGATACAAGTTTTAAAAACAACTTTAAATTGCCTTCAATGCTATTTTCTCAAAAATAACTTAAGTCATAAAGTCATAAAGTCTGATATTAGAATAGAAAGATAATTCAAATGAGAAATAAATTGTATAAAGTCAAATTGCATTGGATTTGAAGTGGGCCCACCAAAGAGAAGCGCCAAAAATGAAGCACCCAAACCCTAACTTCTTTTGCTGGCAGTTTTTCTGATATTGGGCACTGCCAAAGGAGAAATGCAAGGCTAAGATGAATCAAGACATTTGCTGGGAGGTTGAGGAAGGTTGTGAGCAGCTACCAGAGACTTGCAGATTGAGAACACGTAGGGTTTTAATGACCCCCGATACAAAAACATCGCTGAAGGGATGTTTTTTCAGTCGGAGCCTTAAAAAATGCCTCCCACAGATCTGAGGTTGCATGCAGAGGCCAAAAAAATTCTTTTCAAGGGTTTGCAACTGGTCAAAGTGCCTTTTTACTCCATTTCAGGGCTGAAATAAAAATTATGGGGTGCCAACTTCCACCAGAGAGCAAAAAACGTGATCTGATTTTTCTATTGGTCTGTAGGATGTTGGAAGAGCCGTGGAGATCCTTCACACAACTAAGAAGCTCTGCAAATGAGCTGTTGAAACCTCCTTGGTAACCAATAAATGGATTTGTCCTTACAAATAATGAGAACCATAACCAAACCAACAAAAAACAATACCACAAAGGTAGTCCACAAGAAAGATAAATGCAACACAAGAAATGATATTGAAAGGCTTTTTCAGATCAGATCTGGAAATAAGAAAAAGAACATAAAGAGAACTCCACTCCTCACATTTTCAAAATAAACTAATAGAATAACTAGACACATGATTACCGAGGTGGCTCTGATACCATATCAGAGTTATTGCCAGGGTCTAAATAATGTGAATGCAATGGTCAAGTGATCACATGAGACAAAGCTAGTGCACACCACAAAGAAGCTAAAGCA
Organism: Torreya grandis; assembly: GCA_037957365.1. Classification (NCBI taxonomy): domain Eukaryota; kingdom Viridiplantae; phylum Streptophyta; class Pinopsida; order Cupressales; family Taxaceae; genus Torreya; species Torreya grandis. Next base: position 663,762 of record JARHVA010005617.1, on the reverse strand, counting down.
AAGTGAAATCACAGAAAGAGATAATTTGCAAAATACAAATAGGAGCAAAACCCAATATTTAATTAACTTAAGATGGCCAAAGTGAAGAATACATATAGGAGAGCACGTAAGTAACTCCTCCACAAAAGGTGGTCAAAGCACCCCAAAAATAGATTGTAACTTCTCCATGAAAGGTGGTGACAATGTGCTAAGAATAGATAAGTAACTCCCATACCCAGAATAGCTGGTCAAAGGAGTCACTTATAACATTCTTATGACACCTATGACACATCTATGACACACATCTCCACATAAGCTAGCCTATCCCACGAATGTAGGAAAACTCCATGTATGCACACATATATAATATTCCCTAATTAAATAATAGGGAAAAATAAAAAGCTACACTAACAGGATTGAATTAGCCTTTAGTGCAAAGGCCTAGGCTCTTTCTCATCCCAATATAGAGAAGAGACTAGTTCTTCCCTAGTAGGAGCCCACTCATCCCACCATTGAATTTCTAAAAATTATGAGGAAAATTTACAAGAATATCTAATAGGAAGTTCCAATGGTAGACACCCAATTTACCTCAACATATATTTTTTACACACCAACACCCTAAGTAAGCCAACCTTAGGTTACCCATGCCCTACATTTGATAACAGTGCTAAGTCTATCACATCTGGATATCAATCTCACCCTACTCTAAGACCAACCATCCCAATTTATAGTGCCACTATTAAATTCTTGGTAATTCCCCTAAGTTTTTATATCCCAACAAGTCATACTATGTCCATGAGTCCCATGAAAGCTAATTCTATTTTCTCCTTCAATATTCACCTTATTTGGCATCCTTGGTGCCTAAGTTCCCTCCATTTATCTCATAGCCCAATTATGAACTTTTTACATTCTAATGGAATGGTTCACAACCTCCATAACCCTCAACCTAGCCCCAAGGGTTATATTATCCCTTCATAGAGCCTAAATTCCTAGTGCCTATGTATTCTTAGCTTCCCCTGTAAACATAATTACTATTACAATAGTTTCCAATCCAAGTACTTTACCTTCCTAGTGGCTAATGTGACTTCTAGTGATATTGTATTCACAACTCCCATTATTATTACTATATATTCAAGCCCAATTTTTTTATTTCATCTCTCATAGGATTCACTTGAGGCCACTTATGTTGCTTCCACCTCAACATCTCCATCACAAACATACTTGATCAAGATAACAAAGAAGAAATAAAAGATAGTTACTCCTAGGAAATCTATGCCCGCTATAATAATGTGTATAAATCCTTCTTGTAACCCTTTAGATATCATCTTAGGCCACCAAGGATTTGGATTTAACCAACATTTATTCATTTATCATGAATACATAACTCTCGAGTAGTATTGACCCTTAGGTCTCAATGACCTCTGATTAATGGAAATCACATTTGTTCCCTTGGGATTCCTCATTTGTGGTTCCTCTATTTCCCCCCATATCCACCCTTCATCCTTTACCCTAATTTCATCTATATCTTACATCCCATTCTTGGTTCCCCCTCCATATTCTACTCCAGTTGATTTCACCCCTCTTGTTCCACCATCTACTACCTTGGGTACATTACATGGACCAATTTGGGTTGGGTCCATTGAATCTTTAATTACACAAAGGCCATAGATGGTCTATCATGGAGAATCAAATGTCTAATGGTAGTTTGACAAAGCATTCTAGATCATGAAGAGGGTACTCACACATACCTTCAATTAGGAGGGAAACCCTATGGTAAGATGACTGAGCAAGATGTTTTCTCCCTCACCAAATTGAGGATTGTGAATGGAGAAGAGAGGGTAGTAGAAAACCTAGTCTCAATGATCTAGGCCATACATGGCCTCATAGAGAAGATGATGGAGGATTTTGAGGAGTATGTTAGAAATATGGAGTCATAAATAAAGAGCACCTTCTCCATAGACCTAATTGTAAAATTATATGTGAAACTTACATATATATTCATATCCCTCAAGGAAGTGACTAACACCCATTCACTAAGCAAAGAGATTCTCCAAAGAGCTCAGGTGTATCAAGAGAATTATTTGAATGGATAATAAGTGGAGGAAAATGGCTACTATCATCAATAAATAAATGTTCATAAAGTTGAAATTAATTCCCCTTATGGATCTAAATCTATATAAGACCTTTGCATGGACCATGAGGACATCTATTTAGGACTGGTTGAGTGTTGCCCAAGTGAACATTGAGCCATTAGACAAAATTAAGGGTCAAATCTTTACTTATTTCAAAGAGGTCAAAATTTCAAAAATCTTTAATTAAGATGGTACTTTGTCGGGGAAAGATGATTTTAAGGTACACTTGGCACACTTTGATGAAATAATGAAGAGAAAGGTGGCCAAGGAAACATGGTATGAGCCAAGGATATCTTGGAGTTAGCCACATAATCCACAATAAGAATCAGCCATGTCTACGAGGTGAAGGTATTTTTGGAGGCACCAATCAAACCCCATGAGAGATTAATGACTTAGGTGGAGATCATCTGCTAAGGCCACCTATCAAATTGTAAAAACTCAACCATAAGGCCTGCCTCATTGATCAATCATTAATAGTTTAGCAGGGCCTACCAAAACAGTTGGGAAGTGGGCCACCTCAAACCTCCTCTTGATTCTATCTTAGTGGACATTCATATTTGATTATTCCTTTTTGGGAGTGGGGAATATTTTTCTGTAATTTTGTTATAACCATTTTAGGCCATGATAGAAAAGAGTTAGATCTTATGCTTCTAGGACACGGGTCCCATTTCTCTTCTATATATACTACTATGTAATATTTTTTGTGGGTAACCTCCATTGTAAATGAGAGATGAGAAAAAATTTAACCACAAAAAAAACTAATGCATACCAATATATAAATGCACAACACAATCTACAAGATGGGACAACCACATAGTTTATAAAATAAGCTGTTTCATTAATTATCAAGCTAGGGTGTGTTTAGATTTAACAAAATGTCAAAACTATATGTGATACACTTATTCACTTGTTAAATTATATCAATTATAAATAAGAACACACTTGAATAAACTAAATTACATGAATTGAAAATACTTGGAAGTAAATTACACGTGGTGGAAATAAATGAACTAAAATGAATTGAATTGAATACACTGGAAGATTCCTATAATAAATTAACAATCATTCAAATTTTTTTAAGTATTACATGAATTTATTATAATACTTAAGTCACACATATACATAATTCAAATGACATAAATAAATACTTTCACACCATTTTTATTAAGTGATTTAATGAGCTAAGATATTCACTACAACTCCTCCTAAGGGGCCCCTCCTCGCTTGGGTTGAGTTCCAATCCTCCTCTTATGTTTTAATGCTTCTACTTCAGAATATTGATTTCATTCATAATCTTGTATATATTAAATATTTATAGAATAATGGTTACAAAGATAACAATTGATAATAATGCTACTATTCACACTTAAATTTCTTATTACGCGATTATTCATGGCCTAAGTCTTGACTTCATTATATACATAGGTGGCCATTTGTTATTGACTAAAAATAAATAAGTTTAGTCTAATGAGGAAGATTAATTTACATATTATTGTAACCATAGACATTAGATTTTGACATGCAAGATCAATTCTCTAACCTCTTCCATCATGGGTACCAACCTTAAGATATTGTTACGACTACATGTCAAGATAGGCTATTGGTTGTTGCTATAGGTACAACATGGCAGTATCGAAGTATCTAAAAATTCATCACTTAGTTTCTATGATCTACCATTACCCAAATGTTTTTAGTTAACACTTTATATAAGTGTTATAGGTTGTCACTACCTAGAACACTACACAATTACTACAGGTTATCACTGCCTAGATTGTTATGCGCTGTAAGTACCTATAATTACATGTTCTAGTAATATTTACTCATATTAATTGAACACATAAATTATAAATTTACCAAAATATAAAATATAAATATAATTCATGCCAATCACAAATAAAAACTATTTCATTCATATAAACATAAATAATATATGCATCATGTTTCTTAGTGATTTAGTAGGAAAATATACAAAGCATGGCCAAGTATTTTTAGCAATGAGAGTCTTAAAGATAGGTGTTTAGGGGTTCAAAGTACACCAATTATATGGATCATCAAACCCCAAAAATTAATGTGTTTATCATCTTCGAGCAATAGTCTTATGCATTTTAAGGTCACACAACAATTTGAAGTCAAAGGGTTCAGATACCCCAATCCTCTATTTGTCATAGAATCCATGGTGAACCTCCATTTTTTGACATCTCTTGTTTCTAAGTCTCTAATTAATTGGTTCTAACCCCATCCAATCTTGAATATGATACCAAAATCATGGAGGTTGAAAAGTGATAGATAACTAGTTTGATCCATTTCTTCTTAGAATTTTAATATAGGTGTGAACACAATCAAGGGAAACTTTGAGGTTATATATAGAGAATGGTTATTTCTTATTAAATTTGGGGATAAGATATTTAAATATATTTATGTAGGATCCAAATTCTTCTCACCCCATTATGGTCAATAATGTGAGATAGTGGTTCTGAGTTTTCACTTGCTTTTTCTTAAACCAAGAAGGTACCTCTCTCCTTTTCATCAAAGAAACTCATTCATGCATTATTTACCTAGGCTGAGTAGCTTTTCATCTAATCATCAAAGTAGAATATTTTTATTTGTATCTATATTCTTTCAACTCTTGACCCTTTTTATTATTATTTATCAAATAACATATCCTGCATAAATATTGGGGTTCTATTCCATATTATGGGGTTTATCATAATTATGTATATATAATTCACATAATTGAGCTTGTACCTCAAGAGTGGCACTTTATTACATATTAAAAAAATATTTAGGATCATTACCATGTGGGTAAAATCACAATAAATCATCATAAACTAGAATTTTAGCTATTGCTCTTCTAGGTATATGGAATAATCTTAGGTAGGTGGTTTACAATTTAGTAACTAATCTATTAATCAAGCCAACTTTTCCACTTTTGATTCTAGTTTCATGATTTGTTTTACATCCTCTTAGACTTTATTTTTCAATTTTTTGTTCTCTTTCCTAAACTAATTATAATTTTTAAACCAACTAAATTTTTCACTTTGAAAATGATCATCTCCCCTTAGATACATTTCAAAGAAAAAAAGTGCTTGGTCTAGTTTATCTATTTGTGTATAAATAGATATAATAGACTTATTAATGGCATTAATGCCAAGATGATTTTGAACTATTGGATATTATACAACACATGGCATGGTTTGGGAATTAGTTGGTATAATCAGGACTTATAGATATGAAGCCACATATACCAATGTATCTAATATATTACCCTATTTTAAACATATTAACTTTTCTCCTTAGGAGTTGAATTTCCATAAGAGTTTGCTCTAGGTTTGAAATTTAATTTTTTTCAAGCCTACATGGATTTCTTGTTATTTAATTTCAATTTTTATTACATATCTTCATCTCCTTTTCCCATATTCTTTTTAATTGATTACTCTTCATGTTCCCTTTCATCCATATCTATAGATTTCAAAATCATGGGAAGTAGAGTATTCTTCACCATTGTTGGTAGATATGGAGGTTCTAGGTTCTTTGGTTTCCATTTTATTTTTTGATGAACCCTCACTAATATGAATTATAGTGGAGGTTTTTGAGTTATATTTCATCGGTATCTCATCTCTATGTTTATGGGACATACTCCTATAAAATTGTGTAGTTTTAACCTTGGTATTCCGAGTAGGATTTTCAGTTGGATGAGCCTCTTATTTTTGTGTTTTAGATGAGGAAGATGTAATGATTAACTTACATTTTATTATTTTTGTCTGCATTCCACTTGTTTCTATTATAGGCTCCTTTTATTTTTCCATTATTTATTCTTGAGTTGTCTTGGTGGCTTGTTATCTTGTAAATACATCCTCTTTTTATAATTTTATTCTTGTTCTTCTACCTCTTTCTCATCATTGTCTTCCTCCAATGACATTTTTAATAATTATTCATAAGCCAATTTAGGTATCTTACCACTCAGACATCTATGAACAATGAATTGAATGAGGCAGTGATGGGATAATGAATTTGGTTTACATTTATGATATTCCTCATCCACTCTCTTTAGCAGAATCAAAAAAAGGTCGGGAAAATTTATCCTTATGTTGTGCCTCAAGTGGATAAGAAATTTAAAAGGAATAACATATATAATTGAGTGTCTCCCATCAAAAGTAAAATATTTGAGAATGAATAAGACAACTTGTGCCCATACTTGAGGTAGTGAGAGGCAAATCATTCTCTACTTGGAGAAGGTTAAATTCTCATTCCATTCATAAATGATTTCTCACTTTATTTTAACACTAGGTATTTGCTCCTATATCTCCTATATTCATCAAAGACCAGTTACTTGGCTTGGAAAGTTCTTAGTAACCCTTATCTGAAGTCCTTTCATATTAGCCTTATTTTCTTCAAATGTGCTAGTAAACTCCTCTGTAACCTCTTGATCAAACCCAATCAATCTCTTAAAGTATGACAACCACCCTACATCTATGAAAATAATGGTGACATCCAATTTATCCAATAATGGGGTGAGATCTATGGTTCTCCTTCAAATATAATCTCCTTGCATGGTGGATTAAGGATTTTTTCAAAAAACCATAGTTAGGAGGGTTTTCTAAGTATGATGGGATAACAAACTATTTGTGTTTTTGTACAATGACCATTATTTGATTCAATCTTACTAATTATGATTGAATAAGTTAATTCACCTTTTTCCTCATTCTAAAAATCATGTAGTGATCTTAAATTCATTTATGGAAATCCTACTAACAATATTATCACTCACCCTTGACTGAAGGTCATAATATAAGATTCATGTAACAAAGAGTGGAATGAATAATAAAATTAGAGTATTTATGGTGGGAAATCAATGCTGATGTGATATAAAGGTTGATGGGACTAGTAGCCAAAATGAATTTTAAATTACCACAGGCTAGACATGTAGTAATAATGTCACACATAACTTTACATGATAACATAACTATGACTACATTTAAAGAATTAATTAGGATTATCTTAGATAAAAGAGCATGATTAACTCTACCTGATGGGATACTTCATTATGTAAAGATATGAAAACATCGTAATGGAGTGTTAGAGATAGAAGATGTGGAGGAAGGTTGATTGTATAATGGTGAAGTATGTGAACCATTTGATGATATGTATGCTAAAGACCTGATGTTTACTGAGTTGAAAAAAGGTGGTGATATGGATAGATAAGCTATTAAAATCCACCATCCTGTAGTAGGTTCTTCATGTTTGAAAGTAACTTATAATTATGGAATTGGGTGTATTTTCCATCATGTGAGAGTGATGACATAGGAAATGATAGTTACCAGCTGGCTATCTTATGTTTTATTATTTTTAGAATAATGGGGTTTTATTCCTAATTAAATAAATAGGTTTGAGCAAAGTAAATTAGTAAATAACATGTAGGAATTAAGCTACTAATTTCTATAAACATATTTATATTTTTGACTTTTATCAATATAGTAATAAATAAGAGAAATCTAACTTAGCTTATTTTAAATGATCCAAATTGAGATAGGGTCTGATACTGGAGGAGCAGGACTGGGAAAATATCAAAAACTAGATCTTGAGGTTTGTTTCTAGATTTTATAGGAGTGTCAAAAGTGGGACACCCTATTGTTTGGTGATGTAGTCCTTTTTTGACATTGTTGTCTAGGTGGTCTAAACTTTTTGGGTTTTATTTGGTAGGCTTGTGTTACCCTATCAGTGAAATATCAAAGCTTGGAAGCTTGTAGATCTCATTGTTTATCTATTTTAAATCATTAAATCCCTAGGAGATTTTTGTGCTTAAACTTGACTGGAAACTTGGAAAATATAGAGAAGGGGTTAGTGTGTAAAGGATACATTGAATGTACTTCACACCTCGTGTGTGGGCATGTTTCCTACATACTAATACTCTGAGGAGGGATTAAGATAATACAGTCATCCCATTGAAGTACTTGATGAAATTGTGTATGATAAATGAAACTAGATGTATTTTAGATGGCTAAAGACTGATGCAAAAGATTGAATAAACTTTAAATGATCTTGGAAGGTTGTATGTAGAAAATAGGGAAGAGTGATTGAGTGTACTTGTTTATATTCTTGCTTCTTTCCTGTGAATGAGTGCCAACCCTTCTAAATATATTTTAAATAGCCTTTTATATGGGAATTAATGATCATTGGTTAAATGAACTCACATTAGGTTTACAAGGAAAAGGATAAGGATCTGAAACATTTTGACCATTAGGGGTAATTTTACACTTGGACAACATCACCAAAATCAAGACACACTAGATTTCAACGCTCCTATCCAAGTTAGGCAATATTGTCTTAAGGGAATGAGGCCTATGGGGATGGATCTGGACCTAAAACAGTTACCTAGGCTTAAAAGGGTTAAGTCTGAAAGGCTAGGGATGATTGGGAATCAATGAAAGAATAGCCTAGAAGGGTTATGTGAGTAAGAAAGAGAACCTATGGATTGGGTGTCATTAGCCATGTTTAATTCATCCAATTTTGCATTTTATATAACTAAATTTGACACCCCTTTATTATAGTGATGTAGCAAAGTGAAATACTAGGATAAAGGAAAGTAAAAGCATACCTAAACTTAGCTATAAGGTAGAATCTCATAAAGCTATGTGATGCTAGATGTGCATAGAGAGAGCACACTATGAAGTGTGAATCTATAATGAAAACATAAAAGTAGACCAATTCTTAATAAATAAAATATATCTAAAATAATAATGTACAAAATCTAAGTAAGAGGAAGAGAAAGGAATGAATACACCCTACTAAGTATGTGAACTAATACAAAACTTGTTGTGGTGCTGGATTGTGATAGATGATGCTGGGTATATGTTAAATCTAGAGTAATATCATGAAGGGAGCTGAGTACTCAATTTCCTAGAAGGTGGCTCAAGAATGCAAAAGGCTAGACCTTTCGATCCATCATCACCAACTAAGTAAAGTTAATGAATCATACATGTGATAATTGATGCTTAGACTATGTGTCCAATCCCCATGAATAGGTGGTTCAAGAATACAAAGGCTAGCCCTTTGGCTCCATCATTTCCCCATGAAGTGAAGCTATGAAGTGATACCTGTATAGAGTAAATGTCATATGAGATGGATCATGGAGCCCATAGATGTTCTAAAAATCTAACAATGTGGTGTGGATGGCTTGAATGTATGCTAGAAACTATAACACTCTTAGCCATTTTGAAAGATGGAGGTTAGGCTTGTATGAAAGCTACTCTAAAACTGATGTACTAGGCTTATGTGAAAGTCAACTCAAGAAATCAAGTACTTAAAAAGTTAAACTTGTATGAAATTTCATCTTGAAAGTGATACCAACCACCTGCAGATGGAGTAAATCATGCAACTACTAAGAATGATTGGATGATAACTAAAGTCAAAAATAAAAGAAGACCAATGTGTCGTGCATGTTACCCCCAATCACTGATGTCTGGAACATGGATTCTGATCTAGAATTTATGTCAACTGACTAATCTAAAATTAAAAGTGAGAGCTATTATACCATGCATGATAACCCCCTATATCTTGATTCTCTGAGAAAATTATACCTAACAACTGATTCTAACTGATTTGGATGTGCAAAAACTATATCTAAACTACACTTTTTGCCTATTTATAGAAAACCTAAGTGTTTTTTTGCTTGGATAGGAGTACCAAAATGAGGAAACCCCTATGTTTTGTGCTACTATCTAATTCTAGTGCTATTTTCCTATGCTAAAATTGGTTATTGATTTGGAATTGTCACTATTTTTTTGCTTTGTTCTTATTGGTTTGACCTCTAGATTTTGAATTGGGTGATCTGAATGTTGTTATTTCAATTGTTAAAATATTTGATCTCTATGATAAAACCTCAATTTATTTCCCCTTCTTCTAAGGGTAGGAATGATGAACCTACAATGACTGACCTTAGAATAAAAGAGTCCTACAAGTGTGTTATGTTATATAGATACATGATATAGCAATGATATTTGACAAGACATCTCCAGATATAACAATGTTTGTATTGAGATATTTTTAGATCAATAGGGATATGATTAGATAGATATAATAGTGTATAATCATACGTGAAGTGCTGAACTAGAACTATAAATGTTTAGATGTTAGTTGGAAGGATGAAGTATGATGTCTATCATAGCTTCCAAGAAAACAAGGTAAATACATGATGTGGATCATGGAATTGCACACATTAAGAAGAAATCAATCAACAAGCATATAAATAATGAATCAAGAAGCATACAAGGTTGGCTAAGGGGCCACACAAATAAGGGACATGGGCACATGTCACTCAAACTAGAAAGAAAGCATAGAAGGCATGTTCAAATGCCACATACATATACAAGTGAAACACACAAAGTTGGCATAGGGGCCACATGCACATGGAAGAGTAAAAGAAGAGGACATTGGTAAATTTCCTAAGGTACACACATGAATAGAAGCAAAGGACATTGGAAAATTTACTAAGGCACAAATAGGAGATAAGTATGAAATGAAAATGCAGTCACACAAGCTACATTAAGCAAGAGGAGAAAGTATATAATAACTAAAAAGGTAGAATCACATCTAACTAATCAAAGAAAATGTAAAAGTATGTAAAACACATGTATTATATGACTAGGTATATGCTAAGAAATACACAAGTGCTAGATACCATTAAAATGATGATATAGTAATCTATGTAATCTTAGGAAGGAATGTACATCAACATGATAACTCAAAATGTGTAGTGTAGGAATGACATAACATGGATGGTGTGGTCATGTAGAATATGCCCCTAGTGGGTGGGTATATCAATGCATGTCTTGAATGTAGAATTAGAAATGCCCCCTCAATCGGTAAAGTGAAGCAATCAAGTAGTTGGATGTGACTGCACACACTCAAAGGAGATCAAGTGAAGCATGTTTATGTAGATAAATCAACATACAATAGAATTAAATAGAAAATGCAAGTCCTAACATGATAATAGTAATGTAAAGCATGGATGATGCATACAATCAAATTTTTCTTGGTATTTTTGACATATTTGAATGTTTTTTTATTTTAGAAATTTTGTATTGATTATGTATTTTTATATAAGCTATGTATAATCAAGCAGAAGAGATTATATAAAAGTAATGATAAAATGAAATTATGTACAAGTAAAATTGAGAACAAATGATACTAACCAATGAGCCTCAAATGAGAATCCCTATTATGGTGTCTTTTATCAAACAACTGAATCATGCTTGATCATGAGGCACGATTGAATGTCTGAGTTTGTGAAGCTAAAATTTGTGTACATTATAACTATTTTGAAATCTTTGAAGTGGAAACCAAATGTGGGGTTTCCATATAACTCTAAGATGTGGATGCAATTGTATGGCTCTTAGGGACCCATATGGAAATAGAATAATATTTATGAATAGGTGCTCTTTATGTAGTTGCATCAGACCTTAATGTTACTATTTTAGGTGTGAACATTGTAGATACAAGCTGTCTAGAATCTGGAAGCTATGGAGGTTTGTGAATCCTTTATAATAGTAATGTATGTCACAATTATGGTTGGATATGAAGTGGAAGTAGAACTAAAATTTGAGGAGAAACTAAAATAGGTGGAAGAACTAGAGTTGGTGTTTATAAGCTGGTAGATGGATCTAAAGTGGGAAGTGGTGACTCATAAATAACTCTATTGACTATAATAACTTGATTAATGTGAATGAATTTAAATCATCTATGAGTTACAAAGGGTACTGAACTAAGTTTTTGAATTCATAATCAACCAAGTAATATGTCAAAAACTCCTACACTGGGAACTATAGTGAATGGTGTTTTCAAATATATAGGACCAACCTATAGTGGTAGTACTATCTCACCCAATGAACTATATATATTCCCACTATAACCATTGATAAATATGTCTATCAGAGTGAAATCCTACTCTAAATAACTCAAATGCTATAGTAGTGTTTGTAGACATCTAATTGCTAACACCATTTGTGTTGAAATTGTCAATCTTACTTGAATTACAAATTTTAGGTCAAAATATATAAAACATCCTAAATGGTTCAAATTTGTCACTTAAAAGTGCCAATTTAGGTCAAAGTATCCCTAAAAAGGGTAATGCATTTTATTGGCCAACTAACTTTGATCATATAATTTCAATTCAAAATGATGATTTTGCCATTTGTTGCTTTGGATCACTCCTTTCTTCTAATTCATTGGTACGTGTCATATACTATTGTTATTTTTTATTGACAACATCCTAAATGGGAATATGATTCCAATGCATCTAAAATCACCTTCTAATTCCCCTCCAGTCAAATTATGACTTAGTAATATGACTTTCTGACCATTTTGATTAATTGAGGGCCAATTTTCAAATAATTGCACAAATTTTTATTAACCTTGTTTAAGGATAATTAATCCAAATCAAGAGCTTAAGTGGATTTTTCATGAGAGTTTTTGAATATTTATTTTTAAAAATTGATTCCTATTAACTACATCATCAGGTGACATCATCTATGGGGTGGCATCCAACAAGCCATAAGTCAATAAAATATCAAGATTATGGGTCACCCATACCTAGTTAATGCCTTCCATGCCTCTTTAATGCTTATTTATCTTGAGCATATTTATGGATTTAATTCCAAATATTAGAATTATCCATGTCCACACATCTCAATCTTGAGATGGATGGTCATGGTTGATCCTGACCAATCTTAAAAATCTATAAATAGAGAGGCCATGAACATCATTTCTAATCTATTTTGGTGCAAGGTTATTATACTCAAATATCTTCAAAGCATGAATATTGCATAGTTATAATGCTAAATTATCTCCATAAAGCTTTATTGATAGGCTAGTTTAGTGATTTGGAATCAAGATCCTAGGTTTTATGGAGTGTTCTTGAGGCATTGGAGGATCTTACCACCATTGTTGACAAAGATAAGGATACTTGATCAGTGGAGAACATGTTTTTGAGCCACATGGGCATGGAGAATCCATTTGGGAAGGTAATATGGTGTTTCTTTCTTTCATTTATTTCTTTCTATCCTTTGTAATTCCCATAAGAATAGATAGGCTTGGTTAGTTAGTTCTTTATGCATGTTTTATTATTTATGGACTAATGCTTGACTAACTTGATTTCTAATTCTCCCTACAAATTGGCATGCTTAGTGGGACTAAACACATCTCACACCTAAAGGAGATCATTTTACAACTCTAAAATATTTATTTAAGCCTTTAAAACTCTTAAAAATTGATTTTCTAACTTTATTTTGCTATTTTTGGTTGCCACAATTTTTACGTAGTAACCAACGTCAGGATAAATACCAACATCAGTTACTTAGCTTAACTAATGTCAATCAGTAGAACCAACATCAACTAGATCTCAGTTAGCCATAACTGATGTTGGTGGTAATAAATGACATCGATTATTGTGTTTTTTCTAAAAGCATAGACTTGAGACCTACTTATTCAAAGTTTATTATTTCAAACTCAAAAGGGCTTCAAAGCTAAAGGACATTCTAACAATTTTGCTACAGGAACCAAGTTTAAAATTTTCTCAAAACATGTTTAAATCACCTTTTCATGCTTAAGAATTGATTAGGAACCTTGTTTTGGTGTTTAAAAAAGAATTTTTAGATGTTTTTTGGTTAATTTTTTCAAAGTTTTGCAACTAAGACCAAGGGGTCAAATAAACATCACCAAACATTTCATTTGGGTTTAAAATTAAACACACTTGTCAATTCTTGCTTGCATTAGTTGTTTAGTTAGATTTTATTTGGCAAAGAGAGGAATGTTGCATGTATGCTCTTCCATTTGTCCCCTATAAATAACCCTTAGAATCAAAAGCACCATTCTTATTACAAATAGTCTAGTCCAAGGCTTAGAAATAATGTCATGTAAAGCACTCCCCAAAAACTCATTAAAGTTTGGGTGATCTTGAAAATGACCCTAAAGTCTTTATATTTCATGCTTTCTTTATTTTTATGTAAACTTGGATTTCAAGGGGGATGTAATTACCTCCTATGAGTTCTTTATGGAAGATTTAACCTAGGGTTTCACCTCTCAACATTGACTTCATTTGAATCCTTTGGAGTTGCACACAAGACATATCTACATTTGGAAATCACACTACATTGAGTAAACAATAAGATTTAGTGGTTGTAAAAAGGACTAATCCTTTTTATAACTATTTAAAGTCATGGTCACCCAATTTCTATGTTTTTATTTGGCATCATTTGATGTGAAAGCCATTGTGTAATTGATTCCCCTAGAACGATCGAAACCTTGCTAGTTTAGTAGACCCCACTTTACCATACCTTGTCAGTTTAGACTTAAGATGTTTATTTTTTGTCATTAGCTTACTTGGTCTTGATTTGTGTCTAAAACTATTTGTTAACTCAATGAACTTAACCAAAACACATTATCCTCAATTTTCTTGAGCAAGGGAGGCGTTACACTATCCAAATGGAAAATTCATCTTTTCCTTGTTCAATTTGTTATCAAAATATTTGTGTCATGTCATCTACTTTAGTGTAGTTATGCTACCTAATTGAGTCTAGATATTTTAACCAATTTGTTTAAATCCTTCATTTATAATCCATATTTAAAATTGAACATTTATGAGTTTAAGGGTTGGTGTATCAAAGTGGGTTTGCCATTTGTGGATTAAGCTTGTTTTAACTTGGGTTCAATTTTCTATTTTGATTAAAAGTCATTTATTAAGAATCAAAATCACATTATCATCTTACGTATCACTCACACTTTGGGTCCTAGAACATATTTTATCCTACTAGAGTCATGTGGCAACGTTATGCTACCTATTTGGTCCTAGATTTATACTTAGTGATTTATGTATGTTTTTAAATCTGATTTGTTTAGTTCATTTTGTATTATTTTTAATATAGAGATATTTCATCTAAACTTATAGGGTCAACTTGTCAAAGTTGAAGCTAATTTTTTTAGTGTGGGTGTATCACAAAGATCTAGGATTTGGTGTACTAGTTTTCACCTTGGGTCTTTGAGTTACCTTACTCTCTTCTGATCTATAAGGTTTCAACTTTACCAAAGGTTGAATAAACTCATGAACCAAATCTTCTAAAATTGTGCATGGTTTCAAACCACCCTCATTTATAGTCTCATTGGTACCTTGGTTATTTATTTAAGAGAGAGCCAAGGCATACTTTCATTGGTTTCTGAACATTGGTCCAAAGTTAGTCAACACATATAACAACTCTTTTTAGACATGACTCAAAGGTTCACTCATAGTGGGGCCTCTTATTGCCTTAGTTATGAGGATGAGTAATTTTATGATGGTCAAGATAACCCCATTGTTTTTGATGATATCCCCATAATAGAAGGATTTAAAGATGATTACAATTAATATAAACCCCAAGAAGATCAAGATGAAGCCCTTCTTAGATTGATAGAATCAAGTGCTAGACTATCTTATAGATTTCCTATAGAAAAATTGCATACCTTATTTAGAGAAGGAGAAAAATGATGGTAAGAGAAATATTTTACACAAATAGACACACCTTATTCCTCTAAAAAAGGAAAGGAAACACAAACAGAGTCAAAACCCATAAATCTAATTCTTCTAGTTATGATCAAGATAATAAGTCAATGATATGCAGATCAACTTGTTGCAGACTTAATTGACTCCCTAGTTGCCACTTAAATTCATAATAATGCTTCAAAAGAACATGAAGATATGGTGGAAAGTACACAAAAAATATTGGATGAGAACATTACCATAGTGGATCAATGTAATCTAAATGAACAGTTAAAGTCATAAGAGACCTTACAAGATATTCCATTTGAAACAAAACATACATTCTTCAATAATCAAGAACCTCTTGTTACTTTACAAACTCATAAAACCAAACATTTAGTTTGAATTAAGGAAATACCTCAAACAAACCAAACATTGGTAAATAAACATAGAAATTTACAAAATCAACAAAGTGCAAAACAACCAGATTCAAGGAATGTTTTACAATCCAAGAATCAATGGCCTATGTTCTCAACTCATGCATCAAATTAGAACCAAATCATGGATCAAAAGGTATATGTTCCCTTTTTATCCACACAAAATTAGGGGCATATTCCACCCCAATAGCAACAAAATTAGTTGCCCATTCCACCCCAATAACAACAAAATCAAGGGCACATTCAACCCCAATAAAAAAAAAATTAGGTGCACATTCCACCTCAACAACAACAAAACCAGGGGCACATTCCACCACAAAAACATCTTATCTAATCCATAAATGCACCAAACATGCAAGAATTGAATTCTATGAAGGAAATTATCCAAAGATTGGAGATGAATAATAGAGTCAAAAAGTATAAATTTAATGAGATATGCCCATATCCATTTGAATTATCTATTCTCTAAAATCCCTTTCTATCTCATTTTGAGGCACCCAAATTTTAAAAATACAAAGGGAAAGGAGATCTATGAAAACATATACAATCATTCTTCATCTTGTGTCAATAGGTTGCTTATAGTAGTGAGTACTTACTATGACCGTTTCCATAAAGTTTAGTGAGGCAAGCTCTTGATTGGTTACTTAAAATACCTAAGGGATCAGTTGTAGATTGGAATAACTTATCAAAAAATTTCATTAACCATTTCTCATATAACATAGAACATGAATTGACCATTGTTGACTTATGAAAAGATAAGTAACATGATGGTGAAAGTTTCGCTGCATATCTACAAAGGTATAGAGCATTGGTAGGCTAATTTTAGTATAATTTACTAGACAAACAATTGGATGATATCTTTGAAAAAAATTTGCATCCTAAAGTTATGCATAATCTATGATTAGCTTGTGTTAACTCATTTGAATAAATTATTGAAAAATGAGTGCAGATTGAGAAGGCTCTTATTGCTAGAGGCCTTGTCAAGATTTTTGTCCAAGGACAAGCATCTAATCAAATTAAATCACTAGCTCCTCAAATAGTTACATAGGATAATTCCAAGGGATTTCACAAAAATAAGAACATGGTTGGAAATGGGGTGACAAAAATAAGACATGTACAAATGGTACCAGCTATACCTCCTCCAAATGCACAATTAACTCCCCCAAATCCACTACCTACTTTGTAGAGACAATCTCCATGAAGAACATTTCATAACAATTTTAGAGTCTTTAGAAAATTAGGAGAATCAGTTGAAAAAATGTTACAAAATCTCATTACAATTAATTTAATTATATGGCCAGTATAAAGGCCATTTCCTCAAGATCAGCTAAAACCAAATTGGTACAAAGAAAATGAATGGTGTAAATTTCATCATGTTGCTAGTCATGGTACATATCATTACATTCAATTTTGACATATTATTGAGGACTTTATTGAAAATGGTGAGGTGAAAATTAAGTTGGCCCCTAATCAAGACAAAAATTGGGATATGGGAATCTACAAATACCCCTTTCCTCAACATGATCCACCACCACCAAGAAACAATTAAAATAGTCACAATTAAGGACATAGGCAGAATCATAACATACAACAAGGTCAAAATCGTAATGAGAATAATCAAGATCATGATCCCCACACTAATAATGTGGCTTATAACAATGTACCTTAAGATTATAATAACACTATGGGATGCATTTCTGTAACTCACATTACCACTGTTACTATGATGCCATGTAGCCAATCTCATTTTACTCACAATATGAGACCCATCATTATAGGGTCGACACCCTCTCCCCCTAGTAATACTATGTCGAGTTTGCATCATCATGTTGCTACTCCATTTGCACATGTTACTAATCCTGAATAATAGTATCATTCTTCTAAAGGTTCCTCACTGGCCAACCATTATAACAATACCATTAATTATCCATGAATCACCATTTAAGGCCCTTTGCCTCACTATTGTAATTATAATGACTCCTCACCACCTCTTGGTTGTGTAGTCCCAACTAGACACCCATAATTTACCATTCAAGGCCCTTCACCCACTTATTTTCACAAACCCGATGAAAACATTATGCTATTGGTTTCAAAGCTGAATACTGTCACAATAAAGACTACACTAGTTCAATCCACAATACAAATGCCTTTTAGTATAACAGATCAATTAGATAAAACCCCTACACAAATTCCTCTATTAGAACTCTTACAGACATTTGATGTCCATAGTGTTGGTTGAATATTTTGTCTATCAGCGTACTGGTAAACAAAATAGGTCTTATTAGCCAAAGTAGGAAGATTAGTCATCCTAATGTGCAAGTTTATCACATCAGAAGGATACTACTCTCTCTTATCATCAAGGGGAGGTTCCCTGTGGATATGCTATGTATATGTATAAATAGAAAATAATACTCAGGGATAGGACCAAACATCCATCTCTCTTTCTTCAAAGATGATGTATACAAAACAAAGGAAAAACTCAAGGGAATGACAAACTCTCCTCTTCTTTTAGAAAAACTATTTAGCCAACCACAAGAATACTCTTGGAAATAAAAGCAGAATGTAACTGGGAGTGTGGTAACCAATAAATCGAGACAGAGCACAAAGTCTCTACCTGAAATGCTTAAGAGTAATATACGAAGAGCAATTAAAGCTGAAAGTCTTTTCAAAGTCCTTTACACAACAATAAAAATAAAACACACTGAAGGTAGCTATGGGGGCACAAAGTCTCTCCATAGTTGATTCTTCAGGACACCTTCCTGACTAATTTTACTAATCTTGCTTGTTAAATTAATGGAACAGAAAAGATATCACAACACAAAGTCTAAAAAAGTCCCTTACTTTCTTATTCCATTAACATAATATGATTAACAGACTGAGCACAAAGTCTCAATGATGCCTCTCAATTTGGGCAGAGTTTCCTTTAGATTGTCAAAAAAGAGATCCCATTACAATGAAAGAAAGTCCCTTATATAGCCACTTGAAGAAGGACTTGAGAACAATAATACACCATGATGCGTTAGGAAATGTTAGGAAGATAGGCTGGAACTTTTGGGCATTTTACCCATTTGATATTTTCCATGTAGATAAACAAGCCATGCAATTGAAAGATGTAACTTTCAATGTTTAGCTGGCGGTCTGATCTTGTCTTCATCATTCCTCCTTTCCTGGTTAATTGAAGCGGGCCATGAATTCATTCATTGTCCTGTCTTTCCTCACTTTCAGCTAGTTTTGGTCTTAAATTTTGGGAATGCATTTGGGTCTATGAATTCAAAGGATCAATGGCTATTTCATTGTCTTTAATTTGACGTTCACGCGCCTGTCACTATGTTTCCAACAATTAATTGGCTGTGTTGAATTTGACGTCTTTGGGCACGTCACCCCTTGGTCCTCTTTTGGCTTTCAGCTTTCTGCATGGCACTTTTTTGGATTAGACTTACCCTTTCAGGCCTTGAGAAATGATCCTTGTCAAGTTAGAATGATCCTTCACTTTGGCCATCGAGAGTCCCCCACAAGGGCACCTACCCTTCGGGGTCCTTCGGCAGCCCTTTGCCTTGGCAGTCCCCACGGACAAATCCCCAAGATTTCTATTGGAGGATTCCTTTGAGCAAATGTTCTTCTTGGAAATTTCCCTGGGATTTCTATTTGATTCTTCCTTCGGGAAAATGTTCCCCACAGACATTTCCTCGGGGAAAATTCCCGCGGACAAATCCCCAAGGAAAATTCTTGCAGACATTTGTCTCGCAGAAAATTCCCGCAGACAATTTTCTCGGGGAAAATTCCCATGGACAAAAGTCTGCAAAAATTTGTTCTGTGAAGTCTTTATTTGGTCTTTGAATCTTTGCCTGCATTTGCTACTTAGAATTCTTTTAGAATTTTTGTCTGAAGGAATTCCTTCAAACAAAAGTCCAAAAGAATTAAGTGTTAGCCAATTTTCAAATGCCTTAAACAAATCTGAAAGAATTACCTTTCAACTTCCTTGAAAAATGACCCTTCTAAAGGGTGCTTTTATGGATTAAGTGTCCTCCATAAGGGCACTTGTCCTTCGAGAAGTCCCTTTCTTTTCTTGAACTGCCCCTTTGAACTTTGAACTTTGATGTTGAACAAATTGGTTGAACCAAAAATGGTTCAAGCCGATGGTTCAATGAATTAAACAAGCTGATGAACTAAACATTGAACCAAACATTTGAACTTGCCTTTGAACCAACAGTTGAACTTGCCTTTGAACTTTGATGTTGAACCAATCGGTTGAACCAAGGCTTTGAACCAAAAATGGTTCAAGCCAATGGTTCAATCGAATGAACCAAGTGAATGAATCTGCTGTTGAACCTGTTCATTGAACCAAGATGTTGAACCATTCGATGAACTAAGCCATTAAACTATTCCTTTGGTTAAACACGCCATTAAACCTTGAACCCATTGAACCTTTGAACCAAAATGGTTCAATGGTTCAAGCCACCTTGATTTGGCCAAGTGTCTTGAAGCTGACGAACCAATTGAAGCAATTGAACTTTGAACCTTGATGAAGCATTTAACTCTTGCCAAAGACATTGAACTTGTTGAACTTTGAACCTATTAAACCTTTGAACCAAAATGGTTCAATGGTTCAATGTTTTAGTGGTTCAAGTCTCTTTTTGTACTCAGATGCTTGTTGATGAAGATTTTCAACTGAACCAAAGCTTTGAACCAAATCTAGAAAATAACTAAGTGTTAAAAACCATCTTTTGACTAAAACCACCTGCAGAAGCCTTTGAACCTGTATAAATGAACCTGCCTTTAGAATTTGAAGATACAAAGTCTGTAGAAATCAACATGTAAAATCCATTTAACTTGACTTACAAAGTCTGTAGATTTTTTGAGAAGCTTTGAAAATGAGGAATCTAAATGTCTAAGACAAATTTTTGAAAATGAAAGATACAATTTTGGTTTGTAGGACCAAAATAGTTCAAATGTTGTCCCAAAAATGACTGCTACTTTTGGGAGACAACAGCTGGCTGCAGTTGGGGAACTTCTATCAATTTCAAAACAAATTGAAAGGAGTAGAATTCAGAATCTCTAGTGTCTTCAAGTGTATCATTGGGCTTCGGAGTCATGCTACCCCAAAATGAAAGGCATCAAAAATAAAATAAACAAAACAAAATAGCATTAAAAATTGTACAAATATACATATATATAGAGGCATTAATATGATACTTCAAGAGTTGAAGTGTTTCAGATGCTACCCATTGTGGAAAAAAGAAAAGAGTGTGCCATCTTGGTATTTCAATAAAAAGATGTTTTCACCCATGTTCTGATGAATTATGAATGGGCCTCTCCAAAGGGAGTTAAACTTTCCATGCATCCCCTTTGATTCTCTTCTTTTGTCCCATAGTAGGACTTGATCCCCAATCTAGAAATCATGATTTTTGGCCTTCTAATCAAAGAGTTTCTTTACCAAACTTTGATGAGCAGTGATTCTATTCACCACCATGGTTATCTATTCCTCTAGCTGAGTCAGGCACATGATTCTTTTGTCAAGAGAACTCTCATATGTCTGGTCTTCAATGGCCTTCACCAATTTCAAGGCTGGTAACTCTAAAGTGATTGGTATCTCATCATTAATACCATAAAGAAGTTGAAAAGGAGACATACCAATTGCCCTCTTTGGTGTGATCCTGTTTACCCATAGAGCATCCACCAATGCTTTGTGCCATGTCATTTGATTATCATCTGCTAGTTTTTTGATAATAGTTACCAAATTCTTATTGCTGGACTCAGCTTGTCCATTCTTTTGTGGAAAATAATTAGAAGAATGAGAAAGCATAATTTCATAATAAAAATAGAATTGTGTAATTTCTTGAGAGGTGAAACAAGTTGCATTATCAGTAACAACTTTAAGTGGAACTCCAAACCTGGAAATGATATTCTTTGAGGAAGTTGCATACAACTTTTGAAGTAGCATGCTTAGTTGGAATTGCTTCTACCCACTTGGTAAAATAATCAGTTGCTGTAAGGACATAATCATGTTCAGAACTTGAAGATGGGTTTATTATTCTAATAAAATCAAGTCTCCATTGCTAGAAAGGTTCCTCTATGATTACTGGCTTGAAAGGTAGGGCAACTAACTTGGGTCTTCCAACAAATTGCTGGCAAAGTTCACATTTCCTCACCCACTTATGTGCATCTTGGAAAAGAGATGACCAATAATACCTGGCTCAAAAAATTTTGTGAGCAGTCATAGGGACAAGAAAATGTCCTCCATAGGTTAGATTATGGAAAGATTTCAAAAGCTGGGTTTGATGTTCTTTATCTACACAATGAAGGAAAACTCCATCTATGCTTCTCTTGTACAGGCCGTTATCCCAAAGGACAACATTGGCAGCTTTCAACCTGATAGTCCTCCTTTCTTTGTAAGAAAAATGAGTAGAACATTCACCATAAGTCAAAAAATAGGCAATATTTGAGTACCATTCATTGGTAGTGGAGACAAAAAGGACTGTTGGCGCATCTTCCACTTCAGCTTCTTCAAGGTGTGTATCTTCTGGCTTATTGTCAGTCATTAATTAGCAAAGGCCTTTTCCTCTGACCAATTATGTCAGCTTGATATCCAGATCAAATTCTTGGATCTTTGTAATCTAATAACCTCTCTTTGTCAATAGTATGTGAATTCCAAATATAGAAGCGAAAATGTTTGGCTGCTTTTACCAAGGCATAGGCATGCTTCTCTATATTTGAATACTTCATTTCATGGGTTTTGAGAGGGCAAATCATGAAAGAGATAGGGGATTCCATACCTTCTTTGTCTTGTTGGACAAGAATCACTGAAAGAGTATACTCAAATGAATAGCTGTAAATGATGAAATCCTTGTGGTAATCTAGACAAACTAAGGTAGGGGAGTGAGCAATAGTGACCTTGATATCCTTAAATGTTGATTTACCTTCTTTATTCCAGCTGAAGGTAGTTTTACCTTTCATCATATTCACAATGTGTCTTATCTTTTCAGCAAATTCAAGAATAAATCTCCATAAGAAATTCACTTTTTTGAATAAAGAGTGAACAACATTTTTACTTGCAGGAAAATTCAGCTCTTGAATAGACTTGACTTTGTCTATGTCAATCTTTATGCCTTCTTTAGACACAATGTGTCCAAGGAGTTTCCCCTCTATCACTCCAAAAATAGACTTCTTAAGATTCAAGGAAATACCATTCTAGTGGCAACGCTCCAGCACTTATTGTAAGTGGCGTAGATGATCAGATCGATGCTTTGAAAAGATAGTTAAATCATCAAGATATACCACTATGAATTTGCCAGTTTCATCTTTGAAGGACATGTCCATAGCTCTCTGAAAGGTAGCACTAACATTTATTAAGCTAAAATGCATTATTTTATATGCAAATGTACCCCAAGGTGTGATGAATGCAGTCTTGTGTTGGTTAGCTTCAGCAACTTCAACTTGATTATAACCTGAGAAACCATCCAGCATTGATTACATTTTTGATCCTATTACTGTTTGAAGCACTTTTTCCATGATTGGCAAAGGGTAATTGTCCTTTAGAGATGACTGATTTAGATTCTGAAAATCTACACAAATGCGGATTTTTCCATTTTTCTTCCTTACAGGTAGGTACTATGTTCGCAATCCATGTAGAATGATGGACTGGGAAAATAATTCTAGCATTTAACATTTTTTGTATCTCAAACATAATAGTACCTAAAATTTTTAGATTGTATTGTTTGGATTTCTATTTGTAGGGCGTTGAATAAGCTTTGAGAGGAATATGATGGCAGATTTCATCAGGTCTAAGAGACTTCAGGTCTTCATATGAGTACACCAAGACATCAATGTATTGATGGAGCAAAAAAGTGAATTTGAATCTTTCTTCAGGGGTGCAACACTTACCAATGTTGACCATTTTAGAATTTTCTTTGTTGGTTAGATTCACTTGGTCAAATTCTTGAGAGAGTTTTGAATCCGTTTGCTGTTGTTTGACGAATCTATCATGCTTGTCAAACAACTTCTCAAGAGAGACCAGGCCTTTAGGAATTTTGTTTCCTTTCAGCTGTAGGAACTCTTCTTTTACATCTGAACTGGATTCAAAAAAAGATTCACACTTCTGAGATTCACTGCCTTTAAAATGCAACTATTCAAAATTGTCTTTTTGTTCCAAGAAAGCAATGATCTGATGATCATCATTGAATATTTGCCAATGATCAGCATTGTTAGGAACACTTAGTCTATAAACTAGCTCAATGGTATATTTGTCTTCTTTAAAATCAAAATGATTAGCTCAATCATTGGACTCTCTTGGAATGGCAGAAATATTGAAAGCATCAAAGCTTTCAATTTGATCCCAATCTAGGTTATGGTAGTGGCATAACCTCTCATTCTTGGTCTGATATAAATTTCTCACTTGACAGACCACTAATTCAGCATCCCCTTTAGCATGAAGAGACTTGATGCCTCTTTCTTGAGCAGCCTTCATGCCCAGCAACATCGATTCATATTCAGCTATATTGTTTGTGTTGCTAAATTGTAATTTATAAGATGAAGGAAACATATCTCCTTGAAGAGATATCAAGACAATTTCAGCTCCCGAACCCATAGAGGAACAACTACCGTCAAATTCTAGAGTCCAAATCTCATTAGACACTGACTTTACTTTAGACTTTCCCTCATCAGAGATAGAGGGACCTTCTTCATCTGGATATAAAAAGTAGTTACCCATACCTATAGATTCAAAAAGGATTTAAGCTTCAGGAGTTGACGTCTTGGTAACTACATACTTTACTTCCTTTTTAGGAAGTAATCTTTTCATCACACCTTGGATAGGGATCCTTGCCTCAGATAGATCCATGTTTAGTTCTCCTCCCACATCCTTAAAGAAATTCCATCCAAGAAAAATGCCTGAAGATGCTGGGATGTCAGCCACCAAGACAGTTATTTTAATCCTCTTGTCTGGAAAGGCTGTGAATGCAAATTGGGTATCTTTGATTTGCCCCAACAATGGTACTTGTTTATTCTCTATGGAGAAAGATCTTCCAAATTTCTTGGTCAGTGTGAGACCAAGAGACTCAGTGACTTTAGTAGGCATAACATTGTCAGATATGCCTAAGTCTATAATACAGTTACTCAGTTTATGGCCATTGATTAACAGGGAAACATAGAAGGGTTCTATTTTTCTAGGAGCAGCTGGGGGAGTAATGACCAAATTATTTGGAATAGGCATATTCTTTGGAGAATCAAGAATTACTTTTTTCACTTTTTGTCCTGCAAGGATGGTCTAATTTTTAACATATTAAACTAGCTTGTTCATTTGATCCAGATTAGACTGCAAGTATTCAAATTCAGACATCTATATTTTTGTTTTTTGACATGATCAATTATGTCAAATCGCTGAATCAAGCTAGGTACAGAGAAAGTTAATTCATTTTTTTGAGTTTTAGGAGGGATAAGAGGTGGGGTTGTTTGCAAATTAGAAGTAAAAGGGGAAGGAGCAACATATGTATTTATCTTTTGAGTAGTGACCAGATCTTTTGATTGAAAAGGTAGAGTTGTCCCATGCTTGACAATTGTGAATGCTGGCTGTGGTTGCTCTTATGTCTTCTCTTTATCAACCTGTTGGACTAATTGATTTTTAGACCTGGTAAACACTGCATATGATCCATCTGAAACTTCTCTTTTGATGTTGAGTTCATCTTGGTAATTCAAGAAACCAATGTGGGAGTCGCCAGCTGATTCTTATTGATTGTCTTCAATAATATTAGCATCATTTTATTGATTTAATTCAGGCTGATAAGAGAATTTTGATTCTGCTTTAAGATATCCCATTGCTGAATTAGTTGGAGGAGCTTCCAGGGCATGTTTTCCTTGTGGAGGAGGAAGGTGATTTTGTTGTCCTTGGTTTCTGAAAACATTGCTCTAATATGACTGATTTGGGAATGTCCTTCTATATGTAGGAGCAGAAGACATTCCTTGAGCCATTTGCTTTTTAAGAGCAAGTAACTCATTTGCTAATTTTTGCACCATTGGATCTGTGGTGCTTGTAGATGCAAATTCAAAAGATGATGAAGATCTATTTCTATTTGGATCTCTTCTTATTTTCCTTGCTAAGATGAGATCATTTTCTACTTCAGTGGCCAAAATTTGAGCTACAGTGAGATCTATTTGACCAGCACGTCTTAAGAGGAAATTGACTTCAAGTAGCTAAGAGATAATGAAAAAGTATTTGAGATTCTGAGCTGTGGGTTTAGCAATGATAGGTATTCTATTTCTCAATTTGTCAAATTTAGCTATGAAGTCTCTCATAGGCTCATGAGGCTCTTTCTTCATCTGTGTAAGTTGAGCCAGAAGTGTATGTGTATCTTTTGCAGGTTTAAATCTAGCTTCAAACTTAGCTTTAAGAGTATTCCAATCAGTCACAGATCGAGCCTGTAGATGGTAAAACCAATTTATAGTAGGACCTTGTAGTGTTTCAACAAAAATCTTGACTGTTACATCTTCAAACTCTAATTTGATTACTCTACAAGCTTACTGAATGCTGCAATATGTTCATCAAGATGAACTTTTCTATCACTGTAGAATTTAGGGAAATTCTTCCTAGAACTATGTGGGAGCTCATGTAGAGGAGTAAGATTGAGAGGACCAAAAGCATTACCCCAGGGGCCTTGAACTACCATTATAGGATTCTCAAAAGGAGGGATAACAAATCTCAATGGGGTAATTATAGGAATAGCTTTATCAATAGTAGAAGCAGATACTTCGTCTGGTAATGGGGATATGGCTTTAGTAGGAGGGAAGCTCTTGGTTCGTTGGAGACGAGATGGTGAAGGAAATAGATCAAAATCACTTTGCTATAATAGCTCAAACATAGGATCAATGATACCTTTAGCCCTTTGGCTTCATGTATATCTTGGATCTGCCAGATTGTAAAACAAAAATGGAAAAGAATTGACCTTGCTTCAGTTAAATCTTGGGGCTTTAAACTGTGTGTTCTTTCTTGGTTGGTGTGGAGGTGAATGGAATGGATAGACTATAAATGGATAATGGGTAAATCCCCAGTGGAGTCACCAAAAATTGTTGGTTGAATATTTTGTCTATCAGCATACTGATAAATAAAATAGGTCTTATCAGCCAAAGTAGGAAGATTAGTCATCCTAATGTGCAAGTTTATCACATCAGAAGGATACTTCTCTCTCCTCTCATCAAGGGGAGGTTCCCTGTGGATATGCTATGTATATGTATAAATAGAAAATAATACTCAGGGATAGGACTAGACATCCATCTCTCTTTCTTCAGAGATGATGTATACAAAAGAAAGGAAAAACTCAAGGGAATGATAGACAGCTCTCCTCTTCTTTCAAAAACACTATTCATCCAGCCACAAGAATACTCATGGAATTAAAAGTAGAATGTAACTGGGAGTATGGCAACCAACAAATCGAGATAGAGCACAAAGTCTTTACTTAAAATGCTTAAGAGTAATATACAAAGAGAAATGAAAGCTCAAAGTCTTTTCAAAGTCCTTACATAGCAATAAAAAGAAAACACACTGAAGGTAGCTATGGGGGCACAAAGTCTCTCCACAGTTAATTCTTCAGGACACCTTCCTGACTAATTTTACTAATCCTACTTGTTAAATTAATGGAACAGAAAAGATATCACAACACAAAGTCTAAAAAAGTGCCTTGCTTTCTTATTCCATTAACAGAATATGATTAACAAACTAAGCACAAAGTCTCAATGATGCCTCTCAATTTGGGCAGAGTTTTCTTTAGATTGTCAAAAAAGAGATCCCATTACAATGAAAGAAAGTCCCTTATATAGCCACTTGAAGAAGGACTCGAGAATAGTAATACACCATGATGCGTTGGGAAATGTTAGGAAGATAGGATGGAACTTTGGGGAATTTTACCCATTTGATATTTTCAATGTAGATAAACAAGCCACGCAATTGAAAGATTGCAACTTTCAATGTTTAGCTAGTGGTCTGATCTTGTCTTCATCGTTCCTCCTTTCCTGGTTAATTGAATCGGGCCATGAATTCATTCATTGTCTTGTTTTTCCTAACTTTTAGCTGGTTTTGGTCTTAAATTCTAGGAATACATTTAGGTCTATGAATTCAAAGGATCAATGGCTATTTCATTGTCTTCAATTTGATGTTTGCGTGCCCATCACTATGTTTCCAATGGCTAGTCGGTTGTGTTGAATTTGACGTCTTCAGGCGCGTCACCCCTTGGTCCTCTTTTGGCTTTCGACTTTCTGCTTGGCACTTTTTTGGATTGGAGTTACCCTTTCAGGCCTTGAGAAATGATCCTTGTCGAGTCGAAATGATCCTTCACTTTGGCCAGCGAGAGTCCCCTGTAAGGGCACCTGCTCTTCGGGGTCCTTCGACAACCCTTTGCCTTGGCAGTCCCCGTGGATAAATCCTCAAGCTTTCTATTTGAGGCTTCCTTCAGGAAAATGTTCCCCACAGACATTTCCTTGGGATTTTTATTTAAGGCTTCCTTTGGGTAAATGTTCCCCGTAGACATTTCCTCAAGAAAAATTCTTGTGGACAAATCCTCAGGGAAAATTCTCGTGGACATTTGTCCCACAGAAAATTCTGGCAGACAATTTGCCCAAGGAAAATTCCCATGGACAAAAGTCTACAAAAATTTGTTCTATGAAGTCTTTATTTGGTCTTCGGATCTTTGCCTACATTTTCTACTTATAATTCTTTTGGAATTTTTGTCTGAAGGAATTCCTTCAGATAGAAGTCCGAACGAATTAAGTGCTAGCAAATTTTCAAATGCCTTAAACAAATCTGAAAGAATTAGCTTTCGGCTTCCTTGAAAAATGACCCTTTTGAAGGGTGATTTTATGGATTAAGTGTCCTCTAGAAGGGCACTTGTCCTTCATGAAGTCTCTTTATTTTATTGAACTGCCCCTTTGAACTTTGACGTTGAACCAATCAGTTGAACCAAAAATGGTTCAAGCTGATGGTTCAATGAATTAAACAAGCTGATGAACTAAACATTGAACCAAACATTTGAACTTGCCTTTGAACCAACAGCTGAACTTGCCTTTGAACTTTGACGTTGAACCAATAAGTTGAACCAAGGCTTTGAAACAAAAATGGTTCAAGCCAATGGTTCAATCGAATGAACCAAGTGAATTAATCTGCTGTTGAACTTGTTCATTGAACCAAGATGTTGAACCATTTGATGAACTGAGCCATTGAACTATTCCTTTGGTTGAACCCACAATTGAACCTTGAACCCATTAAACCTTTGAACCAAAATGGTTCAATGGTTCAATGGTTCAAGCTGCCTTGATTTGGCCAAGTGTCTTGAACCTGACGAACCAATTGAAGAAATTAAACTTTGAACCTTGATGAAGCGTTTAACTCTTGCCAAAGATGTTGAACTTTGAACCCGTTGAACCTTTGAACCAAAATGGTTCAATGGTTCAACATTTTAGTGGTTCAAGTCTCTTTTTGTACTCAAATTCTTGCCGATGAAGATTTTCAACTGAACCAAAGCTTTGAACCAAATCTGGAAAATGACTAAGTGTTAAAAACCATCTTTTGACTAAAACCACCTGAAGAAGCCTTTGAACCTGTATAAATGAACCTGCTTTTAGAATCTGAAGATATAAAGTCCTTAGAAATCAACATGTAAAATCAATTGAACTTGACTTGTAAAGTCTGTAGATTTTTTGAGAAGCTTTGAAAATGAGGAATCTGAATGTCTAAGACAAATTTTTGAAAATGAAAGATACAATTTTGGTCTGTAGGACCAAAATAGTTCAAATGTTGTCCCAAAAATGACTGCTACTTTTGGGAGATAACACATAGAACCATTTTCAATAAACTTTTACAAGAGTCTATTATGCCTAATGATATAAACCCTAATCAATTCCAAAACCTGGTTGGACATTTGTCTTCATTTTAACGAATCACATTTGATCAAAAGGACATGTCCACCCTTGGCCCAAACCATAATAACCCACTATACATTGAGATAATCATTATGGATCACAAGATAAAGTGGGTTATTATAGATAATGGTTCAAGGTTAAACATCATATCTCTTAAATTAGTGTGATTATTGGGTTACATGGACAAAAACATTCAGTGAGAAATGCTTACAATTAAGGCTTATGACAACACTGAGAGGGAGTCATCCAATACAATTTGGTTTCCAGTCATGGTTAGGTCTATTTCTCATCACACATTATTCCATATTATGGATATTGAGCTTCTTTATAACATACTTCTTGGTTGTCCTTAGATCCATGAAGTACAGGTAGTTCCATCTACTCTTCACTAATGCCTTAAGTTTCCCCATGATGGGATCAAGGTTACCATTCCTGCTAATCAGTAGCCATACCAATACTACAAACATATTGAAGCAAAGTTTCATAATTATAACTATTTCCCAAGTTCTAAATTCATTGTAAAAAAGAATAAAGCCATCATTTCTCATCCATCTCCATCTAATTATATAGATCCTAGTGATCTATCCTCTACTTTGGCTGATCCATTTCCTATAGCTATGGCCAAACATGTGATTATTAAAGATCCAAGCATTTCCACGTACCATCTAAAAGATGTCCTCCATATTGTAAAATTACCAAAATACACTGAAACATTTGGTAAGCCTAAAACTTCCTAGACTCCTAACAGACCTAATTAGATTTGGAAACTAAAGAAGAAGCAACCAAAACCTCTTGTAGTTTTTGTACCTACAATTGCACCGAAGAAAGATTAAGAGGATTTTACTGAGGGAGATTGGTTATATTCTAAGGGCCTGTAGATTATTTTTAGAATCCAAAGTATCCTATCCATAAAAGGATAATAGATCATTTTGACTATATAGGGAAATGCCTTGGCCCACAAGTGTAAGGAATTTTAGAACCCTTATCAGTTGGAGTTGTCAATTGGAATCATGGTCTTAGATTTAAACCTCCAGAGGATGATCTCATAACATTCAGTAGTGACTCTTCTAAAGTGATTGGTAATGAGACTCCTAGCAATGACTCAATATCCTATTATAGCTTTTTTGATGAGCTTACTGATTCAGATTTGTTTGATTCAAATGCCATATTGACCATAAGACCTATTGGAGCCTCCCATCCTGAAGCAAAAACTTGTCCTAGTGATGCTTCCATTTTTGAAGTGGGACATTATATCTTTACCATTGGTTTTTCCCATCCTAAAGCAAACCCTCACTTTAACCTATGCCTTTACCATCTTGAACTCATAGATTAGGATTAGAAAAATTTGGTCATATGCCTTGATGAGTTTCAAAATGAAGAATAAATTATAGAATACATGGGTCTACGAGATGCATTCCAAATTGGTGCTCATAAATAGGCTTTTAATTTTTCATTTAATTCTTCTGCCTACTTTGGAGAGTAGGTAAACTTTCTCTATCATAATAAAGAATAAACATTGAGATATTCAGGTGAAAACCTCTTTGAGGGACTTGTTGATCAAGGAAAAAGTAAAGAAAAAGACAAGCCTTTGAGTGAAAACCTATTTCAGGTGCTCGTAGGTAGGAAAGTTTGATCATCCCCTTAAGATGTAGAAAGTTCATGTAGCCCAAGTTCTATAGCCAGTACATGCATCTCTTTAGAACAACATTAAATATTTGAGCATCTTGCTCTTGAGTTTCTAAAGGTCTTTACCAATTAGCCTTTACTTGAGAAGGTAGATTCTGATTCTTCATATTATCTAGATCTTTGTGAGGAACAACAAGAAGATATAATAGAAGAATATGATCATGACCATACATTACCTACAATTATAGATTATAGATCTACACTCCTTATGGAGAGTACAACAAAAGTGAATTTGGGAACCCATGAGGATCCTAACAATGTTTATCTTGGAGTTTCCCTTAGGAAAGTAGAATGTGAACATATTATATCCATTCTTAAGGATTATATAGACATCTTTACATGGGCATATTCTAAAATTCTAGGCTTGGATCCATATTTAGTTGTGCATCATCTTGTTGTTCACCTTGATGCTAAACCAGTCAAGCAAAAGTTGAGAAAGATGCATACATGCATCTCCCTTTTGGTTAAGGCTGAGTTGGAAAAGTTGTTAGGAGCTAATTTTATCAGACCATTAGACTACTCTGAATGGATTTGTAACATAGTGCCAGTAAGTAAAAAGACCCCAAGCATACATGTTTTTTCTAATTTTTGTGATATCAACAAGGCATGGCCCAGAGATGATTTTATTCTACCCAAAATTGATATGATTGTTGACTCAACTATTGGGTATGAGATGCTATCCTTAATAGATGGATTTTCTAGTTAGATTAAGATCAAGATAGCCCTTGAAGATCAGCATAAGACTGTAATCACCACTCCATAGGGGATATTCTATTAGCAAGTCATGCTATTTAGTTTGAAGAATGTTGGAGTCACATACTAGTGTGTAATGACTATCATATTCCATGACATGATGCATGAAATTGTTGAGGACTATGTTGATGTTATACTAGCAAAATAAAGGACAAGAGTTGGACACCCTGACATTCTATGAAGAATATTTGAGAGGCTTCATACACATAAAGTCCACTTGAATACTAAGAAATCTCTCTTTTTGGTCACATCAAGAAAATTTCTAGGGTTCATTATATCACAATAAGGGATTGGAGTCGACCCTAGAAAGGTCACCACCATTATGGAAATGCCTCTACCAAATAATCTTAAATAGTTTCAAGGTTTACAAGGCAAGATCCAGTCTATACACAGGTTTATTTCACAACTGGTAGATAAGTGCCACCCATTTACCCATATCTTAAAGAAAGGGGTAAAATTTTAGTGGGATGAATATTATCATATATCATTTGAAAATATTAAAACATACTTGGCCAATCCACCAGTCTTACAACCTCCAACACAGGGAAAGCCACTGCTTCTTTACATATCAGCCATTGAACATGCACTGGGGGTACTTTTGACTTAGCATGATGATCATGGTAAGGAACACATGGTTTATTATTTAAGCCACACATTTTTAGCTTATGAACATAATTATATACCTATTTAGAAGGCATGTTTAGCTATGGTGTTTACCACTCAAAAATTATTACAATATATATTAAATAACAAAACTATTGTTATCACCAAGGTAGATCCTCTCAAGTTTCTCTTATCTTAAGAATATCTCAAAGGATGCATAACTAAATGGATTATGCTCCTCAGTGAGTTTGATATCGAGTACTAGAATAAAAAATCAATAAAAGGGCAAATTCTTATAGACTAACTTGTAGAAGCTCCTATTATGACCACTCAACCTCTCAACTTTGACCTTATAGATGATTCTATCATGATGATAGAGAAACATCATAAGAAACTGAATAGTGGACACTATATTTTGATGGCTCCTTCACATCTTGAGGATCTGGAGTTGGCATATTGTTGATCATGCCATAAGGGGATTTTATCCCCAAAGCATTCCAAATATAATTTTAGTGTATAAATAATATGTCATATAGTGGGATATTCAAAGCTTAAAGGTATATGGAGATTCACAACCAATCATAAATTAGACTACTAATTAGTATCAAATAAGAGATGATAAGATGGTTCCTTACAAGCAAAGTGTTGATAACCTTAAAACACATTTTAAATCTCTACAGTTTGAATAAGTTCCATGAGTCAATAATAGATCTACCGATGCCATGGAAACAATTGGTTCCATGATTTAAATGCATGATAGTGCTAAAGAGTATCAGTTCCTAATTTAAAATATTCTTTAGCTGGCACATAATCTATTAGATTCATAGAGGATATGCACCATTTCTAATCCTAATCCCTCACCTACACTACCATGGTACCAAAATTTTTATAACTATTTCCACAGCCATGTATTTCTTGATAACCTTTCCAATAACCAAAAAAAACCTTTTCTTCATCACTTAACACATTATATCCTCTTTAGAAACATGCTTTATCAAAAAGGATATGATGGAACACTTCTTCATTGTTTATCTTTGGGATAAGCCAAGTTGGCACTAAAGGAGGTTCATGAAGGAATGTGTGGGGCCTATACCAATGGTCTAGTCCTAGTAAAGAAACATCTCAGAATAGGCTATTATTGGCCCAAAATGGGGATAGATGCTTGTAATTATGTAAAGAAGTGTGTTCCTTATTAACAACATGGAACCTTGATACATTCACCTTCTTTATCATTGTAACTGATTACAACACCATGGTCGTTCTTAACATGGGGTCTTGATTTCATTGGGAAAATTGACCCAACATCTTTAGATCACCATAAGCACATTTTGATTACAATTGAGTACTTTACCAAGTGTATTGAGGCCATTCCTCTCACTTATGTTATTGGGAAACAAATAGCCAAATTCATTCATCACCATATCATCTATCGATATGGCATCCTAACCTATATTATATTCGATAATGGTGGATCCTTTATGAAACAAGATGTGAAATATCTTTGTGAATAATTAAAATCAAGCACAAAAAATCCACTCCATATAACCCACAAGGTAATGGACAATTTAATGTGTCAAATAAAAGCATTCTAGCCATCTTAAAGAAGATTGTCAATGATGTTAGCCATAATTAACACTTGTAACTTTTTCTTGCTCTCTAGGATTATAGAACCAATCATCACACCCTAACTAGAACTACTTTATACTACCTTATTTTTGGTACTGAGGCTATCATACTAATCAACATTGAGATCCCATCATTAAGAATATCACTGGAGCACATTGAAGATGATGAAGACTATAGAGCCTCATGGCTGTAAGAACTAGAACTTATTGATGGTAAGTGTTTGGCTACCCTAGAAAACTTGTAGGCCTATCATAATAGATTGTAGAGAAGCTATACAAAATGTATTTTGCCTAAAAAATTTGAGATTGGTAACTTAGTTTTGAAAGAGAACCAAAAGAACATGAATGCTTAACCCAAAAATAAAGGAAAATTTCAGCCTAATTGGTTAGGACTGCATATTGTCATAGTGAACTATGGATCGGGAGCATACCGACTGGCTAAACCTAATGGTGAAGAAATTTTAGAGCCCATGAACATCATACACCTTAAGAGATTCTATGCATGAACAACTTTGAACCATTGTCTATAAGACCCTTGATTTGGGGGTAACTTGTACTATCATAATTTTGTCCCCCCCTTTTATCTTACCTTAAACACAGTTTATACTACCCTGGTCCACTTTTCATGAATCTCGATAGTAAAGTCTTTGAACTATTGGCACTCTGAACACATTATTCATCCCATTGTATATTTCTCTCTTTGAGAGGTATATTCTTTGTTTTTTTCTAAGACATGTTATAAGCTTGAACACTTTTTGTCCCTTGACCAATTATGATCTTGATTATGTGTCATGAGCATTATGAACATCTCTAGTAGTAGTTCTAGAAATCAGTTTAGCTAGGACAATCTTATATAGCTTTTGATAGGTGAATATCCATGTCTTCTTAGTACATGTATTTATTGTTCTTTCTTATTTATCAAGAACCTCACTCTCATTGATTTATGAGCATGGGCCATTGAAGTTGACTTAGCTATCTTATTTGAACCTTTACTCTCAAGACACGCATATCCTCGACTAGATGGTCCCACCTTGTGCATATTTTATCCCAAAAACATCAAAAACATTATAAATACTTTGAAAATACCAAAAACATTATAAAATGATCCACAAAATAATAAAAACATTGTCTCACACTTATATACATTTGTACATTCCCACTTCACCATCCCACACTGTCACTGTTTTGTGAATAACTATTAAGTTTGAATGCTCTCATCAATTTGTGTGCAACTGTTAAGTTTGAATGCTCTCAAAATTTTATGAGAAAATATTAAGTTTGAATATTCTTGCCATTTTTCAAGCATAAAAACACCTATTCATTTCATCTTGTCCCACACACTTGCCATTTTTCAAGATCATTCTTTCTCATCTCATCACCTTCTTGTTTACCAAACCATTATAATTTGTTTGTCTCATCTTCCATTTATTCTATAACATTAATCATGCTGGTCTAATAATCATTTTTCTTCTATCTCATTTCTTGGGAGAACTACATTTGCCCTGAAGTTTATGTTAGAATATGGATCCATAGAAATATGTAGGTAGTGTCCACTTGTCTTATACATCTAGATTCAACTCAGTCAACCCCTCTCTTTTCTTCTTTTCCCTCATTTATTCTATCATTGTTCCTCTATAATTAGGGAACAATTATTGTGTCATTGTTCTTTGTTATGATGTGGTGGAAAGTAATGCCTCTATTGTACATGTTCATTTTGTCTTTAAATCATACTAACTTGGTTTTTGTTTGTGTGTATTTATTTGAGTTTTTATTGGTGTTTTATTTTGTTTTCTTGGTGTTTTGTTGTGATTTTTCACCTCTCCTTTTATTTCATCCCTTTTTCTCTTTTTATTTGGTCTTATGTTTTCTTATTTGTTTTTGCTTATCTCTTTTGTGTTTTAGAACATCTTCATGATTCACATAGATCTCGATTGTTTATATCTTGATCCTATGTTATTACGTTATTCTTAATCCATTTTATTTATTTGATTATTGTTGGTTTCTTGTTTTTCTATTTGATTTTTCTTTTCTCTTTTATGTTCAATAATGCGTTGATGGTCCACATGGATATTGATTATTCATATCTTGGTCTCATGTCATTAAGATGTTCTTGCCTTTTTTTTTTAAATATTTTAATTCCTACTTAGGTCTTGATAGATCATATCTTGATTTCAAGTTAGGTTTATTTATGTTTATCTTTTTCTTTGTCTTTTGCTTTTTTGTTTAAATGTAAATTGTTGTAAGTTTGGTTTTGGTCATTATTTTACCATTATCTTTAGTTATAGGTATTCACATTTGAACTGGTTCAGTGTAATTGGTATCTTATGTCATTCTAAGTTATTCATACTTATGATGCCTAATTTATTTTACTATATCAAGCACCTTGTGCTCAAGTCTCAAAGTCTTAATGTCAACATTCACTCTAATAAATGATTCTCAAAGAACACTTTAGTCTCATGATTTGAAATTAGGATTCTAGGTAGCATGCATTTCAGGCTTCTTTGTCTATGCTTAGATATACATCTCTTTGCATACATTGTGATTCTAATCAATTCTTGGTCATTTTTCATCATTCCTCATTCCATTCTCTCCCAAACTTGAGTTAACTACATTGGCCTAAAGTTCATGTTAGAACATGAGTCTATGGAACTATGTAGGCAGTGCTTAATTTATATTGAGGTCAACTCGACTATCTCCATTCTTCTTTTCATTTGTAGCATCACTTTGTTCATTCTCATATGCTTGGATTTATATGTCTTTCTAATCCATTACCCCATTACATGTATGTTTGCACCCACTCACTTTAACATATCTTTTGGTTTATATCCTTGAAGTATTTTACTTGCTAATTGCCCATGCTGGGGCCCACCATCTAAACATCTGAATAAAATTAGCTCTATAGGGGAAAATCATTATTTGTTCTTTATCAATGATCAAAATTTTCCCTACTAGGGTAAAACTATTTTATAATGATCAAATATACTCTACTAGAGTACTTACTATATTCTCTTTAGAGACCATTCTAATGGTGCTTCCCCTCCTAAAGTAGAACGCTCTCCCTTTTCCTCTAATTCCAAGCTCTTCACATTAAATCCCATGATGGAAATATTTTAGTGTGAAACTTGTCTAGAAATTGATCAATATCGTAAGTGCATAGCTTGTACTCTCAAATTGGGCACATTTGAAGTGTGTCCCTTACATTTATGGATTGTACCTTTCCCATTCCACCCATCTTTGGGGCCTATTATGCCTATAATTATATTTTAATCATTGATAGTAATCACATGTGCAAACATTAGCTCATCTAGATGTGATCTATTCCATGGGTTAATCTCTCACTTTCTCTTTTTTTTCGAGAGTCCATCCTTTTCTTTCATCTTAGTATGTCTTCTCGAGGGAACATCATGGGTCTTTTCCAATTTCTTCTTGACAATTCTTTTCTTTGAAAGGACAATCCTTCACCTCAATTTCTCACTACAATTTCTCAAATACGAGTAAAATGTAGACATCCAATTCCTAACACCAATTGTGTTGAAATTGTCAATCTTACTTGAATTGCACTTAAATTCACATTTTAGGTCAAATCTATAAAAAATCCTAAATGGTTTGAACTTGCCACTTAAAAGTGAAAATTTAGGTCAAAGTATCCCTAAATAGGGAAATGCATTTTATGGGCCAACTAACTTTGATAAGATCATTTTGAGTCAAAATGATGATTTTTCCATTTAGTGCTCTGGATCACTCCTTTCTTCTAGTTTAATGGTATGCATCATATAACTTTGTTATTTTCTATTGAAAACATCCAAAATGGGAATATGGTTCCAATGCATCTAATGCCACCTTCTAATTCCCCTCTAGTCAAATTACAACCCAGTAATATGATTTTCTGACCATTTTAATTAATTGAGGGCCAATTTTCAAATAATTTCACAAATGTTGATTAACCTTGTTTAAGTCTACTTAATCCAAATAAAGAGCTTAAGTGGATTTTCCACGAGAGCTGTTGAATATTTATTTTTGAAAATTGATTCTTATTAACTACATCATTAGGTGACATCATCTAAGGGGTGGTATCCATAAAGCCATAAGTGCATAAAATATTAGGATTATGGGTCACCCATCCCTAGTTAATGCCTACCATGCCTCTTTAATGCGTATTTATCTTGAGCATATTTATGGATTTAATTCCAAATATTAGGATTATCCATGGCCACACATCTCAATCTTGAGATGGAAGATCATGGTTGATCCTGATCAATCTCAAAAATATATAAATATAGAGGACATGAACATAATTTCTAAGCTATTTTGGTATAAGGTTATTATTCTCAAATATCTTCAAATCTTGAATATTGCAAAGTTATAATGTTAAATTATTTCCACAAAGCTTCATTGATAGGCTAGTTTAGTGAGTTGGGATCAAGAGGCTAGGTTTTATGGAGTGTTTTTGAGGCATTGGAGGAGCTTACCACCATTTTGACAAAGAAAAGGATGCTTAATCAATGGAGAACATGTTTTTGAGCCACATGGGCATGGTGAATCTATTTGGGAAGGTAATATGGTGTTGTTTTCTTTCATTTGTTTCTTGATATCCTTTGTAATTCCCATAAGAATAGATAGGCTTGGTTAGTTATTTATGCATGTTTAATTATTTATGGGCTAATGCTTAACTAAATTTATTTTTAATCCTCTCTACAGTGTCAAGGTGTACATGTTAAGGCTGGAACCATTGTCAATAAGCACACTTGAATAGGTAAATTATGAATATGTACTCTGATAAAAAGTGTATTATAACTTGTATTATCCTCCATATTCTCCTGATCTAAAAATGATATCAAATTTCTAGCTAGAACTCTAGACTCATACACACCTGTCATAACTCTTAAAAGATGCACCTCAATTAAAGGTGCCTAGTATGTAACTGGTGGGGGATGTGTATGTTATGTATGGTGAACACCTGATGTGTCCTCTTTATCCTATTTAGAATGATATGGAAATGGATCTAAGAAGATTTTCAAAGCTTTATCTTGTGTTGGATTTTCCTTTGGAGGCTCAACTAAAGTACCTAAATCAATTGTATTGTCATCTATTAAGTCTTATATCTTATGTCTCAAACTGATGTATTTGTTTGTTGTGTGGCCTAGTGCCCTATGAAAATCATAAAATTCATGTTGATCATATTCCTTTGGAAGAGGCTTTGATGGGTTAGATTCCCAGATAGGATGGAGAGTAATGACATTACATTCCAATAACTACTGTAAAAACCTAGCTAGAGAAACTAGTAGATTGGTAAATGCATGATGAGGAGGTGTTGATAAAATCACACGTTGAGGGGGCTCTGAAGCCACATTGACTGTTGGTTAATTCTAATTTTTATTATCATTGATTTTGACCTTGTATGGGAGTTTGCTATCACTTTTGTTCATTGTGTCTGAGATGCTTGAGTACTTAGGTTTTCCCATTGAAATTAGCTTGACTTCTCATTCTTTTAGTGTATGACATAATTTACTGAAGGAAGATAATCACTTGAACATGATTGATTCATGAATTGCTGGTAGAAGATTCTATTTAAAGAGGTTCTATAACTCCTGATCTATAATGAAACTACTCATCTTAGCCAATATGGTCTTATATCGAAGAGCATAGTCTATGAGATGCTCATTTGGTCATTGTTTCTATTGATCAATTTGAGCATATGAAAGCTTATCACAAATGTTGATACTGAAATGTGCTAGGAGCATGTCTACTAAAGGATTGGATGCCATGATTGACTGGTTTGATAAAATATGAAACCTTTGTAAAGCATAATACTTTAGACTCCATAGAAATATCTTGGTAAGTAGCCAATAATTGGGTACATAATACAAACATTTTGTGTGAAAATCTCTCAAGTGTGTCTCTGGATCACTCTATCCATCATAAAGAGTAAGCTTGGGTTGAACAAAACCTTGTGGCAAGGGTGTAGAAGAAATATGACATGCCAATGGTGTATGTAAAAGAGCAAAAAAATCCAAAGACTACGTAATTATAGTGGTAATTTTCTCAAGATTTCTCACCTTGGATTGAAGAGATCTTATATCTTTCACAAGGGCTACCACATCAGGAGATAGGGATGTATTAGTTGTAGTTGGTGGCATAGAAGAAGGTTGGGCTACTATAGGGGGTTATTGAGACATAGTTTCCCTCATAATGTCATTTGAAAATAGCGGATCTATGGTTTGATAAGATTGACCATTGTCCACTTTTTTTTGTTCCTCTTGTAGAAATATAAGCATGCCATCTTGCATATCCAGAAGTTTTGTTAAGAGTTCTTGAAGTTCTCTTTTATCAATTTCATCAAAATCAGTATATTAGGCCATTATGAAAGTAGGAAAACAATTTATAATCTGTTTGAATGTTTTGTAAAATATTTAATAGATAATGTGATAGAAAAGGAAAGTATTGAATATAATAAATGCAAAGTCCTAAAAATAGTTAATTAGAATTTGTGCAAAAAGGATACGCAGCTCCCAAACATGTAAGGTGATACCTTAAGAAGCCAATAGGTGGTATTACATGCAAATAAATATTTTTTGAAAGTATTTATGTAAAATAATATGAAATTTTAAATTTTAAATTGATTTTATAGGTTTGATATGCATCTAAAAATGCAAAAAATGATTGGCAAAGTATTGGAAAATCACTGGGAACTAGTTAATACAACTAGCGATTTTGAATGAATTTTTAAAATTAATGTAATAATTTTAAAATTTTAGAGACAATTGGTAAAATTTTTCATGAAAATTTTAGGAAAAATTATAAAATATTTCTAAAACTAGAAATATATTTTGCCTAGTGTTTGGAATGTGTTTGTATGCAAGAAGGACGTAGTACATGAAAACTAGGTTTTTAATAAAATATGTGATATTTTTGCTATTAATTTTTAGATTTATGATTTTTAAATGAAATAAAAAATAAGAAATTATGGAAAAAAATTATAAATAATTATCCATAAGTTTTCTAAGGTTTTATGTGAAATTCAAAGTAAGTCAAGTTCACTAAATGATTTATTATTTTTAGAATAATGGGGTTTTATTACTAATTAAATAAATAGGTATGAGCAAAGTAAATCAGTAAAAAATATGAAATAATTAAGTTACTAATTTGTGTAAGCAAATTTGTATTTTTGGTTTTTTTAAATATAGTAATAAATAATGAAAATCTAAATTTGCTTATTCTAAATGATCTGAATTAAGACATGGTTTGATATTAGAGGAGTAGGACTGGGAAACTATCAAAAACTAGACCTTTAGGTTCATTTTTAGATTAGATAGGATCACCAAAAGTGGGATACCCTAATATATAATATTGTAGTCCCTTTTTGGTGTATTTGTTTAGGTGGTATGAGCTTTATGGGTTCTATTCGAGAGGGCTCTTTTACCTTGTCAGTTAAATATCAAAGCTTGGAAGCTTGCAGACCTCACTATGTGTCTATTTTAAATATTCAAAGCCCTAGGATATATTTGTGCTTTAACTTGAATGGAAACTTGGAAAATATAGAGAAGGGGTTAGTGTGTAAAAGATACACTAGATGCACTTCACACCCTGTGTGTGGGCACACTACCTACATACCAATACTCTGAGGAGGGATCAAGCTAATGTAGTTATCCCATTGAAGTACTTGGTGTAATTGTGTATGATAAATTCAAATAGATGCAAAAATTTATGTACTTATAATGGTTAGGGACTAATGCAAATGATTGAATAAGTTTAATGGTTAGGGATTGATGTAAATGATTGAATAAGTTTGAAATAATCTTGGAAGGCTATATGTAGAGAATAGGGAAGAGTGCTTGAGTGTACTTGCTTGTATTCTTGATTATTTCTTATGAATTAGTGTCAACCATTCTAAATGGAATTTTATAGGGGAATTAATGATCATGGGTTAAATAAATTCATGTTATGCTGACAAGGAAAAGGATAAGGATCCAAAAGAATTTGATCGTTAGGGGTAATTTTGTGCTTGGACAACAATGCCAAAATCAGGGCACCCTAGGTGTCAGTGCTCTTGCCCAAGTTGGGAAATATTTTCCTAAGGGAATGAGGCCTAGGGGGAAGGATATGGATGTAAAAGATATACTTGGGCTTGAAAGGGTTAAGTCTAGAATGCTAGGGATGATTGGGAATCAGTGAAAGAATAGCCTAGAAGGGTTATGTGAGTAAGAAAGAGGACCTATGGATTGGGTGTCATTAACCATGCCTAAGTCATCCAATTTTGCATTTTATATGACTACACCTCATAATTCAATCATCCTTAATAACCTATTACTAGTTTTATAGTATGTAGAATGCATCTTGTAATAACTATTGGTCAACCCATAACAACTGAATTGGTATTGTGTAGCAACTAAATATGCATCTTGTAGCGATCAATTTATAAATTAAAGCCATTTGGAAAGGGATAAAATAGTTTTTAAGTTATAGGAAGGGATAATTATCAAGAGGGAGTTTGGAAAGGACATATTTATTTGCTTTGATTCAATTTTCTCTTTCTGGTTTTTTATTAGATGGTCAACAAGCTAATTTTACATCAAGGATTTTATATATAGATATTGGCCAACTAGGGACTAGTCTTCTAACCAATATCTATCAAAAATGCATGGAGGTTTTAATTTCTAATTTTTAACTTTTTTTACTTCATTTATAACCCTAAATGATTAAATAAACAACTTAATCAATCAAAGTGTTTATTCATCTTATATACAACCAATAAGATGTACATTTGGATAGGCTGCAACAAGGTGTTTACACTTTGTTAATGGAGATAAAGGGTATAATACAATATCTTAATGATGTATAAG
Organism: Torreya grandis; assembly: GCA_037957365.1. NCBI lineage: Eukaryota > Viridiplantae > Streptophyta > Pinopsida > Cupressales > Taxaceae > Torreya > Torreya grandis. The sequence continues at coordinate 620,304 of JARHVA010005617.1, read as the reverse complement.
TAAGATTTACAGAGGGTTAAGATGAAGAGAATGTGTGTCCATCTAGAAGTTGTCATGTGAAGCTCTCCTTTGAAAGTGGATTCTTGAAAAATTTGAGCCTATGACCATTAACTAATAAGCGAAAGCATATAGGATCAATGGTGTGCAACTTGAAAACTTCTTTCATAAAGGCTTACTCAGTTTCATAAGGCTCAAGCCATCTAGTTCTCATCTTTCCCTTATCTTCTTTATACTCAAAATAAAAAATTAGGGCCTAATCTCTTGGCTGAAATTATTTTCTTAATGTATTTGTTATGCCATCTTATCCTTTGCTACTGCTCTACTTCCATATGATGTAATGCCTCTCTTCAAAGTTCATCCAAATAATTTATTTTCATGATTCTTTCCTTTTGTGATTTTGATAAATGTAAGCTAAATTCTAATGATTTCCTAAAATTTTTGTGCTCAAATTCAATGGGGAAGAGAAACTTCTTTCAATATACTAAGTAATATGGGGTGAGTTCAGTTTTGGTCTTACATATAATTTGGTATTCCCAAAATATTTTAGGAAGATGAGCCTCCCAATATTTATGGTGCACATTGATTATTTTGGTGAGGATATTCTTTAGTTCCCTATTTATAACTTCTACCTATTTTTTGAATTGAGGATGGTGTGGGGTGGATTTCTTATGCCTAATTTCATAGTCTCTTACAAGGGCAACTATGAGATCAAATGTAAATTAAGGCCCTTTTTCTTTAACAATATCTCATGGTACTCCATAATAGATTAAAATTTCTTCATACAAAAATTATGCAACTTTCTCATCTCTTACATAGGTTGAGGCTTTCACCTCTACCCATTTAGTCATATAATATATGCAAACCAATATGTAATATTTATTATTTGATTTGGAATCTATTGGTATAAAAAAATAAAGTCCATAATTATAAAATTATTCCAAAACCAATTGAGGTTTAAGTGGCATCTCGTTTGAATGTGTGAATTTCCCCATACATTGAAATTAATCACACTAGCGAGTATATTCAAATACACCCTTATGTAAGGTAGGTCAATAGTATCCTATAATGGAAATCTTGATGGTAGTCCACTTTTGAGGAAAATAACCCATATAGGGTTCATCATGACATATAAGGATGTCAAATACCTCATATTTTTGGATACATCAGTGCATGGCTAAATCAGGTCTAGTGATAAAAATATATCCAAAGATATATGAGTATGGATTAGTTTTTGCGACCAAATTATGCATCTCTTTTGGAGAGAAATGTTGTGGGAAAATACCATAGCCAAGTAATTAACAATGTTTGTATACCAAGGAGTGTTAGAGGTTAATGAAAAAAGATGTTCATTATGAAATGAGTCATATACTATCATACTTTATTCATCAGATTGTAAATGCTATAAAAAATATGCAATGACATTATCCTTTCCTGGTCTATATATAATAGTAATAGAAAACTATTTTAGGAAATGAACCCACCTAATTATCCTCCAGTGTGTTTGGGTTTATTCATTAAATGCCTTATTGTTGCATGATCAATATGTATGAAAACTTGATAACTAGTAATTTAGTGTCTAAAATTATTAATATCATATACTACAACTAGATTCTTACTATATAAGTGAGCTTAGCCCCTTGAAGGTTTTTTCTGATAAATTATATGACATAGCTCAAGGACTACTCCTTATGACTAAGGATAGATCCTAGTGTAATATCATAAGTATTTGTATGGATATGAAAAGATAATGTCTAATAAGAACCTATCAAAAATAAAATAATTATTAGTATATATTTGAGTTCTCAAAATGTTGTTTGACAAACATTGTTCCAAATAAAATTAGCATATTTAAATAGTAAAAAAAATAAAGGTGCTATAATTTTGCTAAAATATTTAATGAATCTACGGTAATAATCAACATGTCCTAAGAAAATTCTAATGTATTTTTGCTTTCATGCTGGTAAGTCCTTGATTATATTATTTTGGTGAGATATAATTTATACCTATAGGTGAGATATGGTGTCATAAGATAATACCTTCAGTCATCAACATGTAGCATTTTTCATGACTCAGGGACAACTAGTTGTCTTGATAATGTTAGAGGATTTTCTTAAGCTTTTAGAGGGCTTCATTGTATAGTTCCCCATATACAGTGAATTCATCCATGTATATTTCAATGCAATCATGGGTTAAATTAGAAACTATGCTTAAGATATGATTTTAATAGGTGGATAAAGCATTGCATAAATTAAATACAAGTATAAAATATGCATTTGTACCCCAAGGACATGTAAACATAGTCTTATCTTGTTCCTTAGGAGATATTCTAATATTATTTTAGCTAATAAATCCATCAAGAAAGGTGTTTAACCCTAAAATTAAGGTTTACTCGAGGTTGAGGTTACCTAGATACTTATTAACTGGGTATATATAAATGAATAAGCACAAGGGTTATAATCAGATCTACAACAGGCCAATTGGGTGTTAAACTTAGATATAAAATATTATTAAATTTATTATGTTTAGGATAGGCTAAATATAAAAAGTAAAATTAAGTTATGTATGGAAATGAAAAGGAAGTAATATATTTAATTAGTTCTAATGATAACATAGTGAAAAATCTAAAATAGGTAGAAAGTAAATTGACACATGATTTTAGAATAGTCATTATATTTTAGATATGACATTTTTTGAGATTTGGACAATTGTGTCATCCTGGGATTGTTATGTCAATATTACTATCTTAGTTTAATGCACATGTCTTAAATGGAATAATTGTTAGAAAAGGATGCAATCACTGGATGATCTTAGGTTTAACTTCACCTTTGCTTTGGTGCATTCATATTTGGGCCATGGACTATCACTCATGAATTTTCAAAACCTAGTTATTCATCTTCATAGTCATCTTGGAGAAAAATGGGTTAGTGGTCACATGGTGTCAAGTTTCCCAAAATAACCTAATATAAATGGGAACTACCTACATATATAATACTCCAAAGAGGGCCTCAAAACTAATGTAGTTATCCCCTATGTGTTATGTTGGGTGTTAATCATGCAATATATGGGAAGTAAGTACAATAATGACCTAACTTGAAATTTGGAAACTCAGGCTCTTGAGCTACTCTTTTCATACTTTAGATCTGTAGATATGTTTTCCCTATGACTGCTATGGAAATAAGATAAAATAGGAAATATTTTATTTATTAAGTGCTTGATTAAATTCTATTGATAGGTTACCTTGGAATATGCTATGTTTTTTTAGGTGAGGAATGAATGAGGGATGATCTTATATTTATATCAATTCTTTTGGAATAATAAATTACATTAAAACACTTAGGCTGACCATTTAGATACATTTTATTTGAAAAATAGATGAATTTAAGGCAATATACACTTGCATTAGGTCAGGACACTAACATTGATGTAGGTGTCTATCCCATACATTAGTGTTAAGGAAGCTTAAAAATAGCTATAAGCTCAAAACTTGTATATATGGAAGATAAGTTAATTTTAAGAATTATGGGAAAGATAAAAGGCTTGGGTCATTAAAATAATATTGGTTGAACTAAGTAATAGGCAAAATGGCATAAGATAGAGTAGATATGAGACTTTAAAAAGTGGGAAATATTTATAACTAAGAGGAATAACCAAGGTCTAAGTTTGCTAAGTGTACAAGATTGAGGTGCTATATAATCCATAAATATAATCTACATTCCCCCCATTAATATAGTAATGAAATTTCTATTTTAAAGGGAAGTATTATGTACCTAGGTGTGTATAACACACCTTATCTTTGTGTGTAAAAAATTTGAGTTCTTTACTAGTGACTACTATAACCAAGAATATGTTACAGTATATAATCAGTGCATATAATCTAAAATTTAAATTGTTTGAAATATATTTAAATTAAAATATCAAGGTTTATGAGCACACATGTGTGTCAATTTAACAATATTTCCTATTGACAAGTTTATTTGAAAAATATGTCTCATTATAAGGCTCTAAAACTAAGATCAGGATAAATATAAGTAAATCTTAGAAGTGAATTTATCCAAGAAGAGAGAGAGAGAGAGAGAGAGAGAGAGAGAGAGAGAGAGAGAGAGAGAGAGAGAGAGAGAGAGAGAGAGAGAGAGAGAGAGAGAGAGAGAGAGAGAGTGTGTTATATGCAATCAAACGTAGAGCAAAGATGAGTTTCTCCCTGATAGTTGAGATTATCTCAATCATGAAAACCAATGATGCTTATAACCTAGTGAAGCTAGATGAGAAAATAAAGTCCAACCTAAAAACTTGGAAATATTGAGTGATTTAATCATCTCGACAATATAAAAAGGTGAACCAAATATTGAAATATATTGACTTAATAAAGTTTATAAAAATCTAGCTAGGGTATCCATACATAAAAGTCTATGATGTGGTAATAGTACATAAAAGAATTTTTGAATTTGAAACTAATCTAGATACTAAAATATTAGGAATAAATTACTTAGCATATGCACTTTAGAAATGTCTCCATCTAAAATTGTGTATAATAATGGTACCAATGTATAAAAATCTGCCATAAATATGAATCTAAATCATGTAACTATGTGTTTTGGCCAATTTATAAAACTGTGTAAGTGTGGATAACATGATACCAAAGCATTTACCCACTATATATAAAAATAAATTTGAAAACTAATATACATATCAATGTAGATAACATGTTTCTAAAACATGCCCCCACTATAACTTAGATATGTTGAATACTAAATAAGCATGGAGAGCATGCTTCTAAAGCATGACCTAATGAATCTAAAAACTAATATAATTAATAAATAATGAATGAGTTTTGATAATGTGCATCTAAATAATGACCCCATTGAATCTAAAAATTATGTGAAATGTGGAGAACTGGCCTCTATGACATGCCCCCATTAATATGCCTCCAATAATGTGAGGGAAATATAGGAATTGGTTGTTACCTCACCTCAAAAGGATAAGACAATTGTATAATCCATGAATGGAACCTTGTATCATATATAAAGAACATGTCTAGGTAGATATAACATTGAAGCACATAAGACCAATGTGATCATATGAAGGCATAAGATGCATGATAAAGATCATGGCAAAGTCTGGATAGTAATAATATAAGCTCAACAAGAAAACAAGCACACACACACAAGAGCACTCAAAATTAAGTCCAAAGGAAATGGTCCAAGGAGACTAAAAATAAGGGGCATATTCAAATGCTACATAATCAAAGGGACACAAATGATTAAAATGTTAATAAAAGTAAGAATGACATATTCAAATGTCCATACAACAAATAATGACATATGAAAATTTCAAAGAAAGTGTACATAAGAATGGGGGATGCAAGCAAAGGAACATATTAAAATGATCAAATAAGGAATAAAATAGCAAGGCACGACACTCAAGCAAGTGCATAAAGAAAAGCATAAGAATGCAACATAAAAATGTCATAGTAGCCCATGGATCAAATGTGTTAGGAAAAAATGTCATGTGTAGCATATCAGGTACCTTGTGTAATATATAATCATGGTTAAAGAAATGTGTAAGTACATATGTAAGATCAAACATGATAATGAAATGTGATCATCAAACCATATAACCCATGTGTATCAAGATAAAATAAGTAGCTGACCCTAATGTATACATGAAATGAGTATAAGGAAGGCCCAACATTTAAAATAAGAATATATCATATATCTTTGTATGCCTATATCACACTTAAGTAGAAGTGTGACACACGTGTGTATGTATAAGTAATAGGTATGTTATCTATCAACATTGAACTAACACATAGATGCCAAGGAGCCAATAGGACATGTAGGTGCCAATTTTTTTTTGATTTTTGAATATTTTTGTATTTTTTGGTATTTTTGGAATATCTAAAGAGACTACTCTATGATCTCATCCAATGGATGGTCATACCTATATCCCTAATCGGTGGATAAAAAACTTAAGTCAGATGTTTTAAATTATTTTCATCATGATTGGATATATTGAAAAGGTACATAGCATGTTACTCCTCACAATTTTCATGTGTAGTAGAAGTAATGCTATCATTTATAATATGTATTAATTTTTCTTCATGGGAAAAGGAAATACCTGGCTGATTTTGATCAATTTTTGCTTCCATTTAGTATAACCAAATATTCCTAGTGTAAATACATAGGGAGGTATGGTAGGCATAACCCAAACCTATGTTTAAATTACGTTAGGACCACAATAAATGGGTATTATTATGTTGCCTATGGAGTCTTTTTAACCTCCTTTATTTTGTAATATTTTAGATTAAATCCAATTTATTGTGTCTTACATTACAAGTAATTTTTGATTGTGTAGGATCAATATGGTTATGCCAAAAAAAAACACCACCCACGTATAAGGTAATTATTAAATATTGTTGGCATGGATGTTTTTGTTGTTGTTCATTTTAAGATTCTTTCATAAGACATGAACCTTAGATTAGCCCTATGTTAAGTAACATTTTCAAACTAGTCTTATAAATATTAGGAATACCACATTTTTGTTCATAATGATCCTTAGGTGATTTATCTCTTTCATTTGTGTGAGGTATAAGATTTTTGTATTTAGAGGGAGATATATTAAGTTCCTTTGAATAAATCATTATGAAGAAAACATATCTATGCACATCATTATATAAATTGGTAAATGACTCATTATTTATGCATTGCTCTTTGCTTGAATTTGGATATAAGGCATCTACTAAATATAAATTATAATTTCAAATCTATGGGTCTAAAAGCTAGATCATATGATGTACTTTTGAATTGAATAGCTTAATCTTGAACGTATACATCATCATGTTATTTGAAATTGTGAAAATGTTCTAATGTAAGTTTTGGCACCTTATGGTTATTGAAAGCCACGTAATACATCTTTCAATTTTGAAAAAGTGTTTAAGTAACCCTTTGGTAAATTATAGAACCAATTTTGAGACTGATCTAAAATTCTCATATGGAAAATATTTAGTACAAGTTTGTCATTTTTTTCCCATTAAACAAAAGAATGTACATAACATCTCATGTGCTCAAGTGTATCTTTATGTGTTTCAAATAGAGGTAAAAATGGTAGCTCAAAAACTTTTAGATAAGGATATTCAATTATAAATTTCACAAGAGGTTTATTATTGAATGAGGTTATATGTGCATTATTATTGAAAGTGATTTGCATTTGAAGTGTAGAAACCTGATTTTAAAGATCCCCAATAGTGGTCATCACAGACATAAAATATTCCATGGGAATGGAGGTGTTTGTCATAGGTTTTATCATTTGTTGTAACCCACCACCTTTTTTTTATCTAGGCATATGAATAACATTATCCTCATGTATAAAAATTGAAAGTTCATGATCACTGAACATAGGGTAATTTGATAGTGGTATGGGATCTTTGAACATTGGTACTTTTGGTACAATAATTTGAGCTCAAACAGTCTTTGGTAAAATTCCATTTTTTGGTATATAATATGTTTGTAATGAAGGTACGAGGGAACCATCACCTTTACTAAGGAGGATATTATTTGGGAATGTAGGAATTATTAGGGTGTGAATGAATTTTCTTGAAGGCATGTCCCCCTCATAAATTATTTATGAATCATTCATAATTTATTTATGTATTTGTTTGAATTTTTGATGATTAAATAAAGGACCATCTTCATCATATGTACCTACTTGTGTGGTAAAATGTGCATGAAGGGAATTCTTAGGTGACTTGCCATGTTGGTTCCTCATGTGTTTTCTAAAAATCCTAAGCCTTTTTGAAATATATTATTTTTATGAGAAATAGGCTGAGCTAAAACTTATTCATGTTTGTCCAATCCTTGGCCTCTATGTCCATATTTTTTCAAATATCAAAGACCAAATTTGTAGGATGGTAGTGTAGGAAGTATGGGCAGAGGCACTTTATCTTCCTTAATATGGCTCAACTCATACATTGAAATGGTGGGAGCATGGAATTGATTAAAGGGACAATAGATACCACCATTCAAGGATTTGAGATTATATTATTTAACACTTGTAAGGATACAAGAGTAATTAAAAAAATTACCCCTTATTTGATAGAAAGTTAGAGAGTTTTATATTCATAGTCATCAAAGCAATCAATATCATACATGATAAGAGATATGCGGTACATAAAGATTAGGACAAAGTAGGTAATAAACATATTATAGGGTATGATTAGGTAGAAATGATGTCCAAAGATCAGTTTCACCAAATGTTAAAACTTAAAATGAAGGTTTACTATAGGTTGATGTTACCTAGATACTTATTAAAGGGGTATATATAAATGAATAAGCAAAAGGGTGATAATTAGATATACATTAGGCTAATTGGGTGCTAAATTTAGATATAAACATACACTAAATTTATTATGTTGAGAATAGGCTAAATATAGAAAGCACAACTAAACTATGCATGGAAATGACAAGGAAGTAATATAATTAACTAGTTCTAATGCTAACATAATGTTAGATATGGAACAATGAAAATACTAAGCCTTTTTGAGATATATTATTTTTAGGAGCAATAGGATGAGCTATACCTTGCTCATGTTTATCTAATATTTGGCCTTTGTATCCATATTTTTGTAAATATCAAAGAATAAATTTATATGATGGTGGTGTAGGAAGTATGGGTAGAGGCACTTTATCTTCCTTAATATGGATCAACTCATCCATTGAAATGGTGGGAGCATGGACTTGATTAAAGGGATAATAGATACCACCATTGAAGTATTTGAGATTAGATGCTTTAATAATTGGAAGGATACAAGAGTAACTAATTTTTAACCCTTATTTGATAGAAAGTTGGAGAGTTTTATAATCATAGTCATCAAAGCAATCAATATCATACAAGATAAGATATATGGAGTGCATAAATATTAGGAAAAAGTAAGTAAAAAACATCTTATATTGTAGGCTTAGGTAGAAAAGATGTTTAAAGATTGAGTTCACCAAATTTTTAAACCTAAAATTAAGGTTTAGTATGGGTTAAGGTTACCTAGATACTTATTAAAGGGTTATATATAAATGAATAAGCACAATGGTGATAGTCAAATATACATCAGGCCAATTGGGTGATAAACTTACACACACACACACACACACACACACACACACACACACACACACACACACACACACACACACACACACACACACACACACACACACAAAATTTATTATGCTAAGAATAGGCAAAATATAGAAAGTACAACTAAACTATGCATGGAAATGACAAAGAAGTAATATAATTAGCTAGTTCTAATGCTAACATAGTGATAGCTATAAAATAAGAATAAATTAGATTGGTAGATGATTCTATAACAATCATTAGATTCTAGAGCTATGGAAAATTGTGTCAACTTAGGATGGTTGTGTGAATTCTACTTTCTAAGTTTGATGCAAGTTTTCTATATAAAATACCTATTGGAAAAGGATGCTACCACCTGGATGCTTATGGGTTCAAATTTTTATTTGATATAGTGCATTTAAATATTGGTAATTGACTATCATGCCTCATGAATTTATGTAACCCTAGTTTTTCATCTTCATAGTGATCTTGGGGAAACATGGGTTAGTGGGCATATGGTGTTGAGCTACCCATAAGACCCCAATGTTAGTGGGTGTTGCCTATATATCAAATACTTTTAAGAGGGCCTTAGACTTATGTATTTTTCTTCTATGTGTTGGCTTGTATGTGAATCATGAAATATATGGAAATCAAGTACAATAGTGACCTAACTTGTAACTTGGAAAATTGGTCTCTTGGGCTAATCCTTCAATACTTCAAACATATATATTTTATATCCCTATGAATAATATGGAAATAGGAAAAAATAAGGAATATTTACTTTATTGAGTTCTTGATTGAATTCTTTTGATAGGTTACCTTGGTCTATGCTAGGTTTTTGTAGGTGAGGAATGAATGAGGACTGTTCTTATATTTATATCAATCCCTTTAGAATAATAACTCACATTAAAACACATTGGCCAACCATTAGGATACCTTTTATTTTAAAAATAGATGAATTTAGGGCACTTGATACTTATGTTGGGATCCTTCCTTTTATGGTCAGGTTTATTTAATCATAGTTCATAAACAACTTTGGTGTATATGGGCACATATTTTGTTGCCTAAAATAGTGGGATATTAACACACACACATTTTTTAATTTTTTTAAGAGATCAAATTTAGGTTCTTGATCAGGGCATTGAATGTTAAACCTTTCAGGGAAAGGAGGGTTTGTAAAATCTTATTATGTTATAGTGGATCTTAGTTCAAGAGTAGTAGTGGGTTTAAGTGGTTGTGGACTAGTATGGATATCTATAATCTCCTTAGGAGGTTGTGAAATAATACATCCTGAATGAAGGTGGACTTCATTGATATCCACATTATAGGTTGGATATTGCATAATTTCAATGGTTTCTTTTGGATAAACCAACTTATTGGTGGGGTTTAGTATAGGTTGTGTGGGTACTTGTGGTTGTCTATGAGTTGGTTGTGTATTTGCCATCAAATTTAGTTTTTGTTGTTTCTATAGTTCTTAAGGTTTGATAAGTCCAAAATTTTGGTTGAAATAGGGTTGGTTACTCTATGGTTGATGCCATGGGTTTAAGGGATGACACCATTTAAAATTCTAATTTTGAGTTAGTAAGATTGGTTTTGTGAGGCATATATTTTCCAATTTTGGGGTGTCTAGGGCTGATCTTAGGGTGACTATCAACTACTTAGGTCTGGGACATTTAATTATGATTAATTATAATTTTGGGGTTGCATGTTGTCCAAGAACATGGTCCATAATTAGGAACAATAAAAAATTGAGAATTTCAAAATGCAAATTTTGGTGGCACACCTTGATTATTAGGCTTAGATGGTCATTATCTTCATTCTGCTATATAGAAAATTTGGTCTCCTTCCTAATAATTATATTGTAATTCTAATATCTTAGTATCGTCCTATATTATTCTATCCATATTCACTCTAATAGCCTAACATTTGCAATCTACTTTATTCTCTTGATAGTTTGGAAAATAAACTATTAAGGCTTGCTTTGTTTCTTATTACTTTTTCCTTTTGTGCAATGTATGCATATAATAATCCATATGAATAATGATATATTTCTTGATATCCTAAATGAAATTTCTCACCTTGATTTTTTAGAGTCCATTTATAGCTGATAAAGGAAATATCTTCTTGTTGTGGGTTTTATCATTATTGACCTTGAGTAACTCTTTGTATAGAAGTGATAACTCATCAAATGATAAAATAGAGATGTATCCTCCACTAATTAGGTCCAATTCCTCCAAATAATATTATCTAACTCTTTTAAATAATATTAATTTGATGGATTCTTTGTCTATTACAATCTTCTTGGAGTTTTATAAGTTGAACATAAAATAATCCATGTAGTCTTCTAACGATTCATCCTTCTCTTGTGCCATCCTAAATATGCCATCCATATATTTGACCCTAAAATGGGTTATATATTGAGGTTATCTATAATATTAAATGGTTATATAGAAAGGATAATGCACAAGGGTGATAATCATATCTACGATAGATGAATTGGGTGTTAAACTTAGATATAACATATACTAAATTTTTCATGCTAGGTTTTGCTAAAAATAGTAATTAAAAATATGATAGATATAGAAATGAAAAATAAGTAATTTACATAGCTTTTTATAATGCTAATGCATTTATGGATCTGGAATAGGTAGAAAGTAGACTGGAAAATGATAATGGAATAATCATTAATTTTTAGATTGAGTTCCTCTAGAGTCATGGACACTAATGTTAGCCTAGGATGGTTACATCAATGCTAATATAAAAACTCAATATAAGTTTAATGTATGGAATACCTATAGAAAAATGATAAGACCAATAGGATGATTCTAGGTTTTACTTTGCCTTCACTTTGGTGCATTCAAATTTATCTCATGGACTATCACTCCTCATGAATTTATAAAACCCTAGTTCCTTATATTCATAGTGACCTTGGGGGAAAATGGTTTAGTGGGCACATAGTGTCAATCTAACCCCAAATACCCCTCTATCAATGAGTACTACTTACATGGCTAATTCTTCAAAGAGGGCCTTAGACTGATGTAGTTCTTCCCTACATGTTAGATTGTGTGTGAATTATCTAATATGTGATAAGTACAATAATGATCTATCTTGTAACTTGGAAAATATATCTCTTGGGTTTCTTCTTTAGTACTTCAAACCTACATATGTGTTGTCCCTATCATTACAATGGAAAAAGGTGAGCTTTTCTCAATTAAATGCTTGATATAATGATTTTGGTATGTTTCTTTGGCATATTTTGGTATTTTATGTAGGTTACATATGAATGAGGGTTGAAATTTTATTTATATCAATACCTTTGTATAAGTAACTCACATTAAAGTACTTAGGCTGACCATTAGGATACATTTCAATTGAAAATTGGATGACTTTGGGGCACTAGACAATTGCTTTGGGTAAGACACTAGTGTTAACATAGTTGTTTGTCCTAGACATCAGTATCTAGGGATCTAGAAAATATGTACAAACTTAGATCTTATAGAGGTGGAAGATAAGTAGGTTTTAAGAATTGTAGGCAAGATGTAAGGTCTAGGTCATCAACATCAAACTAGTTAGACCAAAAGATAGGCCAAAAAGCATAATATAGAGCAGATGCAAAACTTCAAAAAGTTGGAAAGTTCTAAAACTGAGAGGAATAACCAAGGTCTATGTTTTCCAAGTGTAAAATACTGAGGTGCTATATAATTTAGAAATAGTTTCTACATTCCCCCCCTTTAATCTAGTAATGAAATTACTAGTTTAAAAGAAAGAAATGGACACCTGGGTGTGTATAACATACCTTATATTTGTGTAAGTCAAAATTAAGTGTCTTACTAGTGATTGAACTACAACAAGTAGCATGTTACAATACATAATCACTACTTATAATCTAAATTCAAAAGTATTGAAAATATTTAAATTAGAAGAGTAAGGTTTGGGAGTACACCTATGTGATGATGTAACTACCTTGCCTATTGGCAAGTTGATATGAAATATGCATCATTATAAGGTTTTGAAACTAAGATTTTAAAAAATATAGATAAATCTTAAAAGTGCATATATCTAAAAAGATAGACAGAGAGATAAATATTGGAAGGTATATGCCCCCAACCTTGGAGAAAAGGTGCATTACCACTTAGAAGTTGAGATTATTTTAACTGTGTAACCCAATGATACATATAACTTGTTAAGGTTGGATGATAAAATCAATTCCAAACTAAAAAATTGGTAAGATTGAGTAATTTGATCACCTCAACCATACTACAAGTGAACCAACTACTATAGTAGATTGGCTCAATATAGTCTATAAAAGTCTATCCTATGTATCAATGCATAAAAGTAAATGATATGGTAAAAATCCATAGGAGTGTTTTGAAATATAAAAATAATTAGGATTTTGTAGTAGTAGGCACAAATTTTATGGCATATACACATTATTTATGTTACATGCTAAAACTATGTATAAAATGGTACCAATGTATAGAATTATGTCATAATTATGAATTCAAATCATATAACTATGTGCTTTGACCAATTCAAAAATGTGTAAGTGTGGAGAACATTATTTAAAAGTATACCCCCACTATATATGGAGAAATATAAAAACCTAAATAATTACCAATGTGGATAACATGTTTTTAAAACATGCCCCCACTAAATCTAAAAAATTTGAATGTGTGGAATCCATACCTATATGACATGACCGTACTACATATTAAAACTTATATAAATACCATATATTGAATAATGTATGAAGAATAATATTCTAAATAATTCCCTCACTGGATCTAAAAATTATACCAAGTGTGAAGAACATGTCTCTATGACATGCCCCCCCTTTAAGGTGAGGTAATAATAGAAACTGGTATTTATCTCACCTCAAAAGGATAAGACAACTATATAATATGTGATTGGAACCATGTATCATATAAAATAATATGTCTAGATAAATGTTGCATTAAATAATGTAGAACAATATGATCACATGAAGGCATACGATGTATGATAAGGATCATGGTAACATCTAAATAGTAACAATACAGTATCAACAAGTGAATAAGCACACCCAAAATATCAATAAAAATAAATTCAAAAGCAAATATTATAATGAGACTGTAAAGAAGGGGAATGTTCAAATACAACACAATCAAAGAGACATGACTTAGGCAAATGTTCTCAAAAGCAAAATGGACATATTCAAATGTCCATATAACAAGAAATGACATTTCATATAAAATAAAGCAAGCATAGGGATAGGGGCCACAAAAAAAATTATATTCAAATGCTTGAATAATTAAGATAATATGAAGGAAAGACACTCGAGGAAGTGGATAAAGGAAAGCATAATCAACCAACATAAAAAAAACATAATATCCCATGGATAAAATATGCTATAAAACATTTAAAGATCATAGTATGACAATCACCCCATGAGAGATATAATCATAGATAAAATCATGCATAAGTATGTAATAGCTCAAACATGATAGTGTAAAGATGATAAAATGATATAACTTGTGAGTATTATGATTAGAGGTGGATGCCCCCAATGTCTATATGACATGAGTATAGGGAAGCCCAAACATATAAAATAAGAAAAGATCATGTATATGTGTATGCCTAGATCATGTTCAAGTAGAGGTGTTACACACATGTGTATGCAGGAGTAACTGATATACCATCCATTAACATGGAACTAACACATGATGCCAAGGAGCTAATAAAATATATAGGTACCCAAAATGTTTTTGGATTTTTGAATGTTTTTTTTTTGGTATTTTTAGAATGTTTGAAAGGGAAAGACTATCCTATAATCCCATCTAAAGGTTTATCATAGATATATCCCCATGATGAACTTGATCTAATAATATGGTGATATTATTGAGAAACATTCATAGGCACGGTATCTATCATTATAGTCTCTATGATGATATGTGTATGTTAAAAAAAGACTTTTTGGTCTTGTAAAAATAGTAGGAATAATAGAATTAGGGGTTCATGTAACCCATCATTGAGTTTTTTATGGTTTCTTTGGAATAATAGTACTAGAAACATGTTTAGGTGATCTAGATGTCTAAATATGGTTCATAGTAGATGAAGATTTCATGGAATCCACTATGTGTCTATGATGTAATGGTCTCTCAAGTAATAGACACATAGTAAATGGAATTTCCTTTTGCTTACCTTTTTTTTTTTGTGAATTAACCTTATTAGTTTTGATAGTTAGCCACCTAGGTATAAGTTTCTCTTGTTTAAGAGGATACTCATATGGGATTTTGGAAATTATAATTACCCAGTTGACATGAATGCATTTTACACATCCATGCATTATAGAAGGTACTGATAAAAGTTTATGGATACAAGGTCTTGCCATTAATATATCAAAGATGCCTATGGGAGGTATAAATAAAAAATTAGTAACCTCATGTGTGGGACTAACCTATAAAGTGATGTAGGGGCATCCTTGTGGATCCCAAAATGGACTCATTTTTTTGGATTTTATTTTTCTTTTAGGTGTTTTTTAGGTGTAATATTTCCTAATTGTGTCTTATGAGTTAACTATATTATCATAAGTTTCATAAAATTTGAATTGTGGAGTTTCCCTCCAAAACTACTACATTTGAAAATTTGAATTTATAAGCCTTGTGGATGGGTTTGTATGCATTATATGAAGGTGGAAAAGGTTAGAACATGTTAAATATGTGTCCAAGATGTCTTAAGGCTATGTAAATTTCATAAAAATGTTAATTATTCTATAGGAATGGTCACAAAGTACATATATTGGTAAAACTTGAAAAATGTAATGTAATTTCAATAACTTCTACATAGAAACCTCTAAGATTCAGTTATTCATCTTGGGAAAAGGTGGTAGAGTCAGTTTTGATATGGTATTTGTGTATTAAATTTTAAGGAGATAAGAGTGAACATGTAAAACAATGAATCTTGATGAATAAGATGACTGTGATGATGAAATTTTTGAGTGCAATGTTATTGCAAGACTGAGAATAGTGTTCATGGTGTGAATGAATCATGAAGTGGCAAGTATATTTTTTTGGGTAATGATCAATATTTTTATTCTCATATTTAATTCTATGATTTGGACTCAATAAAATGTTAATGGGATGATGAACTATTAATTTTGACAAGTCTATCCAGTCTATCAAACAGTGAAGGTAAGAAAATAGCCTACTCAGGTGCTTATGTGACCTTATCTCATTGATTTATACATTTCATGTAGAGGTGGAAATTTTATGAGGGTTAAAAATAATGTGTGATGACCTAAAGGAGGTCTCAAAATTGGTAAGTTTTAATTGTCTTAGTGTTCGTACTTTAACTATTAGCATATAGTCAGAAACCTTGAATTTGTTATTGTGTTCTTATGTTGGATCTTGTTTTAGAATATAAAGTGGTTAATAAAGGATTTAAATAGTGTTTTGATGTGGTAAGTACCAAAATAAAATTCATATATATTGTTTAATAGTTGGAAACAAAAAACCTTGAGTGAAACCCTGTTGAAACCCTTATTTTTTGCTAAAGAATACAATTAAACATGACTTAGATTCCTTGTTGGGGAGTGATATGAGGGTTATTAGATCATGTTTATTGAAGGAAAAACTTTTATTTTGAATATATATAAATTATCCAACCATTATTTTGTTTTAAAACCTTTCCTAGTTCAAGTTATTAATTTTAGACCACTCTCAACCTACTCAGTGACTAGAAACCTTGTTAACTAGGGTTTTGCTCATTCTAAGAAAATTAACCCTTAAATTTTTTAAAAAAATTGTATTATAATGTATTTTATCATTAAATAACTGAATCATATAGTTTATTGACTGTGTATTACCTATAGTATGGATTTCTAGTAAGATGTCTTGAAAAAGGGCTAAAAGAAACCTAGTTTGGAAGGTTCAAAGAAGAAAAGTGGACTTAGAAATTGAGTTATGTCTTGAAAATTTACCCAAAGGTTTATTTAAAAAATATAAAGGTGAATATCATATTGAAATGTCATAATTTTTTTATATTTTTCTATAATAACCTATTTGTAGTTAGATAGGACTGCAAAGATGGAGAATTGCTTTGGTAGAGTTGCATGAGTTGAAGATAAATGTTTGAGATAGTTTCAAAAGAGGTATAAAGGGTTATCATAGAATATTTTAAGTAAGATAAAGATATTTAGATTTATATCAGTGTTTTAAACTTGTACTAGCATGGTGAATGAGCTCTTGAGCCTAGAGAAGTGATCCTTTGTTAAAGGACTATAGAAGGAAACTTGTGCAAGCACTGAATCATTTGGTATCAGAGCATAAAGATGGTCAGAGGAAAAGAGCAAAAGGACAAAATGACATAAAGATAAAGTTAACCTACAATATCTCAAAGAATGTAATATAATGTGGCCAATTTGGTCATTGGAATGAGGAACATACAAGTTAGAATGGTAGCCATAGAGGCAACTCAAAGAAGAAAGGTCATTACTAATGATGATAGTGATAGAGAAGAGGAAGATCTTAGAGTAGAAGAGGAGGAATAAAGAGAAGAAAAATTAAGGAATGATTAATAAATTCCATGATGAAGATGGGTTCAAAACCAAAACTAGTTGGGCCAATGTATGAAGGTAATCTAAATGTCGATGAATTAGTGGATTAGATAACATCGATGGACAAGTATTTCAAGTATGAGGAGGTGGATGGAACCAAGAAAGTGAAATTTAGAGGAATAATATTGAGAATACATTCTTATTTATAGTGGGTGGAATCTAGTAAGAGAGAAGGAGAAGAAGAAAATGTAAAATTTAATCATGGGATAGGATGGTGATGAAGATGAAGGAAAAGTTCATGCCAAAAGATTACCATACACATTTTTTTTGGAGGTTACAGAAGCTTAGACAAAAGGACCATTTAGTGAATGAATATAAAGAGTTTTATAGGTTTGCAATTAAAATGAGACACCTAGAAGAAGATGATGAGAAGGTAGTAAGGTAATTGAATGGTCTCAATTTCTCCATACAAGATGAGATCAATGTACTGACTTTGAAAATAATTGAAGAAGAATACCAAGTAGCCTTGAAAGTTAAAGAGAAGTTGGAAATAAGATATACACAATAAGAAAGAGTAGAGTATTAAAACAAGAATGCATATGAGGAAGGTGAAAGTAGTGGACAAAGACATGAAACACAAGCAAGAGGTGGTTATAGAGGTAGGAGACCATATTAAAAAGGTGGAGATGCATCTAGATGAAGAGGAACTAGTGGTTTCATAGGAAAATGCTTCAAATGCAACAAGTATTCAGGTCATAAATATTGGGATTATCTATAGGAGTAGTAAGAAAGGAGTTATAGGAATGAGAGTAGAAATCAAATGGTGCAGCCTATAGAGGAAGAAAGATTGGATAAAATTCACATATAGTGATACATGAAGAAAGAGAGTCACTCTTGATGATAAGGACATTGTTGAATCCACCAAACGAGAAAGAACCTACAAAATGGAGAAAAATATTTAGGAAAACATGTAAGTCCCATGGTAAGTGTTGTAAAATGATTATAGATTAAAAAAACATGAACAACTTGGTTTCAAATGAGATGGTTAGTAAACTTAATCTCAAAATATTACCACATCCTACACCTTACAAAGTTTTTTGGCTTCAGAAAGGATATAGTGTGCTTGTGAATGAATAGTGCATAGTAAAATTTCATATTGGAACCTATAGAGATAAAGTCATGTGTGATGTCATTCCCATGGATGTATGTTATGTCTTACTAGGAAGGCCTTGGTAGTTTGATAGGTCAACTAGTCATGATGGGGTGAAAAACATATATTATTTGGAGTGAAATAGAGTCAAGTATACATTATTTCCTTTGAATCAAGATGATAAAGTTGTTGGTGTATTTTCTAAGGTATTGGTTGCAAGTTATAAGGAGTTGGTACAACAATAAGATGAAAATTAATAAGGTTGAATAACCCAAGGAGATTGAGGCAACCCAAGTTAAATGCAAATCTATGCTAAGTAAAAATTCTTCAAGTAATTTTGTGAATTTTTTATTTGAAATTTTATCTCAACATTTGGAAAATATTTCTATTTGTGAACTCATAGAAGGAATGATAGGCAAGTTTCAATGCATGAAAGAAAGTTTTGAAAAGAAAGAGTTGAAAAAGACATGGAAGATGTACAATAGGTCCAAAAAGGATAGCCAAGAGAAAGCAATAGTATGAAAGTGTTAAATAAAGATAATGAGAATGTGAAAGAGAAAAATAAGTCCTTGTGTATAGAGGAGATAGAGGGAAGTTGTGAATATGTTATATAACAACACACCAATTATTTATGTAAGTAAATGACATGCAAGGATAAAATAATTGATATGTATGAGATTGAGTATACCAAACAATTAGAATAGGTGAAAGATGAAGAAGACAAATTTGTAGTATTAGATTCTTATGGAAGGAAGGTTGTGATGGATTAGTTTTAAGAAGCAGAAGCATGGTATGCACATCCCAAGAAATCAACAAAAGATAATAATAGTGTTTTCCTTAATAGGTTTGTTGCATGTGTAGGTATACTCATGAAGAAGAAGAACCAGAGGAGGCATAATTGTGGGGCCCAAAATCATGTTCACCTTTATGAGAGGAAAGTAGAAACAAAAAATTTCCATTAGGAGGTACAAAGAAACTAAGGAGGAACATATACCAAGTTGATTCTTATGGGAAAAATTCTTTAGCTTGGTCGTATGATGCAGGGGCATCCTTTTGGATCCCAAAATGGACTCTTTGTTTGGATTGAATTTATATTTTAGGTGTTTTTTAGGTGTAATATTTCCTAATTGTGTCTTATGAGTGAACTATATTAGTATAAGTTGCATAAAATTTGAATTATGGAGTTTCCCTCCAAAACTACCACATTTGAAAATTTGAATTTGTAAGCTTTATGGAAGGGTTTATATGCATTGTATGAAGTTGTAAATGGTTAAAACATGTTAAATAGGTGTCCAATATGTCTTAAATATATGTAAAGGTCATAAAAATGTTAATTAGTCTATAAGCATGGTCACAAAGTGCATATATTGGTAAAACATGAAAAATGTAATGTAATTTGAATAACTTCCACATAGAAACCTCCAAGATTCAGTTATGCATCTTGGGAAAAGGTGGTGGAGTTAGTTTTGGGATATTAGTTATGTATTAAATTTGAAGGAGACATGAATGAACATGTAAG